>JAUPFT010000008.1:47843844-48206344 GCA_036936625.1 Parnassius smintheus behrii | reverse complement strand
GGAATTCGATGGATGCAGGTGGCTCAGAACCTTGCTTTGTGGTATACCTTGGGGGAGGCCTATGTTCAGCAGTGGTCTTGTGAAGGGCTGTGATTATGATAATGATGATTATGTTAATTTAGAATGGTTACTATCGATTGAAACATCAATTTTAGCAATTTGTGGTAACAATATGATAAAAATCTTGAATTCTCTTTACTTATACTAAGTGTGTATTGTCCTCTAATAAGCGCTATTAATTACGTTTAAATGTTACATGCTTCTTGATACGTTAAGAAGGCGTAAGATAATACATTATTATTTTTGTCTCAGGGAGATCTTAAAATCGTCAAAAATAAAATGCGATAAATTTTAAAGCACCAATCTTTGAACATATAGTTTAGTGTTAAGGAGGTTAACGGGTGTTAAGTAAAATATATCTGAACATTTCTTTTTATTACGTGTAGAGTCAGGCTGTAGCTACATATAGCTACAGCACAAATGAGTCCGCTAAACCTGGGTATAACCATGCTCTCACAGATAACCAGCGTGAAACAACACAGTAATGCTGCTGTGTTTCGTACGGTAAGTGTCAAAAACTGGAAACACGTTTTTCTGGTTACAGGGCATTCCATCTTAGTCAATAGAGGAGACAACGCATCTGTATTTTGATTTTTATTCGATGACCATTAGGTGGACTCTGAGCCCGTTTATTACCTTATGCAATTTTTTTAAAACCCTCGTCTCCCATTCATCTAGCATGTGGTGCATTTACAATATAATATGCTTCCGTTTTGGGAGATACTTTCATTTTACATGGGAAATGCTTACTCAAACCGGCTTTACAAGGACCAGCACGGGTTACGTCGGCCTCGCACGAACTAAAACCCCATGATTTTCTACCACCTCGTTATATTGGTATGACTACAGGAACTTATATATATTTTACTAGATTTTAGCACCTTTACCTTTGCTCAATTAATAATATTAATTAAAATACATATTGTTTCGCACTTAATATAGATATATTGTAATAGCTTAGTAATGAATTAACAGTTTCTCTGTGTGCAGAATTATACAAAATAGTCAAAAAATGTAAATGTTCATTTAGAAGACAAGAGTTAGTGAAAGAGTTCAGTCTTTTTCTTGACTGAGCTGTGTCTTTCCTATTTAAGAATGCATTAAATAAAAGTGCAACAACATTTATTTCATTAAATTAAATTAAATTTTATGAAAAATCGCTAGCAGCTATAATTTGTGGCAGATCTCCTACCCGGACGTCCTGAAAGCAGACCCTAATCCGGACCGCTCCGCGGGGCGTCACAGTGCTCCTGACGTTTTCCAATTATAACCATTCACTGTGTAACACTTTTGCGCAAAACTACGAACGCATTATTCGCGATTAAATTGTCGTTTTCGTAGACAAAACACAAGTTGGTATTGAATTATCGCGATAAGGAAAGCGATTTAGTCGTTTATATGGAAACCTATTGTGCTTTCGATTGAATTTGTTTGGACTCACTTATTACAATAGAATTGTTCTGACGTCTCGAGAACCTTCCTTCAAGTTTGTCACTCTGGCTTTACAAAGTTACAAATATTTATTTTTGTTTGCTAAACAAGTTAGGTGCTAATCGCTTATTAGGAAATCTAATAAAAAGTTTTAGTTCTACGTGAATAACCTGTAATAAATACAGTAGACTGTTCCGTTTTCCTACGTATTATTTTCTTCTGTTTTTTATACCGGTAAATAGAGTGTATGTACAAACCATGGTGCTCTTTACATCAGATGGGTCATCTTTCCTATAATGTTATTAATAATAGTAAGAGCAATAGTATTATTATTAATATTACTATTTTTGTTGCCAAGCTCTTGTAAGATTCTCGTGAACTGTGTAAAGTATGATACAAACTAAAAGTGGTGCCGTATACAGAACCAACTAAAGCCCAACTCCGGTACACTACGGATCAATTTCCAAAGTCTTACTTCGATCTTCACTTTCTTAAACCGCGAACACACTATTCTTTTGATTTTTTTTTTGTAATAATCTTCAAAGTTATGTCAAATATCACCAATATTCACGATTTCAAAAAACCGATAAAAAATTAACATATTCTGTCAACGAACAATTTCGATCATCCTCAAAAATTCTAAATGCCACAAATGGTTGCCTTAATATAGACCTAACCTTAAACTTGAGCTAAGTCCACAGATTTAATCTGTGGCTGAATCTCAAAAAGTAGTTAAGAATGTTAATTTAATGTTTTCAGCTTGTAATTGTAACAAACCGTATTAAAAATGATGCTCGTGTGTACATAGCTCTATGAGACCCGAGAGCAAGTTTAGCATCTACTTTATTAGCAAACTTCGCACAAGTACAGTCTTTAAGTAATTAGAGTGGATTATGTACGGGCGATTGCGTCTCGTTTCCGCTCGCATGTCGTGGCTAATAAAGACTGTTTTGTGTCTACCGAGAGAGAAAAAAAATTAAATTGCATACTATAAATTCTTACAGATCATTTTACATTAACAAACGTAACATTCCTTGTTCAGCGGTGGGCTTATATTGGTTGGTAATGATGGTGATAATGATGAACATAACTTACGCGCTAATAATTTTCTCTTCTTTTCTATGTTGTACAAACGTATCTACAGGCATGTACATCATATATCACCTATCATATATTTCCTTTTTTATCTGTCTATAACAGATATTTTATGTGCAAGTGACTATTCGGTTTAGCAAGACCAGTATCACTACGAACACACTACGATCTTACTGCTAAGCCATACATCTGGAATGAATCTGAAATACTCTTCTGAGTTAAGTAGTTCCCCTTACTTACTTACTTACTTATCTTCACGCACAATCCCTAACGGGGTAGCCAGAGAGAACAGATCGCCAAGTGTCACGATCCTTACATACCTCTTTCGCTTCTTTCAGGTTCATTAACTTCTTCATACATGCACGTCTAGGTATCCGAGTACTCTTGACCCTCCCCTCTTCGAGCAATTTGCTCACATGGTCTTCGAAAGTTAGTCTCGGTCTACCTCGACACCTTTTAATATTAACTTTCGCTCTATATATTTTCTTCACCATTCGGTCTTCACTCATTCGTTCAACATGCCCAAATCATTGGAGTACGCCCCTATCAATTTTTGTGATAAGGTCATCTTTCAATCCTGCCATATTGCGAATCTCTTTCTTTCGCTTTCGGTCGGTTATGGTAACGCCATACATGTTACGAAGTGATCGCATCTCCACTGCATTCAACTTGCTTTTATGCTTCTTCTGGCATACCCAGGTTTCGCTGCCATATAACAAAGTCGGTACCAACACTGCATTATGTATTGTAAGGCGTGCACTCTTCACCACGCCTTGCCTTTTGACTAACGCATTCAGGGCACCATTGACTTTGTTTCCGGCAGCGACACGCCTATCCACATCTAAATCATATCTTCCATCCCGGCTGAAAGCACTCCCCAAGTATACAATTTCATTTACCTGTTCTAGACATTCCTGATTTACCCATATTTCACATTTCGTTCTCTGTTCGTCCTTTTCAAATACCAAAACCTTAGTTTTATTAGCATTCAAACGGAGACCTTTAATTTCACATTCCTCTTTCATACACGTGACTAATACCTGCAGTTCTGCTTCTGATGGTGCAATAAGCACTGCATCATCAGCATACGGAAGACAATTAACTTTTATGTCACCCAATTTCACACCCAAACAGCTATCTTTCAGCTTCTGTAAACAGCTGTCGAGATACAGTATGAACAGCCAGAAAGACATGACACAACCCTGTTTTACACCCGCTTGGACGCTAAACATGGGTGACAGGTCATGCCCTACCCGCACGCCTGTGTGCGGGTAGGGCACAGTACAGTCATAGTAAAGTGACTGCACAGCCCTTAACAAACGAATCGACACCATTACCCGGCAACAGTTTCCACATTTTCTTCCTTATAACCTTATCAAATGCTTTCTCCAGATCCACAAAAGCACAGAAAATCCTCTGGTTAACACTCAAAAGCTTCTCCGTGATCATGCGGAGAGAAAACATTTGATCCGTGCATCCTCTTCCAGGTCTAAATCCGCATTGTGCCTCCCGTAAGAATCTTTCCGATTTCTCTTGCATCCTACGTGTCAAAACCTTCGAGTAAACTTTACTTGCTAAACTGGTCAAGCTGATCGCCCGATAGCACCCGCAGTCAAAATGTGAACCTTTACCTTTATATAAAGGCACAATGACTGACATGACATCCGGGACATCTCCCGTCCGCCAGCACAAATTGCACAGCAGATGAAAGCTGTCCCAGACGCGAGGCCCACCGTACTTGACCATTTCAGCAGTAACACTGTCTAGTCCCGCAGCCTAACCACATTTCATACTTCGAATTGCACGTTCAATCTCTTTCATGCTGATTACCTCAGTGTCATCGAGGTCCGTGTCTGGCGTGCCAGTCACGGCGTCACCCCCGGATCCTTCACTAAGATCATGACACGCATACATTTCTCTATAAAATTCACTCCATCGCTGCAAGACGTCCGATTTTTCTGAGAGTACGTCATTGGTTCTCGAAAGCACTTTGTTCATTCTTAAGGCTGTCGCACCACTCCGGGACCTTCCAACCTCTTTCCAGAAGAGTTTGGAGTTTTCCCTAAAGTTGTGCGACAACCTCTCGTCCGCTTCTATTCTACACCTTTCACGTACTTCCTCAATCAATGTTTTCGCATGAACTTTCTGCAGCTTATATCTTTCTTTCATCTTGTCTCTAATATTCTCATCGTTACTAGAGGCCAAGTAGTCTAACCATGCTTTTTTCTTCTTTTTTACAGCTTCTCTCACTTCATCTTTCCACCATGCATCTCTTCTTTTACTACTACCTCTTTTTGCCGTTCCACATACTTCTTCCGCTGCACTTACCATGCCATCCCTAAGGTTCTGCCATGTTCTCTCCACACATTCTTTCCTGCCATCGATGGTGTCAAGCTTTTCGGCTACCCTCGTGTGATATTTGTCCCTAGTATCCGCTTCCTGAAGCTTCCAGCTTCGGATGCGACAGACCGACTGTGGTTCTGTTACTGCCGTCCAGTAGCGCCAACCCGCGAACAAACCCCTAAATCTAGTAATTACTAGATAATGATCCGTTCCCAGGTCAGCACCCCTGAACACTCAGGTATCCATCACCTGTTTTCGCAGTCGGTCGTCCACCAGGAACAAATCAATCATACTTCTCTCATTCTTTCTCTCTCTAGTGTACATATTTATTTTCCTGTGATTAAACATAGTGTTTGTCACAAGAAGACCCTTTTCCTTGCATACAGCCAGTATAAGCTTGCCAGCATCATTAACCCTTTTATCGCCAAACTTTCCAAGCACCGACTCGTATCCTGGTCGAGCGATACCTACCCATCAATTCAAATCACCACATACAACAGTTCTTTCGTTTCCCTTAACCAAATCTAGAACTTCTCTTACATTCTCCCAAAACTCCTCCAGCTCAGCCCTGGACGACGAAGCTACCGGCGCATAAACAGCCAAAAGGAATAACTTCGTCAGACCCATTTTGAAGCGAACCCAGAGAAGTCTTGAGTTCACAACCTTGTATTCAGTCATAAGATCGACCAACCGGGACGACAACAGCACTCCCACTCCCTGGCGGGTGTTCTCGCTTTCCGGGACTCCGGACCATATAGCTAACGTCCCGCCAGGGAGCTCTTCAGTACCACTGCCTTTCCGTTTGGTCTCCGACATAAACACGACATCTAATTCTCTTTCTTTCATTATTTCGATCAACTCATTCGTCTTATCTCTCATGCCCTCTCTAACATTCCACGTGCCAACTCTGCACTCCTCCTCCACCTTCCGCCGTGTCGGGCTGTGCGTGACGGGTGGCGGTCCCCATCGCCGCTTTGCGCGCTGCATTCCACACCAACGGGGACGAGCTGGTGTGCGTCGCCTTGGGGGGACGCCCTAACCCTCGTTTGCATGGGTGCGCAGCTGTGTAGAATTGCAGCCCTGAAAAGGGCTGGCAGGGGTCGCGACGAGCACGCTTCTACAATGACCCCCAAGTAGTTACCCACATGTATAATACCCTTGCGCATTAACGTTCCGCATTCAGATGCGACGTGTAGAGTTATGTCGTCCGCTACGGAAAAAATGGCCCTTCTTCTAACAACATAATCTGTATTCCTTTTCACTTCACTGAGTTCTATGGTTACTCCTTTACAGTTCAGGCTACACGTCTTTGAAACTTCTTGCCCGATGACATCAGAAAAGCTCCCAATAAGTTTTCTTTTAAATAGTCGGTACGTAATCATATATTAAGACAACGTTTCTTACATGAACCGTCCATGTCGTTTATATTGGTAACAGACATATGTACTCATACTTATGTATATGTACTATTTATATATGTATATATGTATGTATTTGTATATATGTATATATAGGAGATATATTATTGTATAGTTTATTTTTTTGTATACCAGTAAAATATATTTATATTACGTAGTTAATTATCATTTTTATTTTATTTTCGCTCTTTATTGCCACACCTACGTCAAATTCTTACCACTCTATGGGTTGACTTGTAGAGAATGCTTCAAGGCATTAAGTCCACTCTTTGAATTCTTTTATTTTAAGGAATGCAATAAAGAATAAAATAAGAAATAGCCAAGTGCTTTTAAACAACAATGTCCAGTTGGAGCTCTTTCCAAAATACGCAGTTTATTCTTATTTAATTCTAGGTAACAGATATTATTTTCTAAGCTTGTTTTCATATCAAAAATGTAGCAGCATGTTAAAATTGAGTAAGTTCAGCTTTATTAGCTCTTTTGAAAAATGAAAATCAATAAAGAATTTAATTAATATATTTACAATACACATTAAAATCAACAAGCATAAACTTTTCGACAAAAATTTAAGTAATTGTCTTATATTTAACCGTTTGGAAGTGCAAAGGCTAAGTGTTTAGTCGCGGCACTTAGGAGTTTGAGTTTGAATTCCGAGTCTCAAAGGACTTTCGCTGGTAAAAGAAGAAAAAACTAGCTCGTAAATTGCAATGAATGTCAGAAAATTTATAAATATTTTCAGGATATTGAATAATAATTGAACTAACAGCAAATATAAAAATCTACTTACTTTTTGTTTCGATGTAATTTCTTTGAAAGTTAAATCTATCAGTTATATACGAATAGTAAAATAACTGATCCATGATTTTATTGTACAACCCTGTCGTCCAACTGTCGAGTGGGCGTCGGCGAACGCCACGCTACACAAGGGTTTGGTAAACATACCGCTCGCGAAACTGAATCGAGTGTAGCACAACCATAGATTCGTTCGTAGTTCAAAAAAGTTTTCTTTTTATACGTGTAGAGCCACGAAGCGGCCATATTATGGTTGCAGCACGAATGGGTTGGATGACCGGGGTAGGACCACGCTCTCACAAAATACCAACGTAAAATAGCATCCCAAAAATGCTGCTTTGTTTCGTATGGTAAATGTGGAGAATTGAAGACCCTTTTTACTGAAAATGAGGCATTCCATCTCAGTCCTCTGAGGTGACAACGTATCTGCATTTTGATTCTTAATTGAAGATAAATATTGATGTCACTTACCATCAGGTGGACTGTGTGATCGGTTATCATTATTATTAAGTTAAAAAATGTATCCTGTCAATTACATTTAATAGTGTATTCTTAAGGAGAGAAAATTACAAAGGCAATATAAAGAACAGTAACAGAACCACAGTCGGTCTGTCGCATCCGAAGCTGGAAGCTTCAGGAAGCGGATACTAGGGACAAATATCACACGAGGGTAGCCGAAAAGCTTGACACCATCGATGGCAGGAAAGAATGTGTGGAGAGAATATGGCAGAACCTTAGGGATGGAATGGTAAGTGCAGCGGAAGAAGTATGTGGTACGACAAAAAGAGGTAGTAGTAAAAGAAGAGATGCATGGTGGAATGACGAAGTGAAAGAAGCTGTAAAAAAGAAGAAAAAAGCATGGTTAGACTACTTAGCCTCTAGTAACGATGAGCATATGAGAGAGAAGATGAAAGAAAGATATAAGCTGCAGAAAGTTCATGCGAAAACATTGATTGAGGAAGTACGTGAAAGGTGTAGAATAGAAGCGGACGAGAGGTTGTCGCACAACTTTAGGGAAAACTCCAAACTCTTCTGGAAAGAGGTTGGAAGGTCCCGGAGTGGTGCGACAGCTTTAAGAATGAACAAAGTGCTTTCGAGAACCAATGACGTCCTCTCAGAAAAATCGGACATCATGCAGCGATGGAGTGAATTTTATAGAGAATTGTATGCGTGTCATGATCTTAGTGAAGGATCCGGGGGTGACGCCGTGACTGGCACGCCAGACACGGACCTCGATGACACTGAGGTCATCAGCATGAAAGAGATTGAACGTGCGATTCGAAGTTTGAAATGTGGTAAGGCTGCGGGACTAGACAGAGTTACTGCTGAAATGGTCAAGTACGGTGGGCCTTGCGTCTGGGACAGCTTTCATCTGCTGTGCAATTTGTGCTGGCGGACGGGAGATGTCCCGGATGATTGGCGATCCGCGGTCATTGTGCCTTTATATAAAGGTAAAGGTTCACATTTTGACTGCGGGAGCTATCGGGCGATCAGCTTGACCAGTTTAGCAAGTAAAGTTTATTCGAAGGTTTTGACACGCAGGATGCAAGAGAAATCGGAAAGATTCTTATGGGAGGCACAATGCGGATTTAGACCTGGAAGAGGATGCACGGATCAAATGTTTTCTCTCCGCATGATCACGGAGAAGCTTCTGAGTGTTAACCAGAGGATTTTCTGTGCTTTTGTGGATCTGGAGAAAGCATTTGATAAGGTTATAAGGAAGAAAATGTGGGAACTGTTGCCGGGATATGGTGTGGATGGTCGATTGTTAAGGGCTGTGCAGTCACTCTACTATGACTGTAAAGCCTGTGTGCGGGTAGGGCATGACCTGTCACCCATGTTTAGCGTCCAAGCGGGCGTAAAACAGGGTTGTGTCATGTCTTCCTGGCTGTTCATACTGTATCTCGACAGCTGTTTACAGAAGCTGAAAGATAGCTGTTTGGGTGTGAAATTGGGTGACATAAAAGTTAATTGTCTGCTGTATGCTGATGATGCAGTGCTTATTGCACCATCAGAAGCAGAACTGCAGGCATTAGTCACGTGTATGAAAGAGGAATGTGAAATTAAAGGTCTCCGTTTGAATGTTAATAAAACTAAGGTTCTGGTATTTGAAAAGGACGAAGAGAGAACGAAATGTGAAATATGGGTAAATCAGGAATGTCTAGAACAGGTAAATGAAATTGTATACTTGGGGAGTGCTTTCAGCCGGGATGGAAGATGTGATTTAGATGTGGATAGGCGTGTCGCTGCCGGAAACAAAGTCAATGGTGCCCTGAATGCATTAATCAAAAGGCAAGGCGTGGTGAAGAGTGCACGCCTTGCAATACATAACGCAGTGTTGGTACCGACTTTGTTATATGGCAGCGAAACCTGGGTATGCCAGAAGAAGCATAAAAGCAAGTTGAATGCAGTGGAGATGCGATCTCTTCGTAAAATGTGTGGCGTTACCATAGCCGACCGAAAGCGAAACGAAGAGATTCGCAATATGGCAGGATTGAAAGATGACCTTATCACAAAAATTGATAGGGGCGTACTCCAATGGTTTGGACACGTTGAACGAATGAGTGAAGACCGAATGGTGAAGAAAATATATAGAGCGAAAGTAAATATTAAAAGGTGTCGAGGTAGACCGAGACTAACTTTCGAAGACCATGTGAGCAAATTGCTCGAAGAGGGGAGGGTCAAGAGTACTCGGATACCTAGACGTGCATGTATGAAGAAGTTAATGAACCTGAAAGAAGCGAAAGAGGTATGTAAGGATCGTGACACTTGGCGATCTGTTCTCTCTGGCTACCCCGTTAGGGATTGTGCGTGACGATAAGTAAGTAAGTAAGTAATATAAAGAAAACAAAATTTATAACCTAGATAGACGCAGCAACATAGAAGGTACATCCAAAGGAAGTAATTTAAATTTTTAATTATTCATACGATGCAACATTTCTAGTTGTTGTGTTGATATTTATAAAATTTTGAGAAGTATTAATTTTAAAGTAAAATGATGTTTGCGTTAAGCTTATATATTGTTTTAAAACAAACAAAAATTCTCGGAGATAAATAATTTCAATGTATGAGAAAAATAACAAACTATGATTGCGTTTTCAGAAAATAATGTTTTAAATAAAAGCAGTTCGGTGTGTGGTTTGTATCTAATTTAAACAAGGATATAAATAAGCTGATGAAATTTAGGGGAGAAATTAACCGCCGGCGGATTGCTCCTGTTTTCGCGTTAAGTTGTGAGATGCGATTTTGTGTATTATGTGTCTTCACATGTGATCTATTCATGAAAATGGCGTAACGAGTGCATCAACATCTTTAGTTATTTTGTCCGCTTTTTTAAAGTGACGTCTTCGGCGTCTAAAAACTTGAGATACCCTCGGTATCGAACGTATGTTTGCTAGTCGTCAAAATTTACCAAAAACTCGACAATGTGATGTATCAACATATTGTATGGAAGTTTACTAAACAATTTTTTTAACGATAACTTCTTTTTCTTGCCATAGGCTAAATATAACTGTAACGAGTTCACTATGAAAGGAAAGATTTGAAAAAACATGAGCAATTTTTTACCTATTTATTTACGTGGTACTCATGCTGCAGCTATATTTTGGTTGCAGCACGAATGGATCGGTTCACTGGGGTAAGACCACGCTCATACAGAATGCCAGCGTAAAATAGCAGATTTAATGGTGCTGTGTTTCGTATGGTGAGTATAGAGAACCGGAGACCCTTTTTACAGGAAATGAGGCATTCTATCTTACCCCCCGGGCTGGCAACGCTTCTGCATTGTGATTTTTAATTGACGATAAATGTAGATATCTTGGACCACAGCATCCACTTAGCATGAGGTGGACTTTGTGCTCGTTTGTCACACGTATACTATTAAAAGAACCGAGCAGTTCATTTCGGTGGTTAAACTGCACTTTGTTCTTTTTCACTTATTAAAACCCAGTGTCTCATTAGAGTCATAGTACGTGTCGATGAAACCTAGGATGTTAGATCATACTTTCTTAACTTACTCTACATCTTCGAACACATTGTAACCGGACGTACTTAACAAACCCTAGGAAAATATACACATTTTCTGTACGCATTACAAAAGAAGAAGCAGATCGTACGAATAGAGTGTCCGTGTTATTGTGTTAAATATTGAAGGTATAATTGCCAGCTATGAGGTACATCGTCCAATTTAATGGTCAGGGGTGACAATGTTTTTTTTAAAATAAAATAAGGTTAACAAACGAGCACACAGTCCAAATGATAGTAAGTAGATGCTGTAGCCCATCTACATTTATCCTCGATTAAGAGTCAAAACGCAGATGTATTATCTCCCTTGAGGACTAAATGGAATATCTCCAGTAAAAAGGGGTCTACGGATCTCTACACTCACCATACGAAACACAACTGTAATAAACTGCTTTTTAACGCTGTTATTCTGTGTGAGCGTTGTCCTTCCCAGGTCGAGCCGACCCATTCGTGCTACAACCATAATATAGCTGCTGCGTGGCTCTACCACGTATAAATTACTACACGTATCTGTTAAGGGGAAATATAACCTCAAATGGCTTAGCAAGATCCTCCGTTATGCCGAAAGTATTGCAGCATTAATTTTGAAATAAATATATGGTAAAGTTGAGGATTAACGTTAAGGACTTTGTTAGACGAAAACACGATTCCGTAAAATTATCTCGATAGAAAAAAAATCCAAAGTTACCTCCAAACTGAACAATTAACCGCTGTTATTCATATAATATTTTAAATAAGATCATAAAACTTTGCATAATAACTGAACTAACTGTAAAGCAGTGCTTATATTACTTACTTTTTTTAAAATACCATTATTTTCACTGTAAAAAGTAATTACCTAAACTATCGGCGCGTAAGCTGTCTGTCTGTCCTGTCGCCCCGTTAGTATCGCTCCGGCTTTTGAAGGGAGAAGTTGTGTCGCTTACGATCAGAATACACATTACGCAACAGGAGGACATAACATTAAAATGAGAAATAACCGCTATAAAAATAAGAAGCGACTGGGTTGGCGTTAAGAAACAGGCATAAATATGATAAACCTAATGAAATAAGTATCTAACGACCTATCTACTTACAGTATTAGTGATTACAAACATGTTGATACATAGCATACGACGCGCGGGGAAGTTTAGGAAATTAGATTTTGAGCTGACTTACTATATCCCCTTAACTTCTTTTTTTGTAAATTGAAGTGATAAACGAAGTTACGTTACGTTATGAGAAGTTCGACTGATTATAAGTGGCTTCTACCGTCTATAGACTTGCACCCAATTTTATATAAAGAAGGCCATAACTTCGCTGTCATTCTTGAAGACAAATATGGGATCCCTCACATTCTGTAATTAAACTGGTTCTCAATACCCTTCAGACCGTAATACAACAATGCTATTTGCAGGCGACAGAAGTAGGCAAGATGTACACAGACAGTTCAATACAATCTTAGGCATAAGCGGAGTCCTACCACGTAGTGTATGATGAATATACCTAGAAGGATAGTATCTAAAATGATCAAGTATATATAACTATATCGAGCTCAAGCCAACAGCCTGCTCGCCTGGCTAGCGGTGGCTCTGTAAGTAGATATCGAATTTGTTGAATATTTCACCCAACTTCGCTGCCTCTTCAACTCCTTGCAAGTTTTATTAGGATACTTGTAAAATTTCTGCCTATTCCTCTCCAAATGCTCCCGCTTGATTAAATAAGATGAATTGACTTAAACGTGCCCGAAATTAAGGAAGAATTTAGTAAGATTTTTCAATTAGACATCGCTCCGCCTTAAATTGTGAATCGATTATTTGTTTTGTTAAGGGTTAATTAAGTTTCGAGGAGCCATTGAATTAATTATGAACACCCAGACGCGTAGTAACTTTATTTAAAAGAAACTTAATATGTTTTTATCAAATAAATAACACTGATAGCACTAAACCCTGTTTAACATATTATATACATTTTTAACTTTTACTGGCACACGAAGCTTTTGCTATACTCGTATTCTGTCTTTAATATGTATTAATACGAAGGTGACACTGAATGTTCTTACAAAAAAAAAAAAACTTAACAAACTAGCAAGTTATTAGTTTTATTATATATTTTCAAAATAGTGTCCATTTACATCAATACATCACTGACGTCGCCAAGTAGTCGATTGTTTGCTCTGTGGTGCGCGACGAGGCGTTGTCGTGGTGAAGGAGGAACCAACTGCGAGGTCGTTTCTCCCGAACTCCTTCCAAGACAAGTGGCATGCAATTGTTAGTGTACATATCACTCTGCAGTAACTGTTTTTCGATCCTCCTGACCCGTCCATCCGAAGAACGAAGCCACCATCTTTTATCCCACGCTTCGACCTCTCTTCACTTTTGTTTGCAACTCCTCGGTACCCAGACAACAGACTTTCCCTTAGTTTCAGGATCATAACAATAAATACAGCTTTCGCCCGTAAGTATGTCGAACACAGCATTTGAGTTATATCTCGTATCAGTTAAATCTTCGAACCAATTCACGACACCAATCAACACGACCGAGTTTTTTGGACCGCTAAATGTTCATGGAGGATTTTGTGCATTTAACTAATACCGATGCCTAAGATTGTCCAAATCTGCTGATAAGTCACTCTGTTATCAGTCTCTATTATACGCCGCACAACACTGATGTTATCTTCAGTAGTCGCCGTAGAAGGCCGTACCTCACGCATCGGCACGGTAATTTTTTTACCGTGGCATCGGTGAGATTAGTGCGACCACGTTTAAACTCATTACACCATTTGTAAACAACGGCCAGAGATAGATCTTGAAAGGCGAATCGAAGTCTATAATAACTTTTTTGTTGACTTCAGTAACATAGAAAGTTAAAAAAAATTGTACGAAAATTTTCTCGCGTTACATTCATCCTGACGTGACACAGACAATTTTCAATTTGCCGCCAAATCGTAAACAAATGGCAAATTAATCAAAAAAAAAAAACACAATAATAATGGCAAAGAGTTCCATTTTCAGAACCTGAACTTATTTTTTTATTATATCGTTTGCAAGTGGCCAGTTCTAAAAACTTTCAGTGTCGTCTTCGTTGAAAGTATTCTTTTATCCTCCCATCTCGCCGCGCTGTCCCAATGCGCGCTGGCGAACTTCACATGTCATCCAGATATTTTGTTTCTTATTTCTCAGACATGCAGGTTTTATCGCCGAGCACGTAGTAAATCAGCACTTAAAATTGCAATTAACGGTTTTATTGGTGCCGGCGGGGTTCGAATTCGGTTTGCTCGCGCACTGTGATATTTACAACGACCACTCATCATCCGAGCTACGACAGCTTTTTCTCCCTATTACATAGTAATTTATAATCATATGAATAATTTATAATAATAATTATTAAGCTTTAATATTTCGTTAAGTTTAACCTCAGTTTTATTATTGTCATTTATTACATTATTAATAATAATACCTTTTTATTATTTATTATTAGGAATATGATTATATTTATTTTAAAATATTATTAATAATTTAATTAAAAATATAGTAATATAGTTCAAATTAACCTGATTTTAATATAAAATGCTCTGTATAAGGATTTTTAGTCTGTCTAGTCAAAAGGACGTATTTCCAACGTCGTACAGTTTTGTTTCAGAATATTATAAATCTAAAACACTTTTCTTGTTTCAATCTAAATTCTCGTCGCCTTCTCATTATTTTCGTGTTTGCATCGCGAGCGAGTGTCTCAGTCCTAGTATATTGTTCAATTACAAACTCATTCGAGACTGGAAGGAGGATATGAGAGGTGGATGGGTGGTTCGATTTCGTAAAGCGCTGCTGCAACTGCTTCCCTATTTGTTTCGCTGCGATCAAGACTTGGTTTCGCCTTGTGAACGTCAAACGTAATTTGGTAAAATATCGTCAAGGTTTTAATGTGGAAATGTACAAGGCTTATTTGAGAGCGTGATGCACAAATTGAAAAGAAATTAATGAAACAGTTAATTGGACTAAGAATTAAGTTACGGAAATCCACGTTATTTAAAGTAAGGATAAAGTAAATGAATAATAGGAATTAATATAAACACCCAACAATGTATACCTACGTATATACGTACGTATATACGTAGTAATAATATATACGTACTAGTAATATATACGTACGTATGTTTATACCGTAAAAAATCAATTGAAACTTTGTAAGATTTTTATACCATTTTATTATAAAAAAGAAACTAATAACTTTATATCTTGTCTAAAAAGTTCAACCAAAAAATCGAGATAAGTGAACACAAACTGTGATTTGCCACACACAAATATATTGAATTTCCATGTGTGTAAACTAACTAATATAATATCTCTGCTATTTCTATGTAGATGAAAAATCATCGAAGTCTATGACAAGTCGATTTTATAAAGAATTACAAGCTACTTGTAATGATTTTCAGGTGTTTATATTTTTGTTTTATTTTAAAATAATTTTACAAACAGTTCTATAGACACCGTAGTTCTTTTGGTTCGATCACTTATCTAAATGCATCGAAACGGTACTAGCAAATGTGTAATATCGCAATCGATACAAACACCGCAACAAGTAGCAATGTAAACACACTTCGAACGAGTTGTAGTCGCGCCGTTTATTGCTTTGAGATTAAATTGTTTCACATACGTATGTATGGTACTTAAGCAGGATGTAAAAGTATTGAAAACAAACGAAGTCAACAAGTGAAACTGGAACAATAAAACATCGTAAAAGTGTTATGTTAATATCAATATAACATTATAACAATACAGTTACAGAGATTACTTACGATTGCAAGCTGCAAAAAGTGGTAAAAGTAAAGTTTTTTACGTGGTGCAGCAGCGTGCTGCAGCTATATTAAAGTTGTAGCACGAATGGGTCGGCTAGACCGGGGTGGGACCACGTTCTCACAAAATACCAGCGCAAAATAGCAGCGTAATGCTGCTGTGTTTCGTGTGGTGAGTGTAGGGAACCGGTGACCCTTTTTACCGGAATCGAGGCATTCCATATTAGTTCTCAGGGGTGACAACGCATTTGCATTTTGATACTTAGTTGAATATACTCGTAAATGTCGATGTCTATGTGCCACAGAACACACTTACCAGCAGATGGAGTTGGTGCTCTTTTGTCACCCAATGCTATAAAAAATATAAAAATAATTACGAAAACATATCGCGTTATCGCGCGATAATTTTTTAGGGCTTTTTATCATGCAGACAGTGATGCTAGAATTCTAATATTAGCAACAAGTGTTTGCTAAGGATTTCTTATGTTTACGCAAGAACTACTCGACACATAGAATAAAACTAGTTTTACCGATTTCATCTCGTTTTATTAACTTATATCATAGACGTTTTGAGCCATGGATGCAATTAAGTTCTCGAAATGCCTATAAATAAAATAAAATAAAATGCAATAAAAACCGTAAAACAAAGTTCAAATGGTGTTTCACTTTGCTACGCTTAGCAGGTAGTTGGGCCACTACCCCAGCCATCCAGATGCTTCTAACCCTTTCCGTAATGGTAATTAAGCTTATAACTTGAAGAACAACGTCCCGTCTTCCTTCAAGTACCATCAAATACACCCAAAAGCTTTACTTAATATCAATGTAATCCAAACACTGGATAACATGCAACACCGTAGGTGGGTTTTTATTCTTTGTATGAAAAATATTATAAAAATTACTATGATAATTTAAACATAACATACTCACGCCTATCACCCGTATTGGTAGGCAGAGACTATGTCCTTCCATCTGGTATGATCCTGATACACCATACACATAAGGATATGATGAACTTGTGCATAGTCGCGCGGTTTTCCGCCTCGTACAGTCGTGATGAGAATTTTCGCATTTATTATTCTACATTACATATGGGAAAAAAGGCAACGACGACGTATACAAGTACATCCTTACAATGCTACTAGATTGCTGAGAGGCGCGTTCTCTACATCGTTTTTGGATTTAAGAGAACATAGTGACAAGTTCTTTAAACATTTTTGTCAGTCTATAACATCATTTGATGAATTACTCTGCAAGATAGAACATAATTTAAAACGATCAAGTTTACGTTGCGAACCAGTTAAAAAGTTGACGATCACATTCATTTTGGCGATGGCAGTACGCATACGCGCGTCCTACCGGCGAAACTATGCAACGCACGCTGAACACAATGACTCCTCCCCCGCGCGCTCTTAAAAATTGCGGCCGAATATCTGTCAGCGCGGGCCAACCGCGCGTGTTGGTTAAACTATATAACGATCCAAGAGACGCAACGTTCTTGGCCCGCGACGCTTACCAACCGCCAGCGCGGTTGGTAAGCGCCGCGGTCCATCTTTGGCAATTTGAGTTCTGCCGCATAATTTATGTTATAAATCTTGTTGATATAAATCACAGAAGCCAAATAACAAAAAAGATTGGTATGATTTTAATAAGATTTTTTAATCAAATCATGTTCCTATGTAATACTAGCTAATACACGCTCGCTTCGCTGGGCGCACATAATATTTTGTTGCGGAACCTAGATGTAAAATATCAAGTTTTTTTTTGATGGGACTGTTGTAAATAGTTCAATGAGTGTCTATATTGCGAAATGAATAACAGTCAATCAGTGGTATTTTTTCCTGTTCCTATATAATATTATTATAAGTTTGATAGAAATATGAATAAACACTGTGATCTAGAGCTTGCAAAGTTAATATGAAAACTATCCGAGTTGACTTGCTAAAGACGGCATGAATAATGTCTAGTTATATTGTTAAGCCCTGTGTATCCGCAATCCAGACGCTCTCAAATAAGCCAGCCACTCAGCCGGCCTGCATTCAGGCTTGCTCTCTTGTCCATTCCTCGCAAATCTTCTTATGAACTCGAACTTGAAGCTGCGAACTTCGATAACTTAAGTCCGTTCTATCAATTTATTGCCACCGCTGCTATTAATTATCTCGAGCGCTAATCCTCGGTACGGATCTAGACATATTAGGTTTGGTGTTCTCGAAATAGTATTTTTAACATCGATCGTAAAGCAATTCCTGGCGTTTTCTTAGTTACATTTTATAGTAAATGGAAATATATTAAAATGTATTAAAGTAAAACAGTTAAATTATAGTCGAACCCAACCATAACAACTTATAAGATTCTACCGCTGAACATATGCCTTCACAAAGATTGCCTCATTATTGCCAAGCTTGGCACGCGTTTGGCAACCGTAATTTGTTATGAAAGACGCTGCCGCACATTTAGTAGTTTGTTTCCCTCCGTCGCCATTTTAGACACCCACATCACGATATGTAGTAGTGAATATTTATAAACCGCGACTACACGATGTAGTACAATGTGAAAATTATAGTAAGCTCAACTACCTCAGCGTTTTAAAGATCTTAGACTAACAAGAAATCAAAAATCCACGCGAGCGAAGCTACGGGCATTTTCAGTAATTGACAATTATGTCCAGTAGAACAAACTTCCATTGCTTCTGCGTCTGTGCCTTCGTCGCTCTTACTTCAATTCACATCATAGAACTAGTTTTATTTCAATGATAAGTAAAAATATTTTATCATTAAATTTATTATAAATATGTAATTATGAACAAAACTATAACGGATTTTACCGCGTTTAAATAACTTATTTTTAACTTACTTTTCTACCTTCAGTTTTTGATTTTTTTTTGACCAAAAATTAATATTCAAAAATTGAAGGTAGTCGGGCTAACTAAAGCATTGGAACGTCAAACATCTCAATCCCCTCGTGACCATGGGTGTTGTATAGCGCCGAAACATCGTCAATTAAAAATAAGCTAAAAATAAGTTAATTAAACGGGATAAAAATAGTGTTATTCAACGTGTAGTGTTCACGTAAATTTAAGAAATCATTACCTAACTTTGTAATATTATCACTCTTTTTCAAGATTATAACGGTGTGATGGCGGTGAAAGAATATCCACTATAGACTACAACATATCGTCCCGTGGGTGTCGTAAGAGGCGACAGAGAGTAATAAGCCAGGGAATTGCCGGCAGCATCTTCCTAATAACAACCAGAAAACAAAAATCAGCGTTTGTCAACCAGCCTGCCAAGCGTGCCAACTGTTGGCAAATATCCTCCCAATGAATATAATATGTTCAGCAGTTGACTTTTGATGGCCCGTAATGAATGTAAAATTAATTAATATTTGTTAGAGCTACGCAGCAGCTATATCTTGGTTGTTGCATAGATGGGTCGGCTCGACCGGGGAAAGACCACACTCTCACAGAATACCAGCGCAAAAAAGCAGCTTAATACTGCTGTGTTTCATATGGTGAGTGTAGAAATCCGGATTTTTTTTACAGGAAACGAGGCATTCCACCTTAGTCCTCAGGGGTTACAACGCATCTGCGTTTTGATTCTTAATCGAGGATAAATGTAGATGTCTACGCGCCACAGCATCTACTTACCATCATGTGGTGTGCTCGTTTGTCACCCTTATTCTATAAAAAACGTGAGATAATTAACGCTTTTGTGAAAGTGATAAGAATAACTTAATTCAAAAAAGTGTCAAACGAACAAAGGACTTAATACCGCAAGAAATTTAAATTAAAAGTCTAATCAGATTGAGGAGATCATGAAAACAGTCTGAAACGTGAGAGGCGATTGTTCAAGTGAACTAGTAATTATTTCAGCAATTAGAAGGGGCTTCAAGTGTATTTTTTCACGAGCCGGCCCGCGAGCGGCGTCTTTTAAAAATCTTAATCATCTAACTTTGAGATAACAAATGCGGCCTTTGCAACTTTCTCTGTTTTTTCTGCCTTCACTTTGATGAAAGGTAACAAATTGTGTGTTTTAGTAATTCGTCGAATATAATTTTTTGTTGAGTTCGGAACTGATTTGCATTTGAGCCGGTAATTACGGAAAGGGTTGGAGCCTGAAGGTGAGCCTGCCTTCGGCTATGAAATATCGTGTTTTTAGTAATGAAGTTGTTAGTTAGAAATGTATACTTAAAAATATTTAAGCTTTAAAAAAAAGAAATTTATGTTGATTGTACGTACACAATATTGTTTGTATTTTATCTTTACTTTTACTGTAAATAACTCTTTATCAGTGGTTGTAAAGAAGTTTTTATATACCGTGTACAGTCATATAACATTCATCAACTGTTCATTACGAAGATAGCAAGCCATACTGCAGTTTTATCATGGTTGTAACACGAATCGGTCGGCTCGACTAGGGAAAGAACACGTTCTCACAAAATACCAGGATAAAATAGCCGCTTGTTACCGCTGCGCTTCGTATGGTAATTGGAGAGAACTAGAGACATTCTGTGTGTTAGATTGTCACCCTAATTATGAAAAAATATGGAAACGCGGTGAAATAGAAAATTTGGACTTCGGTTATTGTAAATCAGACCCACTACAACAACTTCTAAAAATAAGAAATTAATGCACATACCTATTTTGATATAATTCAGTGTAAACATCATCAATAAATAAGTATGGCTGTGTGATGGCGGCGCAAGAAAGTCCGTCACCACATTTTGTATCGTGATTACTATAAAACTTGACTATGAAAAATGTTCTGAGCATCTTGACAGGCCCGATACATGGCAAATCCATAGAATACTATAATACATATATAATAGAATGGGGGAGTGGGCGGAGTCCGTGTAGCCACTAAAATAATTTATACGTGTAAATTGACACTAACATGTCAATTTACACGTATAAATGTCAACATGAGATGTGTTTTGACGTAACGATCGTTTCCAAATTTCGCATGCAAATTATTTAGGAAATACGTAATTTCACACTATTTACATATAAATATACATTAAAATTTAAACGATTTTTAATGATGATTTTGAACATTAATCAAAAGTCTAAAATATGTAAATTTACTCAGTCTGTCAAAACAGCGAATCGGGTTTGTAGTAGTGATAATACGACGTAATTGCTTATATGTGTGCTCCCGGCGACGCCGAATCTCGTACAAAATAAGGTTGACAGCTATTCTATTGTGCATTATAGTATATATGGGTAAAACCATATAAAGTAAGCCAGATGTGTAATATTTGCATGGGAATAATAATTGGAGAACAGTGTCATAATGCATAATGATACCTGGTAAAAATATTTTACTGACAAAAGTCACTAACATAGGAGTAAAGTAGCATTAGCAGTGATTGCAGTAAATACATACAAATATACAACATTGAAAATATATTTTACAGTACAAAATTGATTGTACTGTAAAAAACTTTGCTAATAATATCCATATTGTGTTGTAAAAATGTTATTTTCTCTAGTGTTATATTCTAATGAGGAATCAGAGGAATATATTTGTACGTAGTAGGTAAACGCCGCCCGGATATTCTCTTATGGGGTCGTTAATTCATATCAGTTTATTTTCATTTCACGTGTTCTCTCTATTTCTTTGTTGTTACTTAACACCGAAACAAACTTTCGCAGTGTTTATGTTCAGTTTATTTATGTTCTCCTGATAGTTGTTTGCCTTATTGCTGTTTGGAGAATTCAAGTATCTGTGAAATAGGTTGTAAAAGTAATGTAATGTAATTTCTCTTTCCATCTTTTCCATCGGATTGCACACGCAGTTAAATACAACATACTAAGTTCCAAGGATGGTTCAAAAACTAATAACTAAAACTTGATAATAGCCCTTGGGAATGAAGTGCTCGCTACCCAGCAACAAGCATAATATAACATAATATATGAATATAAACTGCGTTTTCAAAAAAAGTCCCGCTTAGTTTCTTGCTGGTTTTTCCCAGGATGGAGATATTTTCCGAACCCGTGGTAAATTAAACATAAGAGTGACTTTCAATAAGTGTTATTTATAATCTATATTGAATAAAAACTTTTCTATTTATATTTATCTTCTATTCAAAAATAATCTTTAAAAACAAACTTACCTCCGGCCTGGAATTTTTTTTCCAAAAAAGAGGGTATTCTAAATTCAAATATATAAAATATATTTTATAAGTACAGGGATATAAAATTATACATATTTTTTTATGTATGAAATTCAATTATTTATTAAAGATTTTCATTATTCTTCTGTTTAAAATAGTTTATACTTTATGGTTATTCCTTAAGAAATTTAAGAAAAAATTTCACCCCCAAAGATGGAAAAATACGGGTGATATTTAATTGTAACTTCATATTTAGACGACATTCTAATTATTAACTTTAACATGTGATATTTTTAGGGAAATTAAAAGGGTAAAAAAATTACTTTAAAAATCTTAAAACAGACTACAAAGAATTAAAAAAATAAAATCATTTACACATAATAGCTTCTGAACACGGGGCATTAATGCTTCGATACAGTAAGTCTTAGCACTGTCTCTGTGTACCGTTTAGTGGCGGAGATTGTGGAGTGACGTGGTAAGAATAACCAATACGCCATATCATCCCGTGGGTGTCGCTGGAGGCGACAGAGGGAAACGGATCAGGAGATGGACAGCAGCGACCTTATAATAACGACTAAAATAAAAACTGCAGTTGCCCACCCGCTTGCCTAGCATGGTAACTATGGAAGATATCCCGTCTATAAGGTAGTCTATGGGGGAGGCCTATGTTCAGTCTCTGACAGGTACCTCTTTCAGAAGCCTAGAGCTTTGAAAATTTTCAATTTTAAAACTAGACTTCTATGAACATCTAAATGACTAGCTTAAAGATAATTAAGTACCTACGTGAATAACATTACTAAGTTTAAAATTAATTTTTCTATTTTTATATAACACACTCTTATATCATAAAATCATACCTTAGTTTATAATGAGGTAGACTTCCTCTCACACCGTCATCATAATAAACCGTTTCGAAGGCATAATCGATAATTAATTGTACATTAAACTCATCGATCTCTGTAACGCGTGAAACATAATCAAATAAATGTACTTTGTTAATACACTATAAATAATGCGCCAAAGTTACGAAGTACACGATAATAACTCCCAAGTTCCTAACTACGTTCTTTTTTAAATAGCCGGGTATAAACGTTTGTCACTAGCGAGGCGTGCCGGAGCAATCAATTAACGCCACGCCTTCGTTACACTATATGTTTGCCGGTCGTTCCCGCTCATTACTTACTGGCCACGGCTCCTTGCACTCCTTATTTACGCAGCGTTATTATTGACACGGGTGAGAAATATAGGTTTTTAGGGTGACGGGAACTTTCTGGCGCCTTACAGTGGAAGTTCGATTGGGGAGTTGATTCCGTTCTGCCTAACTGGAGATTTACAATTAACGCTTACCTAAAACTTAAATTCAGAAGGAGGAAATTATAACAAATATATAATTTATACTTGCGATGGTAGTCTCTTGGTGAAACTTCACCTTAAGTGTATATCCAAATCAAATCCTTTTTCTACGTTTGACGCTTAATTATTTTTATTGATATAATCTTCAAAAATAATTTTTGGAGTTCCGTTGTCGAATGTACTGTAAAATTATACAGTGCTTAGAAAAAGTTGGCAAAATCACTATTAAAAATATTATAGTAACTAATTTACTCAAAACTTAAGCCAAAGTTCTACAGGATCATCCACCAAGAGATATTTTCCTAACTACAACATGTAACTGCACCTTAAATGTGCGAACAGTTTACTTACTATATCCTTTAAGAACCCGGTTGCAAGGGGTAGTACGTGACCGCCACCAATGAGTGAGGATTAAGGCAGAAACCGTAACTACACCTTGAGTTTCTAATAACTTTACGTTTATATGAACACTGTTAAAATATTATACAGTTCATATTTGAAACAGTCATCTAGCCATTTACTTTGATTAGTGATTAGTGTAGGTGCTTAGTGAATAGGAGTAAGCACGTGTGGACAGCGATTGATTAGTGCAAGTGATTAATGATCTGCGTAGTTAAGTGATTAGAAGCGTGTTCTATTTTTTGCAAGTGGACTGCGAGTATCCACGTCCCGCGCGTCCTCCCTTCCCTCTCACTCACAGTATGTGCTTCACTAAACACGTCTGGATAACAGTGTTTAGCGTTTAGCGTCGGATGCTCGGTTATGTTGCAAAAATGGCAAAGTGGACCGAAGGTAACATAACCTATAAATATGTGCAGGAGTATCTAAAAAATGAATGTCATTACAATAGTAAATACCCTAACGGCAAAATTAAAGAAGCCCAATATGTGGAATTTCTACGTATAAGTGAAGCTATGAACACACCGGTGTGCGGAAATAAAGAAGTTTATACTAAAATAAGAAACTTGCGATCTGCATATTCGAAAGAGGTAAAGAAATTTAAACAGAGTACTTGCTGGTCAACGGCTTACAACTGAATTTACTAAACACAAGCACTAAACAGAATTGGACACTACTTACACTACACACCTGCACGAATTATTCGCAATTACTAATCATCTGCACTCGCACTAATCAAAATTAATACAGGCCTGTATACGTTTTGATGATTAAGAATTTTCTTCTTTTTAAAGATTTAAATAGTATAAAAAGTAAATATAAAAATATTTTTATGGCTTTTACCGCGTTTAATTGATTTGTTTTTTATTTCAGACTTTTCGGGTTCCTTACACATCTGTAGTAACGGTAATTTTAAAAAGTTCTACAACCAAAAAAAAACTCGATATAATCGTTGAAATTATTTTTCTTCGGTGATACTAGCAGGTTTGGGGAAAACTATTATTTATATAATTATATAATGATATCTAATATTTACGCGAACACTACACATTGATTAAAACTACTTTTACGGATTTTTACGCATTTAAATTATTTTATTTTTAATTCCCAATATTTCGGTTGCTTTTCAGCACCCATGGTCACAAAGGACTGAGGTGACCGACGTCCCGATGTTTGTATTAACCCGGAGTACCTTCAGCTTTTTTAATTATTGTTTATGGTCCGATCTATGCATAATGTATCCGTAAAAGTAGATTATGTCCTGAGGTCTTGCAGTGATATGCTTGGTTTTAGTTTTAATTTTATTGATTATAGGGTCCCAAGCAGGTGATAGTACCCAGCCTCCTTCTCTATTGAAATTAGGGAGTTTTTTTAATTTCAATAGCCTCACGTATCATCCTTGGTAGGAATCGGTGTTCTTTCGAGAGGATTTGTGGTCTATCAAATCTGATGTAATGGTTGGGGCCGTCTAAGATATGATCACATTCCGGGAAGTTTGCAGTTTATAATATATGTATTAAAAATAAAATAAATTAAACAGGATAAAATCCGTAAAAGTAGTTTTAATCAATATGTAATTAAAGTTTTAAAAAACATTATATGCATTTAACTAAAAGTTGCATACATATTATGTGTGTAATTACACGTCATTCTTCAAAATGCAAACCAAAGGTAAAATTCGTTTATATGAAAGGGACTCTAAACCTCTCTTAGTACAATAACGACATTATTTATAACATAAAGACTTTCGCGTAACAGATTTATTTATATGAGTCATTGTTGTCGCTGGAGGGACGGTGATTATTTAAAAATCCACGTCCACTGTACAAATGTTTTTTGGAGAAATAATATTTAATAGAATTTCAGCGCATTAGCATACACGGTTGTGACAGACAATGAGACTGGGAAGTGTGCCTGAGTGCTGTCGGACAATACACGCCGTTCCAAAGCTACATTTACAGTTTTAGAGGCAAAATGTTCTATTCACTACTGTCTATCTCTAATTTAATAGGATCCCGCAAAAACCGTCCGTGACGAGTGCATTGTTTCGTACAGCTGTTAAGTTCTTTTAGACTCGACTGCTGAATAAAATACGAAAATGTTAGGTTTAAAACAAAATTAGATTTGTCATCGCTCTTGAAGCCCTTTATACGGGACGGAGTGTGCGCAAAAAATATTTTATGAAATGTTTTCATAAGGCATTCCTTTATGCATCAACAACCGATAAAAATAATCTGAAATATTGATCATAAAGTAACAGTACGAAATGTTCATGTCACCCTTATACGTGGTAGAGCCATGCTGCGACTATATTATGGCAATAACATGAATGCTTCGGCGCACCCGTGGAGGGATCACGCTCTCACAGAATATCAACGTGAAATAACAACCTAAATGCTGTGTTTCCTGTGGTGCGTGTAAAAGCTTGTAGAATCTGAGACTTCACTGAAAGTGAAGTATTCCATCTAAGTCCTCAGGGGTGACAACGCATTAACTGAGGAGGGTTCTGAAGAGTATGATGTCTAGACTCCTACATCTAGTAGGAGTCTAGCCTGTACGCCAAGCCATGCTCACTTTCGATCGCGCAATACCAACCTTACGCCCGCCAAGTAGTGATCGAATTAGATCAGAATTATGTAAACATGTCTACCTATGAAAAAACTATTTTTTCGTTTTAAACAAAACCAAAGACACTATGCAATAGATATTAGTATCAAAGACAAAGATATGCTCTTTTATTTTAAACCATAACCTGGCAATGTTTCTTAGAAAAAAAAAAAAAGAAATCACTCTGAACTTCCGGCGTTCCACGTGTCACTTTGATGAAGGTCCGTCCGTCTTTTTTATAGAATTTTATATTTGTGTCTGGACTAAAAACGAAAGTATTATACTTTTTTATATTCCTTGTAATATAGTCAACACGTAGATATGTAATTTGTGGTATAAAAAGTGAAAAGTAAATTGCCAAAAGTACTTCAAATTCCGAAAGGCCTGTTTTGGCGGGCGGGTTATAAATGTGTTATTTTTCAAATTCTCATTTATTTTTAGTGTAAAATGTAAGTAAAAATAGTTTTCCTACATATTTTGAAATAACATGACGTTGTATTTATTTCAAATTCACACGAACATATTTTAGAAATATTGTTCGAAATGTCACAGATAAAATATTATTTTATTTTTTTTTTTTTAATTTTTTAATATTTTAATATTTTGGTATGAGTAACGAATGGAAACACATAAAACATAAAATATACATATTTCCAAACAATTTCATATAAATTTCTCCAAAAACAAAGGTGTAGAATTCAAATTAGTAGTAATTTTGTCACTAAAATTGAAGTTTATACTACTATTATGCTATACAGTGTAATTTATATACTTTATTACAATTTCTAGCAACCAAAAATAATTTTATTCGATAGTTTATACATTCAACAAGACTTCCTGTAAGTTTTATCCATAAATATTGTCTCAAAGTGAAAATATAGCAAAATTTGCAATATTGCAAAAAATTTCCTAACCTAGAAATTTTCCCGCCAAAAAGGTCCCGAGTGAACGGGAGTGTAACATGGCGCGCGCTCGCTTGGCGTACAGGCTAGACAGTATCCTCTTCAGGATCATCCTCTTATAAAAATAATGTGAAATATTTATCACAAAGTAAACGTACGAGATGTTCATATCACCATTATACGTGGTAGAGCCATGCTGCAACTATATTGTGGTTGTAACTTGAATGGTTCAACTCGCTCGAGGAAGGATCACGCTCTCACAGAATATCAACGTTAAATAACAACCTTAATGCTGTGTTTTCTGTAGTGCGTGTAAAAGCTTGTAGAATCTGAGACTCTTCACAGAAAACGAAGTATTCCATCTAAGCCCTCAGGGGTGACAACGCATTAACTGAGAATAGATGTAAGAGTCTAGGAGCCACAGCAAACTTACCATCAGGTGAACTTAGAGCACATTTGTCACCCTTATTCTAAAAGAAATATTCATTTCTGCCAGTTTTTTTTATAAGGAAATTATCTATAATCCTCAACGTAGTAGCGAGGTAATGCAGCCACGCGGTCATCAGCTGTCTATTAAATCTATTCATTCATTCATCCATTCATTCAGTCAATCAAAAGAAACAGCAAAACATAGGTACTTGTTACAGTTTCCATGCTCGACAGACAGGTAGGCAGGGAGTTATTTAGTCTAGTCTGCTTTCTTATTTAAATCCAAAAGAGAATTGAAACGGCGAATGTAATTTTAATTCAAAAATTAACTACGTTAATTAGCAAAGTTTTCGGTTCAGTGTTGCAAAAACTTCAACAACTTGATATTTTCTCATTACGAAAGTGTTGAGTTCATAAAAGGCTAAGAAGTCAATGCTTAAAACGATCGACGTCGGACGTCGAGTGCAAAGTTCAAATAAAGTAATTGTTGAACTACCTGCGTATTTTATTTTATAGATTAAATTTTTTGTGCTTTCAATAATGAAAACCTTCATTTTTATTAAATAAGTAATTACATGTCGTAGTTTAAGTTACAACCTATTTACGTCCCACTTCTGGGGTCAGCTCTCCTATCATTTCTGAGAGTGTTTCAGGGCAAGAAAATACCCGCCGCGCTGCCTCAATGCATGTTGGTTCACTTCACATGTCTTCGATATATGTATATGTATTAAATTAGTGATATATTTAGATTTTCCCATGATTTTTTCGGTCACCGCTAGAAAAATGTAGAAGTTATTTCTTTACCATAAACTATACTATTAAAGACAACCGAAAAAGCTCAAGGAATAAGCGCTAGCCACTGATGTACCACGTGATCGAATAAAAACTGAATAAAACGTCATGCGGAAACCTACATGCCTAAGCAGTTAAAAATATTTTAGGACATTGATAATAATCCACCGACACGTATTGAGAAAATCGGCAAAATCTCTGCTCTAAAACCTTCCAAGGAATGAGTAGCCGTTACTTATACTATTAATTAATCTATTAATATATACATAATCTTTGAATCAATAATAAAAATTAAAAAAAAGTACTTATCGAATACCATATTCACATTTTTTAGTTTTTAAATTATATGCGATAAATAATAATAAAATACTAAACCTAACAAGTTGGTACGTATTCTATTACTATAACTAAATAATTGCTAAAACATAAAATATAGATATACCAATAGGATTTGGAATTGATCTGCAGAGGGATAAATTCCAAATATTATCAGTAATATTTCTAATTTGCTTATAAAGTTTTTCATTACGTTCATGATTTCTTATTAACGATAAAAACCTAGGTCTAATCTCTACACGTTTATAGGCCCCAAACCAAAGTTTCTGATTTAACTAGATATTCAAAATGATTGCAATACGGTGTCTTAACGAAAGTGTGACGCTGCAGTAGCAGCACCATGACGGGAATGAGTGAGGTATACTGGTGATAGGTCACGTTCTTACAGAACACCAGCATGAAATAGCAGCATAATGCTCCCGCGTTTTGTGTGGTAAATAACGAACCAAACGGCCTTTTCACCGGTTACAAGGTATGCCAACCCAGGCCAAAAAGGCTTCTCTACTTTGATTCTCATTCGAAGACAGGGTTTAAGGTCACAGCAGCCATTTACCAGCGAGTGGACTGCGAGTATGTGCTCGTTTGTTAATTTAATTTATATTAAAAGCACTGTGTTTTTCAGCGATTGGTCATTGTCACTTTTTCTTAAAGTTGAATTGAAAAATGAACTTCCAGTCAACCTGAAGGAAAATATTTTATTTATAGTATAAGGGTAGCAAAGGAGCACACAGTCCACCTGAGGGTAAGTGATTGCTGTGACCCATATGCATCTACATCTATGCTCGATAACGAATCAAAATGCGGATACGTTGTCAGCCATGAGGACTAAGACGAAATGCCTCATTTCCGGTAAAAAGGGTGTCTGGTTCTCTACACTCACCAAACGAAACACAGCAGCGTTAAGCCGCTATTTGACGTTAGTATTCAGTGAGAGCGGTGGTGGTGGGGGCGGTGGTCATTTCCCGGTCGAGCCGACCCATTCGTGCTACAACTATACCAGTAATATAGCTGCAGAAACGTAAACAAAAGTGGTTACTGCAAGAAAGATGGTAACAATTTTGTAACTTTTTTAAGATTACTAATACTCTCCTTAACCATTCCAAGTGAGCTTAAAATGCTTGCATAAGGAGTTGTTCAAAACAGAAGTTTTGTGGCAAGTTCGAACCCACGCATTTTCGAATTTCTGACTCACGTCCATAACCATTGTGCTACTATCGTTGAAATGATTATATGCTTCGTTACCTCTATTTATCCTTCAAACCGGAACCCAGCTATGTGTAAACTATGGCTTTGCGGCAGAAATATGTAAGAAAGTTTTACCAAATCAGAGGCGTAGACAGAAAAACGTATACCACCTATAACGGACGCTAAGGAAAAAGGACACATTCTTTTTTTACCAGATTTATAGTATTTTGATGACAATCAAAAATATGTAACCTACACACAATAATTGTTACACAACTGTTAACAATAACGAAAAAAAAGGCTACAAATTGCTAAAAAAGAAGTTTTTTTATTTGCTTCCCTTCATCATCATCATTACAGTCCTTCACATGTCCACTGCTTAACAAAGGCCTCCCCCAAGTAATGCCACAAAGCACGGTCCTGAGCCACCTGCATCCATCGACTTTCTACATGTCTTACCAGGTCGGCACTCCATCTTGTGGGGGGTCGCTCTATACTTTACCTACCAGTACAAGGCTGTACCCGAGAATCTTTTTTCCACTTTAGTTATCGGTTCTTCGAGCTATATGTCCGGTCCATTGCCATTTAAGCTTAATAATCCGTTGGACTGTGTCAGTCACTCTGGTTCTACTGCGGATATCCTCATTTCTAAGTTTATCACGCAGAGAAACCCCGAGCATAGCCCTCTCTATAACTCGCTGAGCGACCACGTTTCTGTTCCATAAGTCATTACTGGAAACACGCACTGGTTGTATAGTTATTACCTTTTGGATTGGAATTTTTCTTCCAAATTTATGTGGAATACCCTTTGATTATTTAATAAAAAAGGATCATCGAAATTGATTCACAATCTGCGAACATATCTCGCGTAACATACATACCTACATACAAAACATACACTCGAATTGAGAACCTCCTCCTTTTTGAAGTCGGTTAGACATACGGCGTGATAGAATTAAAAATGAAGATAATATCCGCAGCATAATCAAAGTAACCGTTATAGTCCAACGAATCAGTATGCAAAAGTGACAATGGGCCAGCTATATAGCTCAAAGAACCGACAACAGTTGAGGAAGAAATTTTGTCGAATGTCGCCTTGTAGGCCGCCTACCCACAAATGGACACTGGTGAGACATGCTTGATCCATCCAAGACGGCTCAAGATAATATTTTTGTGACATGTCTATAGGAGGTTTATTTCCAGCAGTGGAACTGTGAAAGGCTGTAATGATAATGATGCTGATGAATATATACATACGAAAAACCTTTTGTAGTCTAAACGTGTAGAGCCTTGCTGCAGTTATAAAAGTAGTATAGTTGTAGCACGAATGGGTTGGCTCGACCGGGGATTGACCACGCTCTCATAGAATACCAGCGTCAAATAGTAGCTTAATCCCGCTGTGTTTCGCATGGTGAGTGTAGAGAACTGGAGACCCTTTTTACTAAAAATGAGTCTTTCCATCTTTGTTCTCACGGGTGACAACGTATCTGCATTTTGATTCGTAATCGAGGATACATGTAGGTGTATAAGGGTCACAGCAACCACTTACCATCAGTTGAACTGTGTCACCCTATCCTATAAAAAAGTTATTATTAGTTAGACACTAAAGGTATAATATAATTTACTACTTCATTATTTTGTTTTAATTAAAATTCACAAATAGATTGTCATTAGTTTTTATAAACTGTCGGTAACCTTTTTTGTGTAGAATAGATTATAAAAAAAATATATTTCTTAAGATAGACGCTCTTAACTTATACCACAGGCTTTATTGGTTTCATTTTCGAATGAACAGATCCGGTCCAGTATGACATGCTGGACTTCCGTTCCCTAATACGAACTCATGCAGCAGTAGAAAATTCCAATTATGGACGTTGGCCTCCGTAATAAGGACAAGCGCAACCCTCGTTTGGATAGCAGAAACGAAACTTTTTGGAAAAGGAATGGAGGAAAATTTGCAGATTTTATTTCACACGTAGAAAACGTTATTATCCATTTCTTTGGTATTAAGACTTCCTTTTTAGTCAATGATAATAAAACTTGATATGGTATTCTAATAATTTTGGAATATGTGTGCAGCAAAAAAGTTTCGAAAACTGGCATGCGCACATTTTGGCACTCGCCCTCCCAACTCCTACTAAATAGGAGTGGCTTACGACCATACATTGTGGTAATCAATTAAGAAAGCCCGTGTTCAGTGAGCGTCGTGCATCTAGGTGCCATCTAGGTAGGTCTAATATACGTGCCTTTTTATTACATAACTTTGCATACAAGATATTACACACAAATTAATTCCCGAGGTGTTATTCAAAAGCATATTATATTGCAAGATAAGCTGCCATCACGTAATTATCAATTAGATGATTGTTAATTAGATAATTAATGTATTATAGCGAGAAATTAATATAATTTAATACAATGTTATTATACTTCAATAGTAGGTATTAATTAGTTGGCAAGGAAGACTAATTTAATTTGACGCATTATGTGCTACTATCTTTTGAAAGCGACGTTACGCACCTAACTTCATTGTATATTATATTTTACTTTCATTAAAATATCATTAATGATGATCAATATTATGTCCGAAAGGTTGGAAGCGTCACCAGAGTGGGGTTATCCGCACATTTAGCCCAAAATGTTACACTTGTTTGCTTGAGCTTTCATCTTAAGTTTTTGTCAGACATTTTAAGTATATTTACACCGTAGGTTTGTTACAGGATTATAATAATCCCTGTTATGTATAACTAATAATTTAAAACTATATGCCAAAGCAACACAATTTCTTTATGTTGAGGAAATTAATGGACACAGTTTCTAGGTTTTACAGGTCCAGCTCAGTACCGTGATTTAAGCATTCCGTAGGGGAGGCCTATGTTCAGCAGTGGACTTGTGAAAGGTTGTTGTGATGATGATGGTGAAATAAACTATTATTTTTCACTTTATTAAACATATCATTGTACAGAAGCGAGTAGAGTGAGTGACATACTCGTCACTCGCTTATATTTTTCTGTTCCTTACAGTTTTTTTAATGTATTTTATATTATTTTATCCGAAAAAAAGATAAATGATTTTTTTATTTATGTATTTTTGATTTCATTTGTGTACCCGGAACAATTGTTTGTAGGCCATACAAATACTTGTTCCGTGCGGGATTCAAACCCGCGGCCTCCAGCGCTGCAAATCATTACTAAGCCACTGCGCCACGCCATTAATAATATGATTCAATTGATATTCATATGTAATGGACTTACCACAATTAGTCTTACCATTACCGTTACCATTACGATAAAGCCTGTCAAACGTTCACTGTTGAATATCGCCCTCTTCACAGATCACCTCATATCACGAAGATTTTTATTATTTTGCATTCATATTAGGAAGATGATGACATGGGGTAGTGGATGTGTTGACACAGCCACTTCAATTCTTATATTGAGCAAATATTTTAGATTTTCGAATTCGATTTCAGTGAGCAATATTTAAAATTTGCTCACTGAAATCGAATTTTGAAATTGAAATTTGAAATTCTTAAGAAGGATATTTCCAATAACAAACTCAGAATTAAAATTATCTATTTCAAATTGTGAACATAAAAACATGAATATTTACAATAAGGGTGACAAACGAGCACACAGTCCACTTGATGGTAAGTGGATGCTGTGGCCCATAGACATCAACATTTATCCTCAATTAGGCATCAAAATGCAGATACGTTGACTTCTAAGGAATAAGATGGAATGCCTCGTTTCCAGTAAAAATTATCTCCGATTCTGTACACTCACCATACGAATAACAGCAGCATGAAGCTGCTATTTTACGCTGGTTTTGCGTCAGAGCGTGGTTCTATCCCGCTCGAGACAGCCCAATCATGCTACAACCATAACACAGCTGCAGCATGGCTCTAACGCGTAAAAATATTTGAAGTCAAATGTAAAATTTATAACTCGCACTGGCAAATGCTAAACATCTAGAGATCATTATTCTCGTATCCAATACAACAACAATTTCTAGCGTCGATTCACAAAGTACACGAGCATTCGTGCGAAATCAAACCAAATACTACGCGCTAATAATATCAATCGGTATCCATGGCGACGATTCGACATCCCTACAAAGTGGAATTAATCCGCTAGTACGAGCATAAAGACAAATTTAATTAGAGAATCAGCTAGAAGGTATGGATACTGAACTGCGGTTTAGCATCCCCCGATATCAAATCTGTCAACTAAAATGACGGCATCAGTGAAATGCGATTAGTCGATTTGTTTGGAAAATTCATAAAGATATCATACATATCGATCGAAGGACAGACAGTAGCCTAGTGGCAGGGCACGGACCGCGAACTTAAAAGGTCGCGAGTTCGAATCCACCATTCGACTACTGTCGTGAACCACTACTGTCCTAACGCAAGCATTTTTCAGCTTACCAGGAGTGGTTAAACGGAATATTAGTAATGTTAATTAATACAGCCACATCACATACTTGGGCGAAAAATAACCCAAGTATGTGATGTGGCTGCATTCAGCCACACAGACACGAAAGTTTCATTTTGAGTTTCTCATAGTTGAGAAGCATACAAATTTCGAAAAAAAGTAGTTCGTTCTGAAACGAAATTTTTAAAAAGAAATTCAACTAACAAATGCAAAATACCACGTTATAACACGGAGGTGTAAACGAAAAACGCCGAGAGCCATTCGTACACGTCGCTATAATAAGTTGGACGATACTTCAAAAGCAACAAGACACCACGCATCCGACCGCCGCCATTTTCATGTTGTAAGCCTGACACATGATATAATAGATTAATACAACCTTAAAAAACTGAAACAACGTTAGCAAAATTTTATTAAGAGAAAACCATAAACTATAAAGAAAAAATTTTTTTTTTCGATTTGGATAAACACATATTTTTACATTATCCCACAAAAAATTTTAAATTGTTAAAAAATCCACCGGTTTCTTCTCACGACATCATCATGGAATATAAGAACAACGAACTTATTATACATATATTAGTTTTTCTTATCATTAAACCTATCTGTAATTAGATTTCCAATATCTCATCATCATTGTCATTACACCTCAACACAAGTTTACTCCTGATCATAAGTTCGGTTACCGGTACGAGGTTGGTACTGGAGAACTTTTCTTACCTATCGATGGTCGGTTCTTCGAGAACCATGCTGCAGTTATATTAGTAGCATAGTTGTAGCACGAATGAGTTGGCTTGACCGGGGAAGGACCACGCTCTCACAGAATACCAGCGTTAATAGTAGCTTAATACTGCTGTGTTTCGTACGGTGAGTGTAGAGAACCAGAGACCCTTTTTACTAGAAACAAGGCACTCCATCTTAGTCCTTAAGGGTGACAACGCATCTGCATTTTGATTCGTAATCGATGATAAATTTAGATGTCTATGGGCCACAGCATCCACTTTACATCAGGTGGAATATGTGCTCGTTTGTCATCCTATCCTAAAAAAAATATATAACTGACCCATTGCTACTTCAACTTACGGATCTTTCATTAGGAAGTCTAAAGTGCAGGGACTCTTTCAGGGAAAAAGATAATAACTTACTTTATTAAATTTCTAGGGAAGAGGTAACCACTTATAGACATCAATGAGGAAGAGTTCAGTCTTGTTATACCACTGTTTTTCTTGGTATAATTCAATGGGGCTCCCATATATCAAAATTAGCAGGCAGACTTAGTTCCGCTGCATATATTATAAGAAAGATAAGAAGTTTCACCAATATTGAGACAGCTAGATTAGTTTATTTTAGTTACTTTCATAGCGTAATGCGATTTAGGGTAATACGATTAACATTGAAGTCATATTTGTTTTGCAAAAGAAAGCCGTACGTGCGATTTAAAACTTAAATTATAAAGAGTGCTTTCCGATCGGCACGATGCACTGGCGCTACGAAGAGATGTTGCATCACTTTGCATTTTCTTTCTACCACGGAGAGCGCTTTGAAGAATTGTTCGGATTAATCCCAGCCGCTAAATTTCATGAACTCACATTGCGGCAAAACTCCCGATACCATGCACACCATCTGAATGTTTGGCGGTCCACCACTGTTTGCACAAGAGTTTTCTTCCGCGTACGACCGCTCCGTGGAATAAATAGTTCACCACCAACGATTTTTCCGGACCGATACGACTTTGGAACCTTCAAGAAAAGAGTTCCCGGGTCGAGCCTTTTGCTTATTGTGCTTGATCAAACCAAAACAAGATGGCCGACGTGGCACGCAGCAGCCTTGGACGATGCAGTCGCTATTCAAAAATCTACTATTTTGCCAGTGTCTCGAAGGAGTTTCTACTTGAACCGCTAAGGGAGAGAAATGTGACAAGGAAATAAACGGCTCAAATCCAATTAAAAGGAAGCACTTACCGGGGTGGATTTCCTTGCGGCCTCGTGGATGACGCTTCTGGTCTTGTGGTGCGTTGGAAGAGGGCGCTCGACGACAGCGGGCGCTCCTTTATCGGCCATTTTACCACCTCCATCTCGGCGGGGCGCGTTTTCATTGGCCTAATGGCATGGCAATGGCATAAATTGCGTCACATTCTAGACCCCCCCCCCTTTCAGTGCGTGAGGAATGGACTGCATGGGTGGGACGGAGAGACACTGGCAAACAATAATCAACCGAACAAAATCTGAGAGTACCCGTTTCCTTTTTTCCGCACTACCAGCAGGCAAAGTACCCGTAATTCCCCTGGTCTTGCAGTTATTCATTGGCAGCGGTAATCACTTAACATCAGATGAGCCGTATGCTCGTTTACCCATTCTCCTATAAAAAAGAGTCCCTTAGAGAAAAATTTAAAGAAATAAACATATTAATTTCGGCATCGAAATATATTTGACAAAATATTATGTATGCACATAAAAACATAAATAGCTTTCAAAATAAAAAAGATGTTCATACCGTAAACTCTAGGGACAAACATAAGCTTGTAATACCAGTTACTAGACTTCACAGAATTTGTAATTCATTGTATACGCTTTTACAACATAATCCCAAAAAATGTACAAAATTTGTCATTAAACAAGTTTGAATTTTATATCAAAGAAAAATTGTATAAAAAGGGTTATTTGAATATCAAATAATACATAAATGAAAAAAACCCATGGGAATGAGATGATCGCTACCATGCTAGTTCTATAAAAATTCATTCAAATACCATACAAAATAAATTATAGTAAAGTGAAATATGTTTTTAAAAAAGTACAGCTGGGTTTCTTGCTAGTTCTTCCCAGGACAGAGATTTTTTCCGAACCAGTGGTAAATTAAAAAATTACTTTCAATATGTATTATCTAATAATATATATTGAAATAGAAAGCCGTTGACAGAGGAGTTATATTCTAACCTTAAAATTTTAAGCGTTCCCAATTTATTGAATTCGACTTGAGCACCTTTTATTTCAGAAGGAATTTTATTTAAAACTATATTACAATATGGTTCATAAATTCGGCAACAATCACAAGGAGAAAATACTTTTGTCCTCTATGAACTTTTCCACTCGACTCAATTTAAAACAACGCAGGTCAAAAAGGACATACTATATTTGACAGATCATATTGTTGAAACGTTTTAAATTTCAGTATCGCAGGCTAACGAAATAAGACAGTGTCAGCATATTTTATGACCGAAAAAGCAATTTCATAGCGATCTCGCGACTTCGCCGGCATGTGCACACGTGTTGAATGAGACATGACGGGTGTTTTATTAAAATGAAGGTAAATTAAAGTGCCTGACAAAACAAGGCTGAGTTACACGGCCTATGCCGTCACACGAGCTAGCTTGTTATCTACATTCGCGTTGAGAATAACCACGTACGATAGCGTTCAAGTTAGCTACAAGCTACGGTTTTAGTTCCTCGAATGTTTCAAATTTATTTTTGAGACTTTTTGTATTTTATTATTATCATCAAACACGTGATACGAACACTAAATATGGTAGAGCCTCGCTGAAGATATATTAGTTGTAGCGCGAATGGGTCAGCTCGTCTGGGCTGGAACCACGCTCTCACAGAATACCAGCGTAAAATAGCAGCTCAATACTGCTGTGTTTCGTATGGTGAGTGTAGAGAACCGAAGACCCTTTTTACTGGGAACGAGGCGTTCCAGCTTAGTCCTCAGGAGTAGCAGCATATTTTCATTTTAATTCATAATCAGGGATAGATTATGTAGATGTAGATGTCTATGGGCCACAGCATCCAGGTGGACTGTGTGTTCGTTTGTCACTCTTATTCTATAAAAAAAAGATGCAGACCGTTATCACAGGGTGTGCCATACACATTAATACCGATAGCATAAGAACTTAGAAAAAGTTCCTTGCAACTTTAATATAGCCTATAATTATTGTATAACTTTATAACGAGAAAAAGATAATAAAGAAAATTTTACCGATCTTTCATACATTTATTTGTGATGTTATTTCTGTTTCGTGCAGTCGACTTATTCAAAAAAACATGTGTGTAATTCGCAGAAGTGAAACCCAAAGAAAATTAAATATTTAAAAATACTTAACGACAAATAATTTACTTCTTTAATATGATAATTTCCAACTACAAGTGTAGCATAAAATATAAAATAAATATTTAGTTTTATAGCAAATAAATATTACAATTTTTATTTAAGACATTTAGGGCATAAACATTAGACCCTACATTTCTAAAATAAGGATTAAATGCATTGATTTATATGTTACACTAGATAAGTAATTTCCGCGCCAAAGCGTTGTCACTTCACATAAGGCCACAGCCTTATACTCAGCGAACGTCGGTTCAGTGTTCAAGGTGACGCCGTCCGAGTTAAGCCGAACGATTCACAACAAAAAATGGGTAAATGCGTAGTGAAAGAATGCGTTTCAAGGTCACAAAAACATAATAAATCAAGCGGAATCACTTTCCATACGTAAGTTTTAATTTATATATTCATATTAACGTTTAAAACACTAAAAAATTAAATAAAATATCGAATATTGCCATTTAGGTTCAATGTTGCCACTTTTCCGCATTTGTGATTATCCTACATTAATGGGAGACTATATAATTAATGGAGTAAGTTAATTTGTTACCTCCGATTTTAAATATTTTGGAAATTATAATAAAAACTACGTTTTAACTTTCATACAATATAATTAATTATTCTTATTTTAGTTTATTCTTGAATTATCTTTTAAATATATTTTATTACCTATTTTATATTAATAATTTTATATTATTTATAATTTCGTATACATTTTATATTAATTATATTTTATTAGATACCTATTTTTATTGTTTGATTTATTAGAACCATAAAAATACGTTTTATTTCATCATTATGTTTACTTCTATTTATCTGATAAGCTTTGTATCCCTTTTTTTCTAAGGGGACGTAATAAAGATTTTAAAATAAAATATACTTTTTTAATATAAAAACAATTAACTGCAGCTTAAAAAAAACTCATTTTTATTGCGTATTTTAGGTAAAATTTCATATAGTAAGCCACACCAACCCGCCATTGCATGTTTGTATGTCTATCTTTTTCTAATCTTACGACGACGATATTGTTTTCGCAACTTGTGTAAGTGAGATAGATATAATATGTTTACTTAAAATTGTTATTAGTTTCAAAGCTACGTCGTCGCGTTTGGATAGTGGTTACACTTTTTTCGACGCGCGGTAATGTGGTTTGCTCCTCTAGTCTTGTATAACTCAATGATTAAATGTGTAATAAATTCAAAGAATATGTTCTTTCGAGTAAAATTGCTTTTTAATAGCGCCATCTACTTCATTCTATAGGTAAAGTAATATAAAATTATATAGTAATTAGAAAAAATATTCCCAATTGATGATTTTTAAATTCGGTAATTACATAAAGCACATATTTTTATAATCATAATAGTAATGTCCTCCAGACCGAATTTTGGAGGCTAGCCATCGGCGCAGGACAGGATTATAGTGCCCAAGTGTATGCGCAGGCACAGGTACACTCTCTATTCCCTCACTCTCGTAATCCGACGTGACGGTAAACCGACACGACGGGGAGAGAGATCAGGCGCGGGACCAACGGCTTTATGTGCTTTCCGAGGCACGGGGGTGAAACACCGCCAACTTTCTGACTCCGTACAGCTACTGAGAATTTCTTGACAGAAAAACTCAATAATTGATTTTTAGACCGACCCGGGATTTGAACCCAGAGCCTCATGATCAGCAGTCGCACTACTACAACCACTAGACCAACGAGGCAGTCAAATATTTTTATAACGTGCTGAAACAAACGCCATGCATATTTTACGAAGTACAACGAAAATTCACCAAACTAATTAACCTATGCTAAGAACTTTCCGAATCGATTCCTCTTCTTCTATTAAACAAACTAATTTAAACTTTCGCGCCATCTCAAAAGTTCGACCAATATTTAAGTACTCGTAATTACACTAGCCTTTGAGTGTCACTTCGTTCGCACGAATTGCGAATAAAGCTATTAAAATCTTTAAAACATACAAATCCAAAGGACGAAATATACGTTATATTATGTTCTTTGGTCAAATTATCTGTGATATTTAAACAGTATATACGAATATTTTGTTATGGACGAGCTCTATATTTCATCGCCTTTAAACATTTCGGCCCGACATCAAATCCTAAAAATGGTAGATAATATAATAATGCCTCATTATGAAATTTGAGTTGCATTTATTAGCCAAAATAATTAAAATATTTCCATATAGTTTCTCTGTCAATATTAAATTAACATTCATCGATAGCTCATCGATTTTATCGAAAAAAAGTTAAAAGGAAGGTCACAAACATAACCTGTCACAAGGTGTCATCATTCTGCAGACTCGTTAACTGAAAGAACCTATCTGTCGATCATGAAGCTTGTTATAACTTTGACTGCTATAGAAAAAAGTTTTAATGGCCTTCGGTGTATATACCCCAAACACGATCAAAGAAGCGAGCAATATTCCCCGAAATATCGCTTGTGAGAGGTAATAAAATATTTTACTTTTCAGGAATGTATTTGTTAACACTATTTATTACGTTTCGCTAGTAAAATTATTAGCTACATAAACACAGTAAAATGAAATTTCGTAGCTTCCTTAATATAAACGGGGAGCAGAGTAATTTTTTTGACGGGTGCATATATTCATGTACAGATGTTAATGAATTTAAATAACTATATTTGCAAATAAAAATTGGCGGTGTTTCACCATGTGCTTCGAAAATCGAAGGCTCAGCCAATATGATACTGAGCTATATCATATTATAAAGTCATACATATGTCTAAACTTGGAGACTATATAAGATCCACAGCTGGACACGGGAGTTCACATTGCTGCTAAACTTAAGTAATACCACAAAACGCGGCCCTGAACCACCTACCTCCATCGCGCATGTATTACCAATCGTCGTAAAATTATTAATAACGATATATTTTCAAGGAAATCTGTTTACTACTGTAAACTTGTAACTAACAAAAACTAAATAGATGTGTGCGAGATTCGGTCAGTTTCCACTAATAAACTTTAACACTAAAAAACTTTCATCATCATCATCATTACAGCCCTTCACAAGTCCGATGCTGAACATAGGCATCTCCCATGGAATACCACAAAGCACGGTCGTGAGCCACCAGCATCCATCGCCTTCCTGCATGTCTTACCAGGCCGTCACTCCATCTATTGGGGGGCCGCCCTACACTTCACCTATTGGTAAGAGGCTGCCACGTACCAGAACCTTTCTTTCCCATATTTTAGTTAGATTTTCGAGCTATATGGCCGGCCCATTACCTCTTCAGCTTACTAACCTGTTGGGCTATGTCGCTTACTATGGTTCTACTGCGGTTACCCTCATTTTTAAGTCTATCATGCAGAGAAACCACGAGCATAGCCCTCGCCGGAGCTTGCTAAGCAACCTTGAGTTTCCTCATACGGCCAACAATGTCTGGACCGGGTCTTAGATCTATATGACATAGTGACTTATAATTTATTAATTAATTATGCAGTTTTTACGTGATTAATAAACGGCTGAATCGAATTTGACGAAAACAAATAGGTTGGTTGGTTGAAACCAAATAGGTTGATTTTTTTCTTTACAAAAATCAGGCTTAATATATATAGAAGACTGTTTTGATTTTGATGCGTAAGTAATAATATTACATTCACTTTAAATACATATCCTATGTATAAAAGATAAATAAATTTGAAGATAAAAGGGAGGCTTTAGTTAAGGTTTTATGAAGCGAAGGTAATTTTTACTCAACGGTATATACTTGTCAGCAAAAGTTGGCCCGTTTTGTAGCGACGACTTCTGCAAAAGGTAATTTCTTCAAATCCACATAAAACCTTTCGCTTGCCTTCTTTTACCTCCGCCATAAAACCTTCAGGCACCTTATTCAAAGCCACTAAAAGCGTCCCAACTAATTCTTGAAGCGGCGATTTTTCAAAGCACTACTATTTGTTTTATAGTGGATTTAAAAGCGTTTAATTAATTCTAAAATCAAACCAATTAATAGTAATTTTAATGAAAACGGCTTGTAAGTAAAAAAAAATCTAAAAAGCTTTAACTACTAATGTACTTCAAATATTTCTTCGTGTTTTACTGCAATTCTTGTATATTTTTAGTCATAACAATGATTCAAAGTTTCTTCGACTTTAATAGATGGCTGTGACGATTTAAGTCTCTTAATGAACATTATAACTCGGCAATAAATCCATAGAAGGGCACTGGGTCAATCAAATTGTAAAACTGGGGGTCGTCAGTGACCCCCTCAAATTAGAGGGGTCTCTCTGAATTACGTCCTCTTTCTTGCACCGATATTAAAGGGAGCGAGCTTGTTTCTGTATTAAGCCAGTGCTCTGTGAGTAATGCGTATCATTTTTTGCCTTGTTCCTACTTTTTTATGGTCCTCGGAGCCTTTGCGAGCTTTATTAAAATTTATAAACACATAATATGCTATCAATAACTGAAATGGCGCGCTCTATGCATATTATATATTGTCCCGAAGAGTATAATACTTACTTTATGAGGGTGCTCTTTGATTTTGTTTTTATTCTTACGAAATTACTTTAATAATGAATATCGCTATTATAATATTGTTCAGTGAAACTAATTAAAGTTACTTAGTGTTTTCGGTTAAAGTTTCAAAAAGTAAATTTTGCTACAATATTATGAAATGCCTTACTTACCGTTTAATTTTCACCTTTTGCATTGAAAAAATCTTTAAAATTAATATCTCACTACATGATTTAATATTTTTCTTTTTTTTTTTTTGAGTTGCCCTCACTATGTATTGTTTTTGTATCATAGAAACAGTTTTAATACAATTACAAATAATTAAAATCACCATGGAATAAGCACCCAGCCCAGAAAAACAATTTGTACGCCATACAAATAATTGTTCCGTGCGTGATTGCACCCCACTGCAATCAGTACGGCATTTCAATGCAGAGCCACTGTTGTACAATCAGCTGTCATTATTAATTCTTTATCTAATCTTAATGATTCTTCTTTTTAATAAAAAAAGGTGGACAAGTGAGCAAACATTCCACCTGATGCTAAGTGGATGCTGTGGCCCATAGCCATTTACATTTATCCTAGATTAAAAATTAAAATGCAGATGCGTTATCACCCTTAAGGACTAAGATAGAATGACTCATTTCCAGTTAAAAGGGTCTCCGGTTCTCAAAACTCACCATACGGCAGCAACATTAAGCTGCTGTTTCACGCTGGTATTTTGTGAGAGCGTTGTCTTACCCGGTCGTGCCGACCCATTAATACTACAAACAAAATATAGCTGCAGGGTGGTTCTACCACGTAAAAATAATATTCAGGTAAAACAATTTTCACTTGCATGCACTCAGCTACTGAATATCCATCTAATTAAATTTACGGAGACAATTTACGCTGTTACTACAATTAACCATAGGTTGCCCTCAGAACTCGAAGCACTTACGGACAGTGTTGCTTTAAGTGCAAGTCTTCGTCTTTGTCTTTGAAGTCAGTACATAACCTTTAAAATAAAAAACCGGCCAAGAGCGTGTCGGGCCACGCTCAGTGTAGGGTTCCGTAGTTTCCCGTTCGTCACAATAAGTGTTCCCACTTATGAGTTTAAAGGTGGGTATCCATTATGTTCGCGCTCCAGCAGCGCTCCGCGCTCCTACAACTGCTCCCGGTAGTGGGTACTGTTGTTTCCATACAAGTTCAAAATGATTTTCCTAGAAAGTCCTTATAAAGTTCTACTTTTCAGATTTTTTTCATATTTTCTAAACTTATGGTTAAAAAGTTAGAGGGGGGGGACACATTGCTTTTTACTTTTTGGGCGATTATTTCCGAAATTATTGACATTATCAAAAAATGATTATAGTAAACCCCTATTCATTTTTGAATACCTTTCCAACAATATATCACACGTTAGGGTTGAAATTAAAAAAAAATCACTTCCCACTTTACATATAGGGGGGCTACCCTAATAGAACATTTTTTTCCAATTTTTATTTTAGCACTTTGTCGGCGTGATTGATACACATATTGGTACCAAATTTCAGCTTTCTAGTGCTAACGGTCACAGAGATTAAGCGAGGACGGACAGACGGACAGACAGACATGGCGAAACTATAAGGGTTCCTAGTTGACTACGGAACCCTAAAAACGAAAATAAAAAGAGACGTAAAAGTGAAAACGATAAAGCATAATTTGAATTGTCATCTATATTGATGCTGTTTGACATAGAGTCTGTTAACATGTATCTATAACACAAACTAATTTTACTTTGTTGCTTATACTGTCTATAATATGTCGAAATATTTACCTAAATTAATTATTTACGTAAGAAAATGATACTATCCTGTAAAAGTAAAGAATATTCTGTTTTTTATAGAATAGGCACGACAAACGAGCACTCCTGGTAAGTGGATGCTGCTGCTCACAGACATCTACATCATAGATAAAGAATCAAAGTATACGAAACTTGAATCTCTTACCTGCTAGAGCCACGTTTCTTACGTGATAGAGTCACGCTGCAGGTATAATATGGTTGTAGCATCAATGAATCAGCTCAACCGGTGTAAGACCACGCTCTTACAGAATACCAGCGTAAAATATGTGAATGCTGTGTTTCGTATGGTGAGTGTAGAGAACTGGAGACCCGTTTTACTGGAATCGAGGCATTCCATCTTAGTCCTCGATGGTGACAACGCATCTGCATTTTGATACTTAATTGAGGTTAAATGAAGATGTCTAATTGCCACAGTATCCACTTACCATCTGGTGGACTACGTGCTCGCTTGTCAACCTTATCCAATAAAAAACAGCAGCATTTTTCTGCTTTTTCCCACTGGTATTTTATGAGAGCATGATAATTCCCCGTTCAGCCAACCCGTTAGTGCTACAACCATAATATAGCTACAGCATGGCTTAACCTCTATAATTATGTATCGAAATTATAGTAAGATACAGATGTGTTTATAGTAAGCACAGATAATAATATCCTCCAGACCGAATTTCGGTCACGGCGGCCAGCCTCAACGGAGTCTAGTCATCGGCGCAGTATAGGATGATAGTGCCCAAGTTTATCTTTAGGTGAAGGTTAACAGGTGAACTCTTTATTTCTATATTATCATGGTCCGATGGCACGGTAAACCGACACAACCGTCGAGAGATCAGGCGCAGTACCAACGGCTTTACACACTTTCCGAGGCACAGGGCTGAGACACCGTCAACTTCCTAACTCCGGGCAGCTACTGAGAATTTCTCATAAGAAAAACTCAATAACCGGTTTTTTTCCTGACCCGGGATTCAAACCCGGGACCTCGTGATCAGCACTCGCACTACTATAACCACTAGACCAACGAGGCAGTCATATAGGAAGCACAATCTTTTGATTAAATTCCTTAATATTAAGCAGAGCGAAGAATTACGAACAATAGGGACATCGTTCTTTTTGTACTAATTTAGTTCTCAGCTGACTTTAAAAAAGAAGGTTCACTATTCGACTGTATGTTCTTTTATGTATTCATTAATTTAAAAGTCCACTGATGAGCATAGACCTCGAGGTTTTCGCCATTGTTGCCATTCTTGGCTGGAAGGTTGGGCTGCTAACAGTTTTATTGTTTTTTACTGTTATCAGAAAGATGCTGCTGCCCATCTCCTGTATCAGATTTCCTATGTCGCCTCTTAAGACACCTGCAGGATAATATGGAGAAATCGATATTACTATAACAAAGACTAGATAATTTGTTTGTTGTTGTTGTTGTTGAATATTGTTTTTGGATTTTCAAAGAGATGCGACTAGTCTACTCAAACCGTCATTTTCTCATTTAGTAAAAAAAATCAGATCATTCAAATTTAGCTCAAACCTAAAAGGCCCTAAATGTCACAAAACGTATAGTTATGTCTATTAATACATTTTAATTTTCTTTTTAACCCCTCACTCCTCTTAAAATTCCCATGCAGTCGCATGCGTCCGTCAAATCCCGAGCGTTCGCATGCGACCGCACCCACCCACAGCACTTTAAACCATTAAAACCTATATTTATAGACTACTTTTCTATAAAGAAGTTTGAAATTATAGAATTTATACAAAATTTTCTATCCTGTGTATATATATACGAAATTCTCTTCTTTTGTAAATTTACGACATTTGCCGACCATACGAAAATGGCGTAATTTTACAATTTTGGTAGTTACTCTATGCATTTTTATTTGTAGAGTAATTAATTCATAGAGTAACTGACTCTTATTTAGACTATAGAATAGAAAATTTTGTATAGATTATATAATGCCAAACTTCTTTAAAGAAAATTAGTCTATAAATTTTTCTAACTACAAAAAATGGGTATTTTAAAGAATGCTCCATGGGCATTGTTACTTGTTATACACTGTTTTACATTGTTCTAAAAATATTTAATGTCAATTTAGTATTTCAAATTTTGTATTTTATTTCGAAATTGGTTATGGAAAAGGATGTAATTTCTTTTAAACCTCTTAGGTAATTTTATCCTGCTTTTCTCGCGATTACATCAAATGATCCTTCAATACATTTCAAATAGATTTTGTTTCAGAGGTGAACGCTTTTGTTCCATATGTCACATACCGCGCCCGCAGGCATAAATAAGACGAATTAGCCAAATATCAGAGGTGTTGTAAGAAAATAGAAAGCAGTGAATATATAAAGTGATAAGCCAGCTTTGTTGGTACTGTTATAGCCATACGTTATTTATATAAATTACTGGACAAAGAATGACTAAATAATGTAATATATTGTATATGCAAGGGAGAACTAATCTGCATTCATGTTTAATTAAATATCATCACTATTACGTCGTACTTGTGTTATAAGGTTTCAAAAAAATGTATCTGCTACTCTGAATTTTGCCCTCTCAGTATTTCACGATTGAAACCAATCTTGCTTAGCGCGTTTGTATCAATAATAGTATGTTACGTAAATCTTAAAACCCAAAATGTTGTTTTGAAGCATAATCACAAACATATTTATTTGCGACTTTGATAAATTGACAGAGCTTAGAAAAATAAGTAAAAATCCAAATTTGGGATTCATTTCTTACTTAATTACTTAAAGGAACTTTCCTTTGAAAGAATTGGAGAGGATACTTCCTGTATTCAATGCTTTGAGGAGATCGAGGTAATCCCAAAGGTGATATTTATTTGTTGTAGGGAGATTTTATTTATCAGAACTGAGGCTGATTTTTCGGTTCTCTGTAGAAATACTTCTTTTTTAGATTGCTTCTTTAAATTCTTCTGCATCTGTACAAAAATAGTATTAATAAATGGATAAACAAGTAAATCTAAACACGTTAAAACCCGTAGTTATAGAGTTTTAATCGTCTTCTTATCCTTTAAGCCGACATGGAAAAATGAGATTTTCAATTCGACATTGTGATAATAACTTTTTATGACATTATGCATATTATTACGTCGCGATATCTTCATCGATTGTGAACCGTAAACTGTAAAAGTAATTCAATATATCAAAACAAAAAGAAAATTAAAATTTAATTGCATAATATAGTGCAAATATATTTAAAGATATATTATTCTATCCCACAACCTTGAGGAGCCGTCAAGGTTGTGGTCCGAAATACGATAGATAAATAATTCATATCCTACAATTAAATCCAACTTTATGTTTCCAAACTCTATCACACTCCTTTTCATTTCATCACGGCATGAATAAGTATTATACAGTTGGGTTGCCGAACTCGTACTGTATCTTTTCGTATCGAATTTATTCACAGAATCTTCCGCATGGTAGTGATTATAATTCATCCAATGAAATTATATGTAAACATAAACAACTTTATCTGAAGAAGCAGTAATAGAGAGGAGAGAAATTTTAATTCAAATAATGTAATATTGTGCGCACATAACGAGACGAGAAACTATGTTATAAGAAGAATAGTAGATGGCACTCCTTTATAAGCAATACTGTATTTTATAATTTATTTACAAAAGATTATTGATTATTGCTCTACTTCTCATCCTCTACTGGATTTAATTTTCACCCTTCGAATTTTACTTTGTTTAAGGTTTGTTACTTTTGGGTAACGATTGACGCTCGCCGTAGGTATAAATTCTTAAAAAGTTTTGTTTTTCTGTTGTAACATATTGTTCTATATTCACAACAGATAATGAAAAATATAATAGTGTGAATATGAGAAACACTTTTCCTTAACAATGTAATTTTCTTAATGATTTCTTATATTTACGCACTACACATTGAGTAGTGCGTTTGGCAGAAAAAGCGCTAGCAAGCGGTTGTAAGCAAAATAGCGAAACTAAACAGTTTTCGGCCAGGACACGTATGCTAACTTCAGTAGCGCTGACACAATCCGCCATTTTGCTTATTTAATTTGTTTGTTTTGAAGTAAAGTTTATAAGTTTTTTTTTTTTTTTTTTTTTTTTTTTTTTTTTTTTTTTTTTTTTTTTTTTTTTTTTTTTTTTTTTTTTTTAAACTAACATCGTGTCCTAGAGGAAAATAGCTACTTACGATTTGACAGCGCTTACCGCTTACGATCGCCATTTTGCTTACAAGCGCTTGCAAGCGCTTTTTTCTGCCAAACGCACCCATTGATTGAAACTACTTTTACCGATGTCCGATGAACAATACCATAAACAATAATTAAAAAAGCTGAAGGTACTCCGTTTATCAATGACATCGGGACGTCAGTCATCTCAGTCCACGCGATAAAATACGTAAAATTAGTCTTAATCAAAATGTAATTTTCCTTTAAATATCTGCGTTTACGCTATGAATGATATTATAGGTATTTTTTATAAACGAGTATGTGATGCCCACCACCAGATCACCTGATGGCATGTGAATGCTCCGGCATATAAATATACATAAATCTGTCCTGGAGTAAGAATACAAAATGCAGTTGCCTTCACACCGTTGAAGACAAAGAGAGAGTGCCTCGTTACCGGTAAATCAGGCATCCGGATCTCTACACTTACCATATTTAATACAGCAACATTATGCTGTAATTTTATGTTATTATTCTAAGAAAAAATTAACAATTTTACAAGTTTTTTTTTTTTCAAAATAACCAGCTTTAGAGGTTTTATCTAATTGTTATATTTTTATGACTCTTGCTTGTATGCATTAGTAGTAAATTCCCAAATAGATGTCAAACGCTACCCTCGTATCTGCAAATAATTTTGCAAAATTTCGTTTTATTTGGAAACTAAACTTAGTTTTTTGCGTTATCTGTATTTATAAACAAATTTCTACTTTCATGTCATTATATGCAATTACAATTAGATCAAGCAGTACAACAAGAGCAGCAGACGATCTTAAGTCATCAAATTTAGGCAAATTTAGTACTTTCTGGATTTTTTTTATGTTTCAGCTATGAACTTATGGAACTCATTAACTCCGTTCATTCAACGTGCTATGTTTATTTTTCTATCAAAGTTTATGTAAAGAACAATACATAAAGATCTAGATACAACAACACACACCATACAATATATAAAGATCGAGATACCAAAGGTGCCTTCATCGCATAGAAAACAAATAAACATCACATTTGGGATTTCCTCGATCTCCTCATCGAATACTGCCTTCCTCTGCAACTCTTCTAAAGGTTTCTTCCTTTAAGTAATTGGATAACAAAGGAATCCCAAATTTGATTTTTTACTTTTTTTTCTAAGCTCAGTTATCTTATCAAAGTCGCAAATATATTCGTGATTATATTCCGTTACGTTTCAATGTACTTCAAGGCAACATTTTTGTTTTTTTAATTTATTTTAATTTGGCGATTTCAGTGGTGTAGACCAGTGAGTGAAAAACTAAAAAAGGAGAGCACGTTAGTGTTACGTTGCAAAAAGGAAAATTTCAAACAAGAATTATACATGAATGAAACGATACAATATTTTAGTGTTTTATTTGTAAACATTTTTAGAACTACCCACATACTTAAGGTAAACGCATTTAATTTATATGGCATATTGATAAAATATTTATAATTTTATATTTATCTTTTAAAGTCTTTATTTTTAATGGTAAAATCACGTTGCGTTTGTATTATGGTGGAAGCACGGATCGGTTCGACAGGAGAAGTACCTCGCTTTCACTAATGCGTAAAATTGCAACTTAATGCAGCTGTATTACTTATGATGAGTGTAATGAAACGAGAACCCATTTCACTGGTAACGAGGCATTATAAGTTAATCCAGAATCAAAATATAGATGTGTTCTTAACCACACATCTACATTTTGATTCTTTGTCGAGGACAGATGTAGATGTCTATGGCCACAGTATTCCCAGGTGGACTCTGTGCTTTTTCGTCACACTCTAATTCTTTAAAATATATTATTATCTTGTGTCAGCTTACACGCTCATATAGAATAAACTGTACGTTCGTTCTACACTTTTAATAAGGAGTACGTAAATCACTTTGTTTTTGTTAGGCTAAATATCTAAGTTAGGTCATATGCGTGGCATTTAAATAGAAAAACATTTAACAGACGATAGAGGACGAGATGACAGCTTGTGGAAAGTCTTGTCCCTGATTTGGATACCATATGGCGACCGTACCCAAGACACAGAAAAATACGTAGATTTATATCCTATACTATTAAACGAGCAATTCTTGTATATATGTATATATATATATATAATCGGGATCTCGGAAACGGCTCCAACGATTTTCATAAAATTTAGTGTCCAGGGAGTTTCGGGGATAATAAATCGATCTAGCTAAGATTTATTTTTAGAAAATGTCTTTTTGTCCGTGTTTTTAGGCAATTAAAAACTGCTACAATATAGTTAGAATAAGAAGGTAAATTTTGACAGTTTGGTAATGATTATAAATAGCTTATAATGGGCGGTCACAAAATCGTAAAACCCCGGTTCGAGCCCAGACCGATCGACCGACTTTTTTATTTATTTTTTCAAGTTTCTTTCTTTTTTGAGAAAATATATTTTTTTCGAGCCCTTTTTTTAGTATTTTTTAAAGACACGAAAATTTAAATAAAAATAATTGCACTCATGATTTTTTATTCAAATAACCAGTTCAGTTTTTTCTGTTATGTCGCTAAGATCAAAAAATATTATTTATAATTCATCAGTATGTAATTTGTATCTAAATATAATTTCCAAAACACACGAATTAAAAAAATCGAGCGAAAAATACCGAGCAAAGCTCGGTCAACCGGGTACTTTATATCTAAGTAATAAAGTCAGCCCGCGTGAGGCTAGCGTACAAAGTATAACGAAAACTGATAAATTTGTTACAGAGTTATAAAGAAGTCTTAGCACGTCACATAAGTCTGGGTTACTCTGTATTATGTTTTTACTGTCAAACTTCTGCAGGTGTTCCCTTGAAATCAGAAGCATTGTGAAAATTTAAATGATTTGATTTGAGTTATCGCAGTTACAGAAAGATGCTTATTTGTACCGGTATTTTAAGAAGAATTGAAGTAACACCTTAATTCTGCTTTGTTTCTTATGGTAAGTGTAGAGAGACGGAGATCCTTTTTATTGGAAACGAGGCATTCCTTCTTAATATTCAGGGGTGACAACCCAATTGAATTTCGATTCTTAATGAAGGATAGACGTAGATGTCTATGGGTCACAGCATCAACATAAGATCAGGTCGACTGTTGCTGGTTTGTCATCTTATTCTATAACAAAATTGGTTGACCCTGCAGGCTATCGCTGAAACTTCCCGCTAATTTCTAATGCAAAGTGCTCCAAATTTCACCAAACTATGACGTTGAATATAAAATATCAGAGGTATTTAAAAAATCAATTTTTAAAAAACATTTCTTTAACGATATCTCACAAACAAATCAACCAATTTTGACCGGTAAGTTAAAAAGTAAAGTCACAACCTACATACGTGCCATTGCTAGGCACAGGCCTCCCCTCATTTCTGAGAGGGTTTTAGGGCAAGAAAGTGTCCGCCGCGCTGCCCCAATGCGTGTTGGCGAACTTCACATGTCTTAATTATAATATAAATATTTTTTTCTTATTCCTTGGACATGCAGGTTTCCTCACGATGTTTTCCTTCACCGCCGATCACGTGGTATATCAGCACTTAAAATTGCAATTAACAATTTCATTGGTGCCGGCGGGATCGAACCCGGATTACTCGCGTTCTGTTATATTTATAGCAAGCGTAAACCATCTGAGCTACAACGGCTCAGATGGTTAACCGGACCCGCGGCAATCAACGAGGTTTTTAAGGTAAAAGCTGATTAGTTTTTGGAATCGATCGGTAAAGCCGTTTAAAATTTATTCCAAAAACAGTTTTTCAAAATTTTATTCTAGAGATTTCTCAAAATCTACCGGTCCGAGTTAGTTAAAAATCATAGGAAATCTAAGTTTGATGAAACACTTTGGAAATTCGCTTAGTTTGTTTCAATTGGTCAAGCCGTTCAAAAATTATAAAAGGTTTACATACATCCACACATACACACACATGCATATAAACATACAGACACCATCGAAAAATTATCAGGGTGGTTTCCCGAGCCCTCAAAACGTCAAGATCTTATGAAAACTCAATTTTCGAACGTGGTAAAAACAATAACTTCCCGATTTATAAAAATTTTCAATTTTCTCAGCGGGAAGTTATAAAGAATGAAGTGTAAAGATACAGCCTATCTTTACATTCCTCATTTCTGGACACATGCCTCCACTCATTTTTGAATAATTATTTTACCGCACTGCTCCGCCATTTGTTGGTGAATTTCAAATTTATCATCACCATCGCTTATTTACATTATTTAAAAACGTTAGTTAACTAGGATTTTCTCCAGTATCGTGGAAACAGTTCATTAACCATCTAATTTTCTTTGAAATAACTGCGTTTACACTATGGATGATATTATAGGTATTTTTTTACAAACGAGTACGTGTTGCCCACATTGTACATTGTTGCACATTGGTAATTGAATGCTCTGGCATATAAATCTACATAATTCTATCCTGGATTAAGAATACAAAATGCGGATGCCATTACACCATTGAAGACAAAGAGAGAGTGCCTCATCATCATCATCATCATCATCATCATTGCAGCCCATGATTAAACCCACTTTTACGGATTTTATCGCGTTTATTTTTACTTTTAATTAATTTAATTTTTAATTCCCGACGTTTCGGGCGTTTTCCAGCACCCACGGTCACGGGGGACTGAGATGACTGACGTTCCGATGTCATTGTTAAACCCGGAGTACCTTCAGCTTTTTTAATTATTGTTTATGGTGCGACCTATGCAAAATGAACTGACTATGTCCTGAGGTCTTGCAGTGGTATGCTTGGGTTTAGTTTTAATTTTATTGATTATTGGATCCCAAGCAGGTGGTAGTACCCAGCCTCCTTCTCTATTGAAATTAGGATGTTTTTTAATTTCAATAGCCTCACGTATCATCCTTGGTAGGAATCGGTGTTCTTTCGCGAGGATTTGTGGTCTATCAAATCTGATGTAATGGTTTGGGCAGTCTAGGATATGATCACAAACTGCAGACTTTCCGGAACGTTGATGCTTCACGTCAGCTATATGTTCTTTTACACGGGTCCTAATTGATCTTTTGGTTTGTCCTATATAAGAGAGACCACATTCACAATCAAGCTTGTACACTCCTGCATCTTGTAGAGGAATATGACACTTGACGGATGGTAGGAACTGACTAATCTTCTTCGGCGGCTTGTACAAGCCTAGTCAAGCTAAAAGATTAGTCGTAGATTAGAGTAGATTAGATTAGATTAGTCGTAGATTATATGTAGTGTTCGCGTAAATATAAGAAATCATTATCATTACAGACCTTTACAACTCCACTGCTGAACATAGGCCTCCCCCAAGGTATGCCACAAAGCACGATCCTGAGCCACCTGCATCCATCGACTTCCTGCATGTCTTACTAGGTCGTCACTCCATCTAGTGGGGGGGTCGCCCTACACTTCGTCTACCGGTACGAGGCTGCCACTCGAGAAGCTTTTTTCCCCAACGGTTGTCGGTTCTTCGAGCTATATGGCCGGCCCATTGCCACTTCAGCTTACTAATCCGTTGGGCTATGTCGGTCACTCTGGTTCTGCTGCGGATATCCTCATTTTAAGTCTATCACGCAGAGAAACTCCAAGCATAGCCCTCTCCATAGCTCGCTGAGCGACTTTGAGCGTCCTCATACGGCCAGCAGTGAAGGACCACGTCTCAGTTCCATATTTCATCACTGGCAACACGCACTGGTTGTAAAACTTAGTTTCAGGCTTTGAGGTATACCTGACGAGAAGATGCGTTGTAATTTCCCGAACGTTGCCCAGCCGAATTGAATCCGTCGATTGACCTGTCGGTCGAAGTTGGACTTATCTAGCCGGACTATTGTCCCAGGTAAACGTACTCGTCAACAACTTCGAGCTTAGTGCTTCCAACAACTACCGGCATAGGTGTGACATGGACATTAAGCATGATCTTTGTTTTGTCCATGTTCATCTTAAGACCTATCCGTTGGGAGGCACTATTGAGATCATTGAGCATAGTACTTAAGTCCTCCAGCGATTCTGCCATAAGGACTATATCGTCGGCAAATCGAAGGCGAGTGATGTACTCGCCATTGATGTTAATACCGTATCATTTCCAGTCTAGTAGCTTGAAAACGTCTTCCAATACAGCGGTGAAGAGTTTCGGGGAAATAACGTCACACTGTCTTACACCTCTCTGCAGTTGTATAGGTTTCGAACTCTGATTCTGTACTCGGATAGCCATCGTAGCCCTACTGTACAAACACTTCAGTACTTCGATATACCGACAGTCAACTTGGCACCGCTGAAGGAACTGTAGCACCGCCCAAATTTCGACGGAATGAAAGGCTTTCTCATAGTCCACATACGCCAGGCAAAGTGGCAGATTGTACTCTTCGGTCTTCTGTACAATCTGCCGCAGGGTATGTATGTGGTCTATGGTACTGAAGCCTTTTCGGAAACCGGATTGTTCGGAAAGCTGGAAGTCGTCGAGTCTGCGTGCGAGACGATTCGTAATGACTCTCGAAAACAGCACGTAGACGCGGCTCAGAAGGGAAATCGGTCTGTAGTTCTTCAAGAGAGCGTTGTCGCCTTTCTTAAAGAACAAGACCACCGCACTTCTGCTCCACGCCTCCGGAGTAGTGCCACCATGGAGGACGGAATTGAAGAGCCTCTGAAGGACTTCAAGTACCGGTGTTCCACCCCCTTTCAGAAGCTCTGCTGTAATTCCGTCCTAGCCCGGGGACTTGCTGTTTTTAAGAGCCATTCTAATCTCGCTCAGACTGACTTCCGGGATATCATCGGAATAGTGTCGGATAAGACCAGCTCTTGGATCGTTACTCACACTTGCGTGTGGCTCCAACGATGATGTGTACAGCTGCCCGTAGAACCTCTCAATCTCACTTAGAATCTCAGGTGTCCCGGAAACGATGCTGCCACACTCAGTCTTCAGCTTTGCAGTTGGCTCTTACTGGCAGACAGATCTCTGGCAAAGACTTTGGAGCCCTGGTTCCGCTCAATCGCTTCTTCAATACGAGCAGTATTAAATTTGCGTAAGTCTCGCCGCATGCATTTGGAGATCTGTATGTTCAGTTGCCTGTATGCTGTCAAATCTGTTGACAAATGCGGTCTCATCTCCCGTCTAATAGCCATGAGATTAAGAATGTGATCGGAGAGCTTTTGTGTTCTTCTGCGGCCGGTCTTTCAGAACTTAGCTCCGACCGCATGGACAGTTTCCACGAGCTTGTCGTTCATATCGTCCTCTGCATTGCAATCTTCTAGGCACTGAAATCGGTTACGTAACTCGAGCTGAAACGTTTCGGGATTCTGGATTAGAAGCACGAGGGGGACGGAGCGTTGAGTTCATTAGACAAGACCTCTCCAACTTAACGTTTAGGTTCAGTGTGCCTCTAACCATTCGGTGATCGCCACCAGTTTTCACCCTTGCGATCACTGAGACATCACTGAACAGTTGGCGTCTGGTCGTCTTAGTCATAATGAAGTCAATTTCATTTTTTGTCGAACCGTCGGGGCTCGACCAGGTCCATTTCCTGTGGGGCCGCTTCTGGAAGAAAGAATTCATCATAAAGAGTCCCTCTTTCTCTATAAAGTCGGCCAGTTGCTTTCCCCTACGGTTCCGTTGCCCTACTCCAAATTTCCCTACCTTCAGCTCACCGCTTTCTCTTGTGCCTAGTTTTGCGTTTAAGTCTCCTATTAACACCGTGTAGTGGGTTTTGGAGGAATGCATGGCTCTGGAAATATCCTCATACATTTTCTCCACGTTGTTCCTCCAGTTGGTGGGTAAGCCTGTATGACCTTCAGCGAATACCGTTTGGTGATTCTGAGTATCAGGTACGTGACCCTCGTCGACACATTCCCAATATTTACAACGTTGTTGACGAGAGACTTGTGGACGATAAATCCGACACCTCCTTGGGACAGATGGTCGCCCTCCCGGTGATAGAACAAGTTGCCGGACTGGAGGATTACCGTGTCCTCCCCCTCTCTTCGGACCTCGGATAACCCAATAATATGCCAGTGCAACTTTTCTACCTCTTCTTCCAACTCCAGTATCTTCTCGTCAGTCCTCAGGGTGCGTGCGTTATATGTTGCCAGGTCGAGTCGTCGTAGGTGGCAACCGAACCTCCACCGGAGATTCCTAGCACACCCTGCCCCGCCGTTATCATGGTTGCCACCGTAGCCAGAAATAGCGGGGCCGCCGGGGACTGGGGGCCGTTTGTTTGCGTCGTTACTAATGGGGGGATATTTGCCATAGTTGCCACGCTTGGCGAGCGGGTTGGCAACCACAGTTTTTTATTATATCATTGCTGTTATCAGGAAGATGCTGCTGCCCATCTCCTGCCTGTCTCCCTCTGTTGCCTCTTACGACACCCACGGGAAGATATGGGGTTAGTGGATATTCTCAACCGCCACTACACGGCACAAGGCACGGAGAGTGCCTCGTTACCGGTAAATCAGGCGTCCGGATCTCTACATCTACACTCACTATATTTAATACAGCAACATTATGCTGTTATTTTTATGTTATTATTCTAAGAGAGAATTAACAATTTTACAAGGCTTTTTTTTTTCAAAATAACCAGCTTTTGCGGTTTTATCTATTTGCTATATTTTTATGATTCATGCTTGTGTAAACCAGTAGTAAATTCCAGAATAGATGGATTAAACAAACGTAACAGTAAACTGAGTTCGAATCGTAAAACATATGAAAACACTCTCGTATCTGCAAATAATTTTGCGAAATTACATTTTTTTTGGAAACAAAACTTAAACTCTGTTTTTTACGTTATCTGTATTTATAAACAAATTTTTCCATTCCATGTCATTATCTGCTACATGTAATTACTTACTATCAAATCAAGCTTGGCAACATTAGTAGTACACGACCCTAAATTACCGATTTAAGTCAAATTTAGTACTTACTGGAATTTTTTTCTGTTTTGGCAATGAACTTATGGAACTCATTGACTCTGCTCATTCAACGTGCTATATTTATTTTTCTATCTAAAGTTTGGTAAAGAACAATATGTTAACAAGATACGAAAGGTGCCTTGCCTTCATCGCATGAAGCAATTTCTTCCAGACAGCGCAGCGTTTATGTTAAAGAATTTATATAAAACCAAAGATATTTTAATGCTATAGTGACATCAATTCCGACAAATGACAGTACAATATCTCATTGGCGGCAAACATAAACTACCTAGAAAAGATGCAAAACGTCTGGAAATACAATTATTTGGCTTTTCCAGTGGCTTAAGATTTAAGTGAGGTCCTCGTTTCATTACACTCATCATAAGAAACACAGCTGCATTAATCTGCTATTTTACGCTGATATTCCGTGAGATCGTAGTACTTCCCTGATCGACTAGACCCATTCGTGCTGCAACTATAATATATAAAATATAAAAAAATAAATAACTTAAATATTATAAATATAAAATTATATAGAATTTTATCAATATGCCATAAAAATTAAATTATTTTATCTGAAGTAGGTAGGTAGTTCAAAAAAGTGTTTTCAAAGAAAACACAAAATTATTGTATCTTTTTGTTCATGTATTAATATTTTTTTGAAATATTCCTTTTTGCAAAATAACTCTAATATGCTCTCTTTTTTAAATTTCTCTTATTGATCCATATAATACCACGGGAATGGTTCAGTCAAATTATTTTCGTTCCTATTTGATTAACGCCATTTTGCTCTGTAGGTAGATGTGCGATGGAACTATTTATTTTTATTTTTATTATCTCTTTGAATTACTAACAAATCTAAAATAAAACATCATCCTTAAACTACAAAAAGAAACAAATATCAATTCACTAAAAAATCAATAAACCGGCTGTTCGACAAAAAATGAGGTCAACTTCATTATGACGACCAGACGCCAGCTGTTCAGTGATGTCTCAGTGATCGCGTGGGTGAAAACTGGCAGCGATCACCGAATGGTTAGAGGCACACTGAACCTAAACGTTAAGTTGTAGAGGGCTCGTATAATGAAGTCAACGCTTAGCCTACCTCGTGCTCTAATCCAAAGTCCTGAAACCTTTCAGCTCGAGTTACAAAATGGTTTTCAGTGCCTAGAAGATTGCAAGGCAGTGGACGATATGAATAACAAGCTCGTGGAGATTGTCCGTGAGGTCCGAGATAAGTTCTCCAAGACCCACGGTAGAAGAACACAAACACTTTCCGATCACTTTCTTAATCTTATGGCTGTTAGACGGGAAATAAAGCTTTAGTCTTCTGCAGATTTAGAAACATACAGGCAACTGAACAGACAGTTCTCCACATACATGCGGCGGGACTTACACAACTTCAGTACAGCTAGTATTGAAGAAACGATCAAGCGGAACCAAGGCTGCAAAGTCTTTGCCAAGGATCTGTCTGTCAGAAAGAACCAACTGTCGAAGCTGAAGACCCTGTGTGGCAGCATCGTTTCCGGGACATCTGAGATTTTGAGTAAGATTGAGAGGTACTATGGGCAGCTGTAGCCACACGCAAGTGTGGTTGGCGATCCAAAAGCAAGTCTTATTCGAAACTATTCCGATGATTTCTCAGACGGCTTTCGTCCACCCGATCCCTAAAAAAGGCGACCGCTCAGACCAGTCCAACTACCGGCCTATCGCCATCACCTCCTTGTTCTCCAAAACAATGGAGTCCATTGTAAACTGCCAGCTCATGAGGTACCTTGAGGATCTCACCAACTGATTAGTGACCTCCAATACGGTTTTCGCCGTGGTAGGTCAGCTGGTGATCTTCTGGTCTACCTAACTCACAGATGGGCGGTGCAGTAGAGTCCAAGGGGGAGGCATTGGCCGTTAGTTTGGACATTGCGAAGGCCTTCGATCGGGTTTGGCACAAAGCGCTTCTTTCGAAGCTCCCTTCCTATGGGCTTCCCGAGAAATTGTGCGATTTGATCACCAGTTTTCTTGCAGATCGGAGCATCAAGGTCGTTGTAGACGGTACAAGCTCCGATTGCAAGCCTATTAATGCTGGTGTTCCACAGAGCTGCATGCTATCGCCAACGCTGTTTCTTCTGCATATCAATGATATGTTGCAAACCCGTAACATTCATTGCTATGCAGATGACAGCACTGGTGATGCTCTTTACACCGGCCGAGCCAATATTTCTCGGGAAAACTTCCCTGAGTGCCGGGACAAACTTGTGTCTGAAGTCGAGTCTCTGCTGGAGAGAGTCTCTGATTGGGGGCGACTAAGTCTAGTCCAGTTTAACCCCCAGAAGACACAAGTTTGCGCACTAACCGCTAAAAAGAACCCCTTTGTCGTATCCCCTCAGTTTCAAGGCACTCCCCTTGTTACCTCAGCCAGTATCGGAATCCTCGGTGGAAACGTGCAGTTTCGTGGTCACTTGGAAGGGAAGGCCAAATTGGCCTCTAAAAAGCTTGGCGTGCTCAGCAGAGCGGGACAGTATTTAATGCCGGCACACCACCTGCAACTTTACAAGGCGCAGGTTCGGCCGCTAATGGAATACTGTTCCCATCTCTGGGCTGGGGCTCCCCAGTACCAGCTCCTTCCACTTGACCGCATCCAGCGCAGAGCGGCTCGAATCGTCGACGACCGAGTGCTTTCCGATCGGCTCGATTCACTGGCACTGCGAAGAGATGTTGCATCCCTTTGTATTTTCTTTCGCATATACCATGGAGAGTGCTCTGAGGAATTGTTCGGATTAATCCCAGCCGCCAAATTTCGTGAACGCACTACGCGGCAAACGTCCCGATACCTTCCACACCATCTGGATGCTTGGCGGTCCACCACTGTACGTTTCACAAGGAGTTTTCTTCCACGTACAACCTCTCTGTGGAATAGTTTACCACCGGCGATTTTTCCGGACCGATACGACCTGGGGACCTTCAAGAAAAGAGCTTACTCCTTTCTAAAGGGCCGGCAACGCACCCGCAATTCTCCTGGCGTTGCGGTTGATCATGGGCGGTGGTAGTCACTTAACATCAGGTGAGCCACATGCTTGTTTGCCCCCTCTTCTATAAAAAAAAAAGACGTCAGTCTGAGCGAAATTAGAATGGCTCTCCAGCACCTTAAAAGCGGCGGCCGGGCGAGGATGGAATGACAGCAGAGCTTCTGAAAGCGGGTGGAAAACCGCTACTTGAAGTCCTTCAGAAGCTCTTTAATTCCGTCCCCATGGTAGCACTACTCCCGAGGCGTAGAGTAGAATTGCGGTGGTCTTGTTCTACAAGAAATGTAGATAGCCCAATGACTAATCCGTTGGGCTATATTGATCGGTAAGCTGAAGTGGCAATGGGCCGGTCATATAGCTCGAAATATCGACAAATTAAATCAAACGAATATATAATATCGACAATCGTTAGGGAAAATGGTTCTCAAGTGGTAGCCTCGTACTGGCAGGTGAAGTGCTGGGCAACCCCCCACTATATGGAGTGACCACCTGGTAAGACTTGCAGGAAGTCGATGGATGCAGGTGGCTCAGGACCTTGCTTTGTGGCATTCCTTGGGGGAGGCCTATGTTCAGCAGTGGACATGTGAATGGCTGTAATTACGATGATGATGATGATATATACAGGTCAGTTTTTTATAGCATTTTGTTACAAACGAGCACACAGTCCACCTGATGTTAAATAAACGCTGTGACCCATAGGTGTCAACATTTATCCTCAATTAAGAATCAAAATTCAAATGTGTTGTCACCCCTGAGGACTAAGATTGAATACTTCCATTCTTGTTAAAAGGGTCTCACACTCATTATATCACCATACGAGGGTCATTACACTCACCATACAAAACACAGCAGCATTACGCTGCAATTTTACGCAGGTATTATGTGAGATCGTGGCCCGGCCCCTGTCGAGCCGACCCATTCGTGATACAACTATAATATAGCTGCGGCGTTGCTCTGCCAACTTAAAAAATTTATGTGTTTACCCTAAACCACGGCAAAGTTTTCTGTCGTGGTTTAGGGTAATTTTTCAAATAATTTAATTTGCAATTAGTACTAGTTATTAGTTTGGTTTCTATAATATTCTCTTTTTTGAATTTCGCAACTCTGTGTAGTATTTGATATCATTAGATTACAATTATTTATCTGTGTGTGTTCTGTTACACGTGTGTTTTTATAGAAGTGTGAAGCCTATACTACTACTATCAATAAATTTCAGTACTCATATGTACCACGAACATTTAATAATTTATGTTTGTTACTCCAGCACCCGTTCTTTCTCTTCTCGCTAGTTTTCTCCGCTTGGAAGGTTGCCAAAGTACTATATTTACCTGAAAACAAGGTGGGCGTTATATTTACATGCTTACATGTTATTTCATTATTTGCTTCTCTCGAAACTTATTACAATGATTACTCGTCACTCAAACTTCTAAATTAATTTTATTATGTTTACCTCATGCATAAAACAATTAATAAATAAGTTTTATTCACTCTTCTGAGTTATTATTATATAAGTTTTGACAATCTTATACTGAAGAATTAATTTGTGTTTACATAACATAACATAAACACTAACGCATGTCATCTAGAGGTGTAAGCAGAGACTGCAGACTTTAATATTGAATAAGGGTGAAAAACGAGCACACAGTCCACTTGATGGTAAGTGGATGCTGTGGCCCATACACAACTATATTTATCCCCGATTAAGAATCAAAACGCAGATGCGTTGTCTCCCCTTAGGACTAAGATGGAATTACTCTTTTCCAGTAAATAATAGTCTCCGGATCTCTACACTCACCATACGATAAACAGCAGAATTAAGCTGCTATTTGACGCTGGTATTCTGTAAGATCGTGGTCCTTTCGCGGTCGAGCCGTTTGTGCTACAACTTTGATACCTATAACGGCAGCGACTTCCATTTGGCACGATCCTGACACACCTCTCTCGCGTCATCCACATCCATATAGGTGCATACATGCTCGTCGGTTAAGGGTGCTCTTTATTTGGCCCATTTTCAATATATTGCCAATTTGTTCGATACACTTTCGCCTAGCATGTCCCTTTCCAACTCTTCCGTTCTCTTCTGCAACATAAATTTGCTTTGTCATTCTTTCTTCAAGCATTCTTTTTACATGACCAAACTACCGAAGCATTCATTTCTTATTCCTGATCACAACAACATCTTACAAATTAACTCTTCTCTTATCAGACAATGTGTGTTCATATTTAAAAAAATATGTAATATCTATTTATTCGATCGAAAAACGAAATAAATACACGTAGATATTTATATTATATCACACTTTATACAGTACACGGCGACAATCAGTATACACACTTTGTAACATATAAGAATTCCACTGATATCAACGTTGCAATGCAGTTTTATTATATGCAGTTTTGTATTATGTACCAGCGAGCCTGCCGGGTCCAAATCTCAATCTGAACCGTCTAGGGATTCATTTAAACACACACATTAAATTTTATCAAAATCGGTCAAACCGATTTTTAGTTTTAGCGAAACAAACGGACAACAATTCATTTTTTATTTATAGATATATTTTTAAAGCCGAGTAATTATTGACTAAGGGACGTAATATGGTACATATTTTGATGTTTGTATCAATAAATTACCAATGTGTTTATTACATATCAATTAAGTTTGTATCTAATAGATATCGTGAAAATCTGCAAAGAAGATCTTTTGACATCCAAAATATTGAATATAACCATCATATAGTATAGGCCAAATTTAAAGTACCTAAACTCACAAAAATATTAGTGTGATAAATATCAAATACCGAAGATAGATTGAGTCCGTTTTGATTAAATCAGAAAATACCTTTAAAAATCGTGGATAACCACAAACTATTCCTACTTTAATTGAGGCCCAGATACAGTCAAACATGGATGATTAGTAGAATCAAGCGTTACCCTGTGGAAATCTTTTTATTAAAGTTATAAAATATTAGTTTCCTTATATCCGCGTAATGAAATAAAATATATCTTACCTAGTTTAGAGAGCCCGCCGCGCCAATGATACCAAATCTTTACTATATAATTATCTGGATCTTAAACGAAAAATCAAAACATTTTACCATTTTCTCAAGAAATTAAGTAACTCATATATTGTAAATAATAGTAGCAGTCACTTCAAATAAGATTTTTACATATAAGCAAGAAACGAATTAGTCTTAATCATGTCCACTTCACCTCGATGGGAGTTCATAGTTTAACTACAGTTTGTTTCAAAGATGCTTACAAAGGCTTTAACTTGATCCCTTCACTACTTATACCTACCAAATTTTAACTAAGTCAATTTTTTTTGCTAACAAAAAATTGCAAAATACTTCGTTTTTAAATTATGTTGTTTTTATAATTTTTCACTATCAACAATTTTTTCACTTTTTACTATTTAGTCTCCAATTGTTTCTATACTTAGAATTCTACATTCAAAACAAAAATTTTAATTGTTTATTTTCAATTGAAATTGTTCATGTAATTGTTAATTATACGTGTTAAAGTCACTCTACAGCTATATTGTGGTTGTACCACGAATGGGTCGGCTCGACCGGGGCAAGACTACACTCTCACAGAATACCAGAGTAAAGTAGCAGCTTAATACTGCTGTGTTTTGTAAGGTGGGTGTAGAGATCCGGAGACCTTTTTTACTAGAAACGAGGTATTCCATCTTAGTCCTCAGGGGTGACAACGCATCTGCGTTTTGATTCTTAATCGAGGATATAATATGTAGATGTCCATGGGCCACAGCATCCACTTACCATCAGTTGAACTGTGTGCTCATTTGTGAACATTATTCCATAAAAAAAAATATTTTATTACTATTCCTTATAAAGCTATATTTATGTCTTTCTCTCAATCGTTTATTAGCCCGTAACAGTTTATTTTGTACATGGTAAAGCAACAACAAGTCGGCTCGACCGGGGAAGGATCGCGCTCTCACAGAATACAAGCGGAATTGTAAATTAATGTTGCTGTGTTTCGTATGATACATAACCGGAGACCCTTTTTACTGGAAACGAGGCATTCCATCTTAGTCCTCAGGGGTGACCACGCATCTGTATTTTGATTCTTAATCGAGGACAAATCTAAATTTCTATAGGCCACAGCATACGCTTACCATTAGGTGGACTGTATGTTTGTTTGTCACCTTATAAAAAAATTCCTGAACATGGGCCTCTTTTCGGTGTGAATTTTCTTTTGAGCTGAAATAAAAATTTTCTGAAGATGTTTGTATAATGTGACGAAAATTTTACTAATTTTACTAAAAATTTACTAATATGGTATATATGTTGTCTAATATATTCTTGATTATATTTTAAAAATAACTGAAAAATTTAACTTATTTGCAATTTCCGACGTTTCGGGTGCTTTACAGCTACAGCACCCATGGTCACGGGGAGGACTGAGTTATTTGACGTCCCAATGTCATAATTAGCCCGGCTACCTTCAGTTTTCGAATATTAATTTTTGTTCCGATCTACGCAGAACGAGCTTACACTTTATTATAATAATTCAATCGTAATGTAAGCTGTAGACTGATGTTTTAGTTAGAGTGTATGGGGGTAATGATATATGTTAACGCACCTAAGTGCAATACCACAATAATGCTAATCACGTCCGGTGGTCGCAGCTGACACTAAACCGACCGTAGCGCAGCACGGAATCTTGATGCCGACGCTAAGCACTAACATTAAGACAATGGTCTTCTAGCTACCTTGGTAGGTAATGCTTAATGTGCATAATTTATTTTATTTTTGCTTATTCGTTTTATTGTACCGGGTAATGGCAGTGTAAGAATATCTACTACCCCATATGGTCCCGTGAGTGTGCGTAGTAAATAGAGTACCATTTAATTTGTAGTGAGAAGTTCATTGCTGCCTTCAACTGATAAATGTTACACAAGTTTTTTTTAAAAATATTAATATTGTGATCAATATTTTTATAAAATAAGTGTAACAAATGAGCACACAGTGTACCAGATGCTAAGTGAATGGTAAATAAAAACATTAACATATATCCTAGATGGATAATCAAAATTCAAAATGCAGAATGCGTTTCCACCGCTTAGGATTAATATGGAACCCCTCGTTACCAGTTAAAATGTTCTCCGGTTCTCTACACTTACGATTCAAACACAGCAGAATTAAGCTGTTATTTCATGCTGGTACAATTTTATTTTTTATATTTAGTGAGAGCGTCGTCCATTCGCACTACAACCATAATATAGCTGCAGCGTTGCTGTTGGAAAATATATATTCTTAATATTAATCCGATGCCGAAATAAATAACAAACAACACCACTAACTAACACTGCACAAATATTTCTTTAACAAAATCTTACGTATGTAGATAATAAATATTCAATGTTATATGAATCAAAAAAAGTTTTTAGAAATGAGTCCTCGTCAAAATCTAATGCATAGGTAGGTACTGATTTACATAAATAATAAATATCCTAGATTGCAGACAAACACACTTAGGTAACTCTATATTTACAATAATGAACGAACGACATGTTTACGGTAGGTATATAGAACGGTGTCCATAAATGAATAAAAACAATTGCCGCGAGATTCGGCAAACTACGTGACAGCGTGAATAATGTGTTATCACGATATTAACCGTCGTTGGCATCAAGACTATTCGAAAACGGCGCGAGTAATAAATAGCTAAAAAATCTAAAAAGCGATGATTTATTTAAAGTCTACGTAGATCCCTTATCTGCCACCTTGCGTTATCTCATTGCGTGTTTCCTAAATAATTAATGCAATATAGGGCATCGATTGTAAGGTGACTGAGGGCGCGGGGCGGCGCTTGGGGTGCGGGGGTGCGCGCGGCGCACGCACCCTATTGGCTGTCAAGCCTGCGTGAGTGCGTACTCCCCCTACCGCGTGCGTATGCCTTCGCGCGCCGTTCAGTCACAGTCCGAACGTTGCGCTGGATAGACGTATCGCTCTTAGCGCCAAGTGACGTACGTGTGCCCGCTCTTATCAACATAGTTGGTTTCTTTTAAATTGGGACTAAATTATCTGTCCATATGGTTCATCTCGTAGATATATTACGCTCGGCGAAAGTTGAATATCCGCCGCCCATTATTGTAAGTAAATAAAACAATTGTATTTCAAAAAGTGACGCGTATATGTTTGTTTTCGAGTTTATATACTTTTTATTTTTTCTCTTTTCTTTGTTTTCAGAAAGTTGGGAGCTGTTCTTTTGAATTTGTTATTGTTTCGGCCTGACAAAATTGTTCTGCATTAATAGTTCCTTGAAATAGATATTGTTTTTTTTTTAATACTTCGAAGTGAAAAAAACTTATATATAATAGGTATAAAGAATTTAAATCTTATGAAGATTTATAAAAAAAAATATGAACTTTTCCAATTTATTTTTACGCAACACAATATAATGCTATTGATAAAATATTTCTGTTTACTTTTTATATTTATTAAAATGTTTAATGTTATATCGCGTGTTTCATTAAAACAAAATTTGATTTGTTAAGTTTATAATAAATGAATATGGATTATCAAAATAATTTTGGAAACTTTATTATTCTCGTTATTATTATGATTCGACAGCAATTATTTTTTTAAAGATGTAATTAAATAAATATTGCAGCACATTATTATTATGTTTTTATTTATACCTTTTATTTCCGTCTATTTATCTAGTTAACTTTAAATTCAAACTTTTTCTTTAATATTGTATAACTATAACTTTGTTAAAATAAAAACAGGGGATTAACTATGATAATATTTATTAATTTACATAAATGTGTAGTGCAAATTACTATTCTGAACAAGGAATTTAAAATATTTACCAGCGTCACATTAAATTTTTACAGCAATAACGTATTTTAGAAAAAATAAATCATTCATAGATAGGTACGTACAACTTTTTAACAAAACCACGCAAACTTTTGCTATCGAAAATTATATTGTTTTAACCTTTTGGTTTCTTGGAATTATTGATATGAATTTTTTAAATATTTTACATACAGTTCACTTTACTAATTTTCTAAATTAATTTCTTATTATTAAAGTAATACTTTGTAAGCACATATTCTGATACAAGTCTCTTTTCTTATAGCTAAGTTAAAACATACAATATTTTAAAGGCTGATGTATATAGTATTATTCATACAAAAATACCAATTTTGTTAGTTAAATGCAAAAAAAAGTTATATAAATAAATATTATACAACAATCATTTATCATTCAAATTCAATTCAAAATCAAATTTAATTTAATTCTAAGATAAAACTTATTAGTACATTATTTTATTCAATAATATATTTTACAATATATTAACTAAGACCAAAAAAGTATCGGACTTTTGGGTCTAGATAGAAACAGGTGTAACGTTTTATTCAGTCGTTTATTAAATCGACTATTTAATATAATTACATGCAAAACAGTCAGAAGATATATTTGTTGACATAGTTTAAATCAGTATTTACTGTAAATCACTCTTTTATTGCTTAGAAATATAACGCAAATAATTTTAAATGTAAAAGTGGAACCATAAAAGAGCTATGAAATTTCTAACAAGTTTTAATAATATTTCAACGATAATGCTGACTCCTATACAACCCAAAAACAATAACTTAAAATATAAACGACAACGCTTGAAGCAGCCCTATTACCGAACTATTATAGAGATATCGTAATGTGTTATGGATTCCAAAACTGTAGGGTCAGTCGTAAGCACAACATAAAAAGTTTTATCATGCCACCAGTTACCCGTCGTGAAACTTGTATAAGAATTTTCCGTCCACGCCCCATTACTCTGTATAGACGGAGACTCTATTTTTTATAAGTTTCGGGTTATGAATTAGGCGCTGATGATACCATGTAAGACAAAGTTACTTTTAGTTTATCCCAATATGGGTCGGCGTGCATACTTACTTCGAAAATCAATATAACAATACTAAAAGTAGCGACTTATATGGTGTGTTACTTTCTCTTCTTCGAAAGTTACACGCAAGTCAACTATAAATATAGTTCAGTATTTTATTTATTTGCAGTTTAATAAAAAATATTTCCAAATTTGAAAATAGTTCAACGTGATAATGATGTAGGTCACGATGCGGCTTTATTATGGTTTCAGCTAGAATTATTTGATTGGACCGAATAAGGATCACTCACTCAGAGAATACCAGCGTAAAATAACAGTTTGACGCTGCTGTGTTTCATTTTGTGAGTGTTCACTCTTACAGAACTAAGATAGAATGCGTCGACACTATTTTACTGGTATCAAGGCATTCTATCTTTATTCTCAAGGGTAATAAACAACGCATCTTCATTTTGAATCTTAATCCAGGATAGATATTATACAGCGTACTCACAGCCACAGCATCCATTTATCATCAGGTGGACTGTGTGATGGTATATCTTATTCGATAAAAAGGTATTTCTAAATTATAGCGACTAATTGCTGCAATCTTTAAAGATCGGCAGATAGTTTGGTGATTGTATAAAGGCAATTTTCTATTATTTTCTTAAATTTTAACCATTCGTGCTCGTAAGGCACCCCCTTTATTAATGAACGACGCTCTAGCGATAGAAAGTTGTCGGTGTCGTTGTCGTCATCCAAATCTTTACAATTTCGTTTTGTGAATTAACCTGGTAACATTGATCTAATTTAGATCAATATTTTATTGCATCGGTATATCGAATAAGTTTCATTGTAAGCATCTTATTCAACATAACAATTTAAAAATAGAAAAACTCAACTCTCTCTCACACTAGTATTTAATGAAGTAGTAGGTACTACAGTAGTTCATTCATTAATTACAGCTAATTAAAAATCCACCACAAAATCTTGATCTCTTACGTTTTCAGTGGCAGTTTCTTTTTAAATTATTTTTAATTGTTATCAGGAAGATGAAGTTGTCCACTCCTTCAGTTTCTACTCTGTTTCAGTTTCCTGCTACCGACTCTTGTTATATGGGGCAGTTGAATCTTTTAAGACGCCATAACAGTGAAGTTTGCAATAGATTAATGTAATTATGATACCTATTTTAATCTTTTACCAGTCATCGGGATTATTGTATTTTTTGGAATGTTCTTTAACATGTATAAACTCCTAATATTAAAGGTTTCAAAGGACGGACTTATGGTAGTAATTTATATCATTCTCTATCAGTCACCCCTTTTGATAAGCTGTGGATTAAATTGTGTTATATTTTAAAGTAAAGAAAAGCACAGTTTTTAAACTTTTCTCGTTATTGATCCGTCAACGGTTCTTATTTCGAGGTTCATAAAAGTTACCGCTTTGTCGACCCGTGCTTTTTTATATTCATAATCAGACCAGACTTTCTCTCAAGTCTAGCTGCAAAGTCGCTCTTTGTCTTAAATTCTTTTAGTTCACAAAACCGACGCCCTGTAGCCTCAAGCCAGTTATTTTATCAAATTACGAACTTAATAAATTCTGTTTTGATTCTGGATTGGCCACGGATTCGTAATTTATGATCGGTTTTACTTTCCAACAAAAGCTAATAATTTGTTTCGAAAATTTCTCGGTTGGAACCGCAACGACCTGTGAACTTTATTAATTTAACATTACGTGTTAATTTTGCGTGTTTGACTTTTGGTCACGGTTCAGTTATTATATCTTGTGTGCACAGGAAATTAACCAATTACAGACTTTTACATTTTTATTAACATAAACGACGGAGAAATTATTTTGAACTTCATTAAAATTTAATGGCGCTTTCGTTCACAGCTTAATTTATTATTTTTTTTTTTGAATTTCAATGAAAATAAGAAATAAGAAGTAACTCTTTATTGTAGTGATTTAAAACTTTAGCAACTTAAAATAACTCAATATAAGCATTTTTTACAAGTACATTTCAACGCTTTAGACATTCAGATATCTAAAAGTAACGTCCAATAAAGTAAATGTTTCGTAATTCTATCTGCTATATCGTAATTTATGACCTCATTTTGTCATCTAGTTTTATTTCCGTGTCCATTAGCGTTTACATAAACGTGCACGTATGTAGATGTACCCACTATGAATAAAAGTCAATAATTACTTTAACAGCCAAAACGATAATTCCTTTTGATATGTTGGTGCTTCCGTTCCTAAGCAACGAAATGTCACACTAACAATTTTCCCTGTCATCTTCAGGTCGGACAAGACACCCCTGACCACGTGGACTGTTTATCTAAGTTGAGAGATGCCACAACTTATATTTAGTTTCACGTTCCGCTTAATGTCCATAAATAATATTATCGTATTGAAAGTACAGTACAGTGAAATAAAAAAAGGAACATGTTACATAATGATTTCTTATATTTACGTGAATAATACACATTGATCAAAACTTATTTTATCGATTTTATCGCGTTTAATTTATTTGATTTTTAATTCCCAACGACTCGGGTGCTTTCCAACACCCATGGTAACGGGGGACTGAGGTTTATATCAGTGTTAACCCGGAGTAGTAAATAATAATTAAAAAGCGGAAGATGCTCCGGGTTAACACTGACATCAGCACGTCAGTCAGCACAGTTCTCCGTGACGATGGGTGCTGGAAAGCAGCCGTAACGTCAGGTATTAAAAATCAAATAAATTAAACGCGATAAAATCCGTAAAAGTAGTTTTAATCAAAGGAATATATTTCATAACAAAATTATATTAAAGCGTAAAGTGTAAGTGTATTATATTATTAACGTAGCACTTTTATTTTACTGATACAGCCTATAAGAAACCACTGCTGAACATAGGCCTGCCCATGGATTCCATCATATTTGCCATAGTTGCCACGCATGGCGAGCGTGTTGGCAACCGCAGTTTTTTATTCTTGGTCTCTATTAGAGAGGTGCTGCTGCCCATCTGATTTGTTTCCCCCTGTCGCCTCTTACCATACCCACTGAGTTTAAATTATATGAGGGTAGTAGATATTCTTACTCTACTATTTACTACTCTCGTTATAAGTTTTTACTTCATAATCTGATTACCTGCGCGTATTTTACTTACCTCAAAATTTAACAAAACACAACAATAAACAAATAAAATACTGACCCGTGCCATCAAATAAAATGAAAAATTTACTCGGTATAGGTACGAAAAGGTGCAAAAGGTAAACTTAATCATCATCACAAGCATTCTATACCATTAGACTTTGAACTGATAATTCAAGAAATATTTGTTAACACAGATTTTTATAAAGAGAAGGATATCAAATCGACTGTATTTTTATATATTCGTATAATACGATTTCCAAAAGGAGCAGACAATTGTTTTTATAGGATAGGGTGACAAACGAGTAGACAGTCCACTTGAAGGTAAATGTTAGCTGTTGCCCATATACATCTACATCTATCTTTCATTGCGAATCAAAATACAGATGCGTTGTCACCCCTAAAAACTAAGATGGAATGCCTCCTTTCCGGTAAAAAGTGTCTCCGGTTCTCTACACTCACCGTACGAAACACATCAGCATTAAACTACTATTTCACGCTAGTATTTTGTGAGAGCGTGGTCCTTCCCCGATTGAACCGACCCATTCGTGTCACAACTATATTACTAATATAGCGGCAGCTTGGCTTTGCCACGTAAAAACCTTAATTTTATTTTTTATTTCTGATTTATCGTACTTATTATTAGTATTGGTAATAGAAAATTTACTGTGTCGTTAATCTAGTGGTTGTAAACGCGGTTATTGATCTTGTGGTCCTGGGTTTGAATCCCGGATCAGGATAAAATAATTTATTTGCAATATATTGTGTAAAATGATATATCGTAGTTATTATCCATAAGTTTTTACAACTGCTTACCTATGTTGATGGAAGTTAAAATAAAGGAAATAGGAACCTACGCGTTATTGAAACTAACGGAAAGCGCATAGCAAGCTGCGTACTCGTAAAATTGTGAAAACTGCATTTTGCAAGTGTAGGTATATGCTGCGGAATTAGGTGCACATAGCTTACACTGATCGATACTATGCATTTGAATAGCGTTTAATACCAAAAAAATCTCGTTTCCTAATTCCAAGTATAAAAAAATGCAAAATTTTTGCTTAATTTATAAATAGATAAATACATAATCGTAAAATCATCTTTAATACAATATAACATTTGCTAAAAGTTACATCTATTTGTGTATGCACTTAAATTTTCCTTCTAGCTTTCCGATACAATAAATTGACAAAATACCTAATTACCTTTGAAATGCTATAATTAGTTAATGAAACGCAAAAATATACCTCGGAAATTATAGAAATCATAAAAACAATCATGAAACTTAAAAAAGAAATCAAGAACCTAAAATCGCTATTCCGCGGTATACATCGGAATAAAGAACCGGCAGAAATATTTGGCTCTAATGCCTAATATTTTCAAGACGTATTTTCTCGTCGATTTGTATATAAAATATACAAAAGTTCAATATTTTCGATTAAAATTATAATCCATGAAATAATTTAACTCAAAGAATTACATACATGTACTAAAATAACCAAAAAATCACTGTTTAAAAAACGACATAGTACTCACCTGCATAAGGTCGAAAATGTATGAAGAGTGGGCTCAGTTCAGCTGCTGATGCAAAACTAACCAATTATTTTAAAATGTGTTCGCATTACTTCAAATCTTTGATGACATAACTACGCGTAAATATATAATCTATTCAGTAAGAGCTCTTGCAGTAAAAAAGAGCTTGTAAAACGGAATATGGTGCTAATTTTAGAACCCCTGGGAATTAGGAGCCTTTATTTTATGTCAAGTAATTCTCAGAGGAGGGAGTCACGAAGTAGCTGGTGTTTCATCCCCATGCCGGTGCACGTAAAGTAGGTCTTACGCCTGATGACCTGATCACTCTACGGTTGTGTCGGACTACCGTACCATCGCACTATAAAAGAATTGAGGGTATATAGAGTGCACCTGTGCTTGCGCATACGTTTGGGCACTATAAATTCTCTTGTCCTGTGGCTAATCTATATTGCGACTGGCCGCCGTGAACAAAATTTGGTCTGGAGGACATTATTTTTATTATGCTTTAAAGATTTAATATAAAAGATGAATTTAATTCTTGTACATTTTATACCAGGTGATTTTCTATTAAAAATCAAAAAGAATTTGTTTTAAGCGAGATTTATTTGGACACAGTCCTCCTCTGCTATTATAATGATTTAACTTAATCGTCACGCTTTTCAGGCGGATTGAGTCGACTCACAACAAAAGAGGCCCTAGTTTACAATGAATGACAAGAAGATGCGACTCCATCTTCGAAAATACATTAAAGAATAACAAACGAACAAAAGAAACTTAAAAAAACTGAACAAAGAGGACCAAATTAGACGTAGTAAAACCAAGCTGCGTAATATGACCACTAATAGCGTACTATGCTCGCAAAATTACTGTTCGCACAGATTATGAGCTCGAAAAAGCCTTAAAGCATTTCATATCAGGTGTGTGAGAACCGGTGAACGTTTACTGTTAGCGAAGCATTCCATCTTAGCCATTGTAGTGACAGAGCATTTTTATTATGATTCTCAAACAAGGATAGATGTAGGTAAATGAAAAATTATTTTTTTCTAATTATTTATATATATAAGTTAATTTATATACTATTCATTCGATTACAATGAAACTTTACTGAGCTCATATAAGCGCGCGCCCGCGAAGGCACAAAAAAGGCAGCAACGCCTGGCTAACATTGCATAAATATACAAGTTAGCTCGTAAGTAGTCAATCTTAAATTTTAACTTCGATATTTTTTGTTTTTAATAATATTTTAATATTATTCTTGTTTTGTTCTATAAAAGTTAGAGGAAAACTAGCGCACAGTCCACCTGTTTGTAAGTGGATGTTATGGCCCAAAGACATCTACAATTATTACTATTAACCCTTTCGCTACACAATTGCTATTTTTTACTACTGTAGGTATCTAAAAACTGGACACTGAAAGTGTTGAAATCAAAATGCAGAAGCAAAAAAATATCTCCGGTTGTTACTTACACTTGCTCTACGAAACACAGCGGCATTATTCTGCTTTTTCCACTTATATTCCATAAAAGAGATATCCTACTCTGTTCAAACCAAACACACAAAACCCACAAACCTGCAGCTATTTATATATATATATATATATATATATATATATATATATATATATATATATATATATATATATATATATATATATATATATATATATATATATATATATAGCAAGCATATCAGTGGCCCTACCACGTGAATATTCATAATCTCGTTAATATTCATAATGTCGTGAATATTCAGTATCTCATATTTTTACAAAAGATAAAAGTTATGTCTTCCTGAACCACATTACGAGCATTTAGATAAGGTGACCAAGATAAAATTAACTTATTTTCTATCTACAAGATACATGCAATACAATATGTAGCGTGCCACCGAATAAATACACCTATTATTTCGATACAAACAGTCTCGCGTATGAACTGAAGTGACTAAATGTGACACACACGAGTCTACGTGAAAACGCTCGTTAACGGGCTACATTAGTGTAGCTTTAGTAATAGTGATAAATTATTCCGCTGCTAACGGATAGGGATCTACAAATGTTAGTAATTGGAGCACATGTCGTGATGCGGGCACGTCTCTATAATAAAGAAATGGACATTTCCGTTGATTACTTTCTTGACTGGAACGGACATGGTGTTAACAGATTTCTTGACACATTCTCTAAAAAGGTTTTATAGTGTTTTGTTACGATAATACTTTAATATAAAAACTAAAAGCTGAATTACAAAAACAATGACATAAGTTCACATCCTGAAAACAATGCTAAGTGACAGTGAGTGAAAAAGTGACTTTCAATAAGTATTGTTATAATCTACATTGAATAAAAAAATAAACATACCAGATCTAAAAGTATAATAAAGTCTTATACTGATTGCACAATTACTAATAATTAATAACTAAAATTACAATCTCTATGTTGTCGAAATCGTTACTTAAAACTTAATTAAAAAATCTACTGCCTATTTTACTGCTCATACCGTTACACCGTTACCGTAACCGTTACAGCCTATAAAAGTCCGCTGCTTATAGTCAGGCCTCCCTTATAGATTAACTCATGGAGAATATTTTCCATAGTTGCCACGCTTGGCAAGTGGTTTGAGAGCCGCAGTTTTTTTTAGTCGTTATTAGGAAGACGCCGCTGCCCATCTCCTGATTAACATACGACGAGCACATAGTCCAACTCATGGTATGTGGATGCTGTGGCCCATAGACATCTACATCTATCCTTGATTACAAATCAAAATGCAGATGCGTTGTCACCCGTGAGGACTAAGATGGAATGCCTCGTTTCCAGTAAAGCGGGTCTCCGGTTCTCTACACTCACCATACGAAACACAGCAGCCTTAAGCTACTATTCTACGCTGATATTCTGTGAGAGCGTGGTCCTTCTCCGGTCGACCTATTCGTGCTGTAACTATACTACTAATATAACTGCAGCATGGCTCTACCATGTATAAAAATATTTCCATCTGTCACCTCTTACGACACCCACGGGATAATATGCCGTAGTGGTTATTCTCACACTGACACTACGCGGCCCTTCCCACCCTTAGGAGAGCAATTTTTCTCAAACCATAAAGTAGAAAATTCCCTGAAATATAACCTATTTAATAAAAAAGGACTATAAGAATTCAGTTCACGACTGATGAAGATATCACGTAATATAAATTTTAAAAAAACTTACATTCGAATTATATACCTCTTCCATTTTTTGAAGTCAGAAAAAAGAATATATTATGGTTAAATTAATAAACTAGATGGTTGAAATGTGGTGCGAATTTTAATTAATATTTATGTATCTGCAAAACTCACTCAAAATATCTACATAATAAACATAAATAATGATGGTATAGAATGAGAGAAAATAATCTATCCCGATTTCGCACGGATGATATCTGGATACTACAACTTCGCCATCTACCGGGTCCAACTACTTCTATAACCTTCGCAGAAGTGCAAGCAATATGTTGACAAAGTTTTACCGCAATATGATGTACGGTAGGTATGGTAGGGCAAAAAATACGAACATTAAAAAATATTTTTATTACATTATATTTGAATCATATCAAGAAAAAACTAAAAATGCCTAACATTTAAAAGAGTAAAAAAATATTCTATGTAAAGAAGGTAAAGTCACAGTATACCTACATTAAAATGTTATTTCTAACAATTTGATAACTTTTAGAGACAGTCTCGAGTTTAAACTCAAACTTAACAATGTCGAAATTTGAGTCTAGGGCATACTGTGCTTAGATATTACTTCGTGTTACACGAGTTTTCATATTGTGGAGTTAGAGTTTAAAGTCGAAATTGTCACTGAATACCGATCTAAGACGCTATGCTTTGAACTTAATATTGCAACACGTAGTTTCTTAAACATTGTTCGTATTGTTTATATGGAAAATTTCGAAACTGCTATTCAAACATAATATAGCTAAACTGACGAAAATTTATAGACACTGTCACTTTAACGTTAAGTAAAATAAAGGTAAGGTTATTTTATATACGTTCCACGACTGGGCACAGACCTTCTCTCAAAGTTAGAGGGTTAAGGGCAAGAAAATGTCTACCGCGCCGCACCATTGAGTGTTGGTGAACTTCACATGTGTTCCAATTTTTTATCAATTTCTTGAAAATGCATGTTCTTAACGATGTTTTCCTTCACCGCTGAGGTCGTGGTAAATCACGATCATGTTATTGTTAATTGCAATTTTAACTGGTTATTTAAAGTAGAATATTTCATATATGTGGTAGAGCCATGCTGCATCATATTGTGGTTGCAACACGAATGGGTCGGCTCGACTGGAGTAGAACCACGCTCTCACAGAATACCAGCGTAAAATAGCAGCTTAATGGTGATGTGTTTCGTATGGTGAGTGCAGAGAACCGGAGACCCTTTTTACTGGAAACGAGGCATTCCATCTCAGTCTTCAGGGCTGGTAACGCATCTGCATTTTGTTTTTTTAGTTGAAGATAAATGTAGGTGTCTATGGGCCACAGCATCAACCTAACATCGGGGGGACTCTGTGCTCGTTTGTCACCCTTATACTATAAAAAAGTCAAATCTATGCATCAAAATATTCCGACAAATTTCACCGCGTCTTTTCACTTTATAACAATGAAGAAAAATTCACCATTATAAGAAGTGTAACCACAGTGCATCCCAGAAAATAATATATTGCACTGAGACGCGGTACATAGTTTATGGTCTACCCTCGTTCCATTATGGAAGGAAGCTGTGAATTTACCTTTTATGTAAATGCAAAATGTATGAGACGCAAGTGGTAGGTACTAATACACGAGAGCCTTTATCCTTTTTACGATTAGGTATGCTTGTCCGTGCGTCAGCACTGGAGCTATTTTAAAAATAGAAAGCTATGCTGTTTTCCGTTTTATCATGTAATACACAGACCAAAACAGTATGCACTAAAACGAAACTTTAATACAGTTGTGTAAATATTACCGCTGCAAAGGTACTTATTAAAGATGCAATCGTTATTGTTAAGCGCACGATTGTCTCGTATCAATTCACTAAAGAATTAAGACATGAATGACATTCGTAATGATTTCTTATGCTTTGAAGAAAAGACACGAGCACTACACGTTTGAATAAAACCAGTTTATACGTATTTTATTGCGTGTTAACTTATTTTATATTTCCGACGTTTCGAGCACTTTACAACATTCATGGTGCTACCCAAAATTAAAAATTTGTAATTTTTACTGGAGTTTACCGTGGTTAACTATGGGGTGGGACATCGAAAACCTCAGCCCCCCCCCCCCCAGACCATGGGTGCTGTAAAGTAGTCGAAACGTCGGGAATATAAATATATGTCAATGGGAATGTAAGATAAGTTAAAATACGCGATTAAATCCATAAAAATGTTTTATTTAAATGAATGACAGTCGTTTAATTAAAGTACATTAGTCATTATAACTATTAGTTTTGTGACACAATCGAACATTTATTGTCGAATTTTTGATACTAAAAGCATCTATTGTTATTCTAAAACAACAAGAAATGAAAAGATTCTGTACTTTTTTAAACAAATTTTTTTGGTTTAAATAATGTTAAACTAAAATTTTCTTCTGTATCGTAGAATCAGTTTACATATATAAATTGCACAAAGACAAACATACAGACACGGAGCAATTTTATGTGGTCCATAAAAATATGTGTTCAATGCCGAATTCGCGCGTCAGAGTCGTCAAATTGCTAGAAACAACACTTTAACTGTGTTTTACTGTTACTTTGCCTTTAGTTAATTTAAAATATACTTATTCCCTTTTAAATGTTGCGTGACAGCATTTTCTAAAGATTTTTCCAATAATTATTATAAAAAAAACTAGTAATCCACCTCGGCTTCGCACGAATGAATCCTGGATCTCGACAACAGCGTTACCTACGGGGTCCGATTGTAAATATAAACCATTCTCAAATCAACTTAATCATACATAAAATATCATCAAAACCAATCCAGCCGTTTAGGAGGAATTCAGTCACATACACATCATCATCATCATCATTACAGCCCTTCAGAAGTCCACTGCTGAACATAGGCCTCCCCCAAGTAGCATTACTTGGGGGAGGCCTATGTTAGCACAAAGCACGGTCCTAAACCACCTGCATCCATCGACTTCCTGCATGTCTTATCAGGTCACAGCCATCTCCATAGCTCGCTGAGTGACCTTGAGCGTCCTCATACGGCCAGCAGTGAAGGACAATGCCTCAGATCCATAAGTCATCACTGGCAACACGCACTTGATGTACAATCTAGTGTTTAGAGTTTGAGGTGTACCTGACGAGAAGATGTGGCGTAATTTTCCGAACGCTGCCCAGCCGAGTTGAATCCGGTCCTCTGGGTCGAAGTTTGACTTACCTAGTCGGACTATTTTTCCCAGGTAAACATACTCGTCAACAACTTCGAGCATAGTGTTCCCAACAACTACCGGCATGGGTGTGATATGGACATTAAACATGATCTTTGTTTTGTCCATGTTCATATTAAGACCTTTTCGTTGGGAGACACCATTGAGGTCATTAAGCATAGTGCTTAGTCCTCCAGCGATTCTGCCATAAGGACTATACCGTCGGCAAATTGAAGGTCCTTTCAAGTCCAGTAGTTTGAAAACGACTTGCAACGCAGCAGTGAAGAGTTTCGGGGTATAACGTCACTCAGTCCTACACCTCTCTCCAGTTGGATAGGTTTCGAACTCTAGTTCTGTACTCGGATAGCCATCGCAGCCCTACTGTACAAACACTTCAGCACTTTGATATACCGAGAGTCAACTTGGCACCACTGAAGGAACTGTAGCAACGCCCAAATTCCGACGACGATTTCCTTTTGCTTATTTTAGCACATAACAAGAGAACAAAGTTAGGAAACAGCACATTATGTTTATTTATATTATGTGGGATGTCTATATAGTTTTCTCATCTGGTTGGGTTCTATAAATATATAATTATAAATTAAAATGAAAAGATAAATATACATAAATATAATTAAAATAAAATAAATACATAAATAAATAAATGCCCAACCAGATGGAAGCCCTCGGCAGAGGATCTGTACGCGTTACTACCATAATCTCTTTAGAGAGAGGGGGTGATTAATTCATTTTGATTTTACACGTGGGTGCGGGGAGAGGAGTATTTTCGACCAAGACAAAAATTAAATATGAACAAGCAACGTAAATATGAGAGCTTTTATTTACTTTATAAAATAAAGCATACAATAAATAATATCTTAACTATTGTTTGTTCGGGCAAATTTACTTTGGTAATAACAATGTACGATAATAGGCCAGTAGATGAGTTTAACGAGGATAAAGTAATATTTATGTTTTCCTTTTTTTCTGGCTTGAAAATTATAAAATTATGTAAAAGTTAAGTAAAAATATAAGAACGGCCTATTTAATTCCCACAAATAGGTACGGGGTTTTCGGTCAATGTAAACATGTCGGCGGTCATACGTGGTAGAACCACGCTGCTGCTATATTATAGTTGTAGCACGAATGGGTCGGCTCGGCCGGGAAGGACAATGCTCTCACAGAATAGCAGCGTAAAATAGCAGCTTAATACTGCTGTGTTTCGTATGGTGAGTGTAGAGATCCGCAGACCTACGTGCCACAGCTGCCACTTCCCATCAGGTGGGCTGTCTGCTCGTTCGTCAAACTTATTCTATAAAAAAACATATTCTAAATTATTTTAAACAGACATAACGTCCTCTCTGCACTTGAACTCGTATAATATGGTTCTTTTACGTAGTAGAGTCACGCTGCAACGGCTGTGACATAAAAATGGTTCGGTACGATCGAGGTAGGACAACGCTCTTATAGATTACCAGCCTGAAACAGCCACATCATCATCAACACATCAACATGCTGTGTTTCGTGGGGTGACTGTAGAGAACTGGAGACCGCTTTTACTGGTATTTAGGCATTCTATACTGTCCTCAGGAGTGATAATGGTCTTCGTTATTATTCTGATTATATCTACCACTTATCATGAGGCGTACGTGTGTGCTCACTTGTCTCCTTTATTCTATAAAAAACGTTGCTGCCGAACACGTTTCAAATCGGCACTTCCAATTGAAGTTATACCTATATTATTATATATATATTATATATAATATTTTCTCAATGGAAAAAAACCTACAAACTTATCTTTGTTTTTGAGACATTTTTATTCTGTTCTCAAGTGGTTGCGTATTTTAGATATCTATTTTAAGGAATAATTATTAAACAATATCTAAAAACTATTTTTTTAATATACTTACTATTCTCATTAAAAATGTTTTAAAATTTGCTTTAATTCACGAGATATGCAATTAGAATTATTTTCGCGTATACATCATTTTTATTAAACGAAAGACACGCTCGTCTTTCTCAATCGAATTCGAACTACGTGTAGGTATGCTAAGTTTCAGAAAATAATTAAATATATTATATAGTAGGTATGAGTGCGGAGCAGGGGGTGGTTGAGACAAGCGGGGGAAATCTTATATTTTTCTGTCCATGTGAATGCTCTAAGATCTTAATAATAGCCTTTATACTCTCCAGTGAATGAAGTTCACAAATCACTAGCATCTGTCTGACAGCTATTGTAAGTTTTGACTAAATAATAATGTGTCTCGTGTTTTTGTGCAATTACTCTGGGAATTTTAAATCTTATGCAGTGGACCCCCGGTAATCCGACAATTTGCAGGGAAGTGTCGGACTATACAATTTGTCGGATTATAGAGTACTAGAGACTACCCTCTATAGTCCGGAATTTTTTACAAAAGAGTACCTTGTAATCCGACAAACTACAGATCCAGTGATAAGATTCTATATGTTATATATACTCTAATATGTTATTTGTACTCTGAAGTACGTAGTACATATATATATATATATATATATATATATATATATATATATATATATATATATATATATATATATATATATATATAGTACAAATCATACTTCAATATGTATGTCAAATTTTGTAAACTAAACAATACAATAGAGAGCTAACGTTTTATTATAAAACTAACGCTATTAATGCTATAGAACTTACAAAAAATATGCAATAACTTTACATTAGGAAATAATTGTTTACACACAAATATCCTATACTATTAAACGAGCAATTCTTGTATATATGTATATATATATATAATCGGGATCTCGGAAACGGCTCCAACGATTTTCATAAAATTTAGTGTCCAGGGAGTTTCGGGGATAATAAATCGATCTAGCTAAGATTTATTTTTAGAAAATGTCTTTTTGTCCGTGTTTTTAGGCAATGAAAAACTGCTATAATATCATTAGAATAAGAAGGTAAATTTTGACAGTTTATTTACGATTACGAATAGCTTAATGGTATATTGGGCGGTCACAAAATCGTAATTCCGTGGTTCGAGCCCAGACCGACCGACCGACTTTTTTATTTTTTTTTTCAAGTTTCTTTCTTTTTTGAGAAAATATATTTTTTTCGAGCCCTTTTTTTAGTATTTTTTAAAAACACGAAAATTTAAATAAAAATAATTGCACTCATGATTTTTTATTCAAATAACCAGTTCAGTTTTTTCTGTTATGTCGCTAAGATCAAAAAATATTATTTATAATTCATCAGTATGTAATTTGTATCTAAATATAATTTCCAAAACACACGAATTAAAAAAATCGAGCGAAAAATACCGAGCAAAGCTCGGTCAACCAGGTACTACATACTAAAATAATCAAAAATTATGAATAAATCAATTTAAGAAGCATCAATTTGAAAGCATTATCAACAAGTCACGCTTTTTGAGGAAAATTATGATCTTTCAACCTTATTCAGAATAAAAAATTTCTGTCAGAATCAAAACAATACTCTACGCGTCGAGCACAATAGTGATGGTGCGTACAAATTATGACTTGTTCAATCATGCATTAGCGAAGATCGTCAAAAATATTCAATAATAAATAATCGACCGTGTCGGATTACAAGGGGTGCCGGATTAGACAGGGGCCGGATCACCGGGGGTCCTGTATTACGTCGCGACGTGACAGTGTAAGAATATCCACTGCCCCATACCGTCCCGTGGATGTCGTATGAGGCGACACAGAACAACAATGACGTAACCAACTGCCAAGCGCGGCAAATATGGCAAATATTCTTTTATGAGGCAATGTATGTTGGAGAACTACCGCGTAGCAGTGGATTTAAGATAGACCCTAGAGAGTGAATGAATCATTAACAAAGACTGTGTTTATTAATAAAACTAAATTCTGTTTCAAAAAGGCCATGGCGTAAAGATTAACGATGATTTAAATATTTAATTAGTAATGAAGAAAAAGGCATTATCGATAAGTATTGGTAGCAAAGACGTACCCTAAGTAGGAAGCGGCTGTTGTTTTAAATAAATTGGACTACCGTGTAAATATGCCTTCGCTGAACATGTACCGTAAAAATAATTCTACCTAAACAAAAAGTATTTTGTAGCATTTTAATGTGAAGACGTTTGCAGGTGTCCATAAGCCGCAATGACCACTGATTGATGATCAGTGACTAAGTTCATTTGCCACTTCAATTTCATAAAAACAACGGTCTGCTATCTATAGTAATACATACAGTGAGAAGTGAAATAACTTTCCGGTGTCAGTTTTTCCGTCCGATTACAATCCAAGTGTCTTCGAGGCAATAGTTACTAGGCTTTTTTCAAGTTAAGACCGTGCGTTTTACCATCTAGTTTTACCGTCTATCTTCATCACCACTTACCACAATGTGAAATTACAGTCAATCAGTGGCTTAAAAATAAGTCAAAAAATACATTAACTTAAAAGTTTAAGTTTACGAATATTAAATAAAAGTAATGAAATTGAATGCCTGCAAAATATTTTACTTATTTCAGAAACATTTTAGTCTTAAATTAAGAAGCAAAACCAACTAAAAAAGGAATTTTCATAATAGGATCAGGCGATAAAGCAAGCTTCGCTTACAGAAACAATTCTGCAAGACTTTAGGTAAAATGAAACGAAATTACTTGGTTCATTTATCAGCTGAAATAGAGGGAAAGAGACGGAAACATATGCGCCTTGCAGTGGGCGGGGCGGCCGTCAGCTAGCACTGGCTTTAGGTGTAAATATTATGTATGTACTGGACTATTTACTTTGGCTGTGTTAAAGCAAATTAATGCGATGATTGGTCAGCATAGAATGGAAAATGTTTTTAAAATCATAAATGTGGTATATTGTTTAAGATTGTATTGTATAAGAAACTATATCTGATTTAGAAGCCGTCTATGAAATATAACTTGAGAATTGCGGTAGGATGTTTTTTATTACCTTTTCTTGTGTTTAAACAGACTACTTGTGTGGAAATTGCACCAGTCAGAGTGACCAGAGTTGCTGTCAGAAGTAGAGTAGTGATCAAAATGTCTAGCTGCCACATCGCGCGTGTTGGATTTTAATTAAAGCAGGATGCACTGTGTGTTCGAATTTAAACAAAAATATTTTTCATATCTAGATATAAAAAAGTCATATCGATATACATAGTCGTGTCCACAGCTTACCATATAAGTATTACATCGAATACATATATTTTAGAATTAGAAGATGGTCTTCCCATTCTAGCCAGCGTTATGAACAGAGAGTATTTTTTTACCAAACGTAATGTAATTGGTAAGGGATTCTCCATGGAACTAATATGCTATAATAGTATGTAATACGAGGGTGGATTGAAAAGTACTCGGCCTAACCAAGAAAATAAACACATACTAAATAAAAAAAAAAATGATTCTTCCTTAGAGTCAAAATATGCGTCTACAGCTGCTTTGACCTCGTCGTTTGTTGAAAATCTTTGACCTCCCAAGTGCTTTTTTAGGTTAGGGAACAGAAAGAAGTCTGATGGTGCCAGATCAGGTGAATACGGTGGATGCGGTAACAGTTCAAAGCCACAGTTGTGAATTTCAGCCATTGACTGTACTGACGTGTGAACACGGGCGTTATCTTGATGAAACAGGACTTTTCCTCTGAGCATTCCTCGACGTTTTTCTTTTATTTCCTCTCGTAAACAACGTAGTAAGGTGCAGTAGTAATCAGAGTTTATAGTCTGACCCCTTTCAAGATAATCAATCATAATAACACCTTTCGAGTCCCAGAATACTGAAGCCATCACCTTATTTGCCGACAAAATCGACTTAGCCTTTTTAGGGGGTGGTGAACCAGGTCTTCTCCTCTGTTTTGATTGTTGTTTTGTTTCCGGTGTACAGTAATGAACCCATGTTTCGTCCATAGTAACAAAACATCTGTATCGGCTTCAAATAACTCCAAACAGTCGCGTGAAATAGTCAATCGCGTCCTTTTTTGTTCAACCGAAAGCAGTCGCGGAACCCACCTCGCAGACACCTTGTGGAAACCCAACTCGTTGATAATGATGTTTTGAGTTCATTCATAAGAGATGCCTATAATCTCGGCTATCTCTCTAATTTTTAATCTGCAGTCTCCCATTATTAAATCAAGTACTTTTTTAATATTTTCGTCAGTAGTTGACGTCGAAGGCCTTCCAGAGCGGGGTTCATCTTTCACACTATCTCTACCACGCTTAAATTCTGCTATCCATTTTTTGACGGATGAATATGACAGAGCACAATCGCCTAATGTACTGACCATGTCATCATGGATGGCTTTTGATGATAGCCCCTTCTTATGGAGGTACTTATTGACGGCACGCTGCTCGATTTGCTCCATTCGCGGAAATTATGTCCGATTACTTTGTTAATAAATTTATAAAATCACAACTAATTATCGCACACGTTTCGAACTTCACACAAAGAACTAGTCTGAACTGAACTAAATAATGTGGGTAGATTTGATTTTTAGAATTGAATGGATCTGTGTTAGGCCGAGTACTTTTCAATCCACCCTCGTATCTGTACATACAGAAAAAAAATAAAGAAATGGCGCAGCTTATTGTGTTAGAAATTAATTATAAAAATACTTTCTACTATCATCATTATTTTAGACATAGCTTAAAGGTGGGTTCTAAGTAACTCATATTCACTAAAATGTAACATCTTTTTATACCTTATAAACCAGTGGATGTACTGTGTTCTTAGTGAAAAGAATATGTCAGTGGGTGACAACAACACGCAAAAATTGATTTGATTTATTTGAATTTGAGATAATGCATTACCCAGTGTTTACGTAGTAGAGCCTTGCGGCAGTTATAATATAGCTGTAGTCCGAGAAGGTCAGCTCGACCGGGGAAGAACCACGCCCTTACAGAATACCAGTGTCAAATAGCAGCACTATGCTGCTGCGATTTTTGTGATGAGTGTAGAGGATCTGGGATCATCTCATTTGATAAAACTTAAGAATAAAATGATAAGGCATCTGCATTTTTATACTTAATCGAAACAGTAGTATATCCCATATTCGATTATTTTGATGGACATGCTCCTTTTAAACCCTTCGTTCCAGTGAAAAATTGTATATTTTATTATATTTTCATAAATCTTTTATTTTAAAAAATTCAAATTGAAGAGAAGGATGGCAACATTTTTTTTCTTTAAATATCCTATTTACATTGCATTCTGCTCACTGAATGAAGAACTGGGCCACTAATAACGAAAAACAGCATTAGTTGGCACAGAACCAATAACATATTAGAGGAGACGTTTCGACGAAATAAACATAAATATCTGTGAACCTGCAACATTCAATTATGGATATATTGTTATTAAAAATCTTAATTTGTCTATCAATTTCGTCAGGAAGTAAGTTACGTAGAAAAAGTCTTAATGAAACACCTCTGATGTGGTACAGAGAGTACTGTGCGGTTTCACCGCCGTCTCTATTTTCAAACCAACCATTAGGGTGACGACCACAGTGAAAATTGATGTCGGTAACGCGTGATTCGAGTGTCGCGTATTTAGATCGGAACAATGCGTTAGATGCCGGCATTTGAATCAACTCATGCTTTGCATTCTTTATTGAAGTGATAACTTTTTTTTAATCGTTCTCTTTCTGAACAGTGAATGAAACTGAACCGTCACGCTCGGCTCAGTGACGCAGAATCGGATATAGTCTTTGAGAAGAAGAATAACGAACATTAGCATACCAGAATTTTGAAAATTATAAAAGGATCAATGCAGGGTTCGAGTTTTTAGCAATTTTCTAAAAATGGTTGATTCTCAATTCGACTGTATTTGTGTACGTGAATGAATTTAGTCGTTACAACCTACCAAGACCTCCGCCAAGCCAAGTTCAGCAGTGGACTTGTTAAGGGATGTAATGATGATGATGGTGATGAGCTTATCAGAGTCAACAACTGAATATAGGCCCCTATATGGTGCTTCAAAAAGGGGATATTTGTACGCGATATCTTTACAATTGTAAACCGATATTAATGATTTTTTAAATTAAATACGCTGTGCCCCAAAGGTGGTCTCATTTATATTTAAGTAAAAATAAAAGAAGAATGTTTTATTGTAACCATTTACGGCACAAAAATAATATAGCCTTCTAGTACTATTTCTAGTCTTTAGAGTTCTAGTACTTTATGTTGCTTAGTTCACTTAAAATAGTCAAACAATTAAACATTGATTCAAACTACTTTTACGGATTTTGTCGCGTTTATTTATGTTACTTTTAATACCCGACGTTTTTACACACGACGACGGTTTTGCACACGACGGGTCATTTCATTTTAGCATTTGTTTCATGGATAATATAGACACCGTAATAATTATAATGACCTCCCTTTTTGTTTGCTTTTTATTTCGGGTTGCACTTTCTGCCACTTAGCTCACGCTCACAGCTAACGAGATGTGAGGGAACGGGTCGAAAGGTTAAAAGGACTCACGTCTAGGGCCTAAAATATAAAGGTCGACGATTCGTCTATTGTCATAGATTTGGCATTGCCGTCTTCTGAGGTACTCGGACTTCAAAGATTGTAATATTGTAGAATTCAACATTCTTAAAAATATTGCAATGAATTTAAGTGTTTTTTGAATTCTTTCTTCATCTTGAAATGTATAAGGCGAACACAGCATATAATATGAATATCATTAATACTTTGTTCTTTGTTCTTCATTACATTTTATAGAATTTTTAAATAATAAATTAAGGTTTAGTTTTGAACGTAGGCCTTATATTTATTCATGCTAAGCTATCTTAACTAGCAAACGTTTACCCGCAACCTATCAGCTTGCACACAAAAATAATTATATATTTTTTATAGAATAAGGGTGACAAGCGACCACACAGTCTACCTGATGATAAGTGGATGCTGTGGCCCATAGACATCTACATTTATCCTCGATTAAGAACCAAAATGCCCATGCGTTGTCACGCCTGAGGAACAAGATGGAATGCCTCGTTTCTAGTAAAAAAGGGTCTCTGGATCTCTACACTCACTATATTAAACACACTCGTGTTAAGCTGCTACGCTGGTTTTATGTGAGAGTGTGGTCCACCGTCTGACCCACTCGTGCTACAACCGTAATATAGCTGCAGCGTGCTTCTACCACATACAAACGCAAATTATTTAAACTGTTTATTGTATTTAATAAGCAATAACTATAAAACTACATACTATATGTACAACTTAGGTGACATTATACCTAGTTGAATAAAACTTACTTAATGGATTTTACCGCTTATATTTTAATATTTTTTAATTCCCGACTTTTCGTGTGTTTTGGTAGCACACATGGTCACGGCGGGACTGAGGTGATTGATGTTCCGATTTTAAAGTTGATTCGGAGTGCTTTCAGCTTTTAATTATAAACGTTTAATCCTAAAGACGAAGCCCACTGTACTTTGAATTCCTGCGGTAGTGCTACGCTTTAATTTTAACTTTATTGATTAAAGAATCCCAAGCGAGATGTATTACCCAGCCTCCTTCTCTATCAAAATTGGTTTGTTTTTTTTATTTCAATAGCCTGTATTATCCTTGGTAGGAACCAATGCTTATCGCGAAGATTAGTATGCTATCAAATCTGGGACCGTCTAGGATAATATCACATACTGCAGACATACCGGAGCGTTACTGTTGCACGTTAGCTTTATTAATAGTTTTTCCAATGCCTTCTACGTCACCTACTGATAACTAGAAATGTGCTTGCATTTTTATTCAAAAATAAGTTCATTAATAAAGTCTACTACTGTCACTTTTTACATAAATATTTTGGAAATGTATGAACTAAGCATTTTATTATAACGCTAAGGCCACAGAAAAGTAGAATTAGTATTCTGAAGTATTATAGATCGTTCTCACAACCTTCAAAAACCTGAATGAGAGAGGGCTTTGTACTCATTTGGACAACCACGACTCTAGCCATTTATTTAGCGTTCATTGATAATATTTTACAAACTTTTGTCGAAGTTCTAGTTTTACAAAGTAACAGATACTTAAAACACATTTTTTTATTCCTTGAGTTAAAGCTTCAAAACCTTTTCAGTTTTAAAAATACCTTAGCACATTCACTGCAATAGCACTGCCATAAAGCGTTTTACGGGACGCGTCAAAATTCATTATAGTCAAAAAATAAAATACCGTACGATACTTCAGGAATAAAAGAAAAAAATGAGGCTATGTACTTACTTTTAAAAACGGATAAATGACGAACATTTATTTTGAGAAGAGTTGTAATAAAAGCTCTACAACAATAATTTGAATAAATACAGAATAGTTTTTTCGTGGTTTCGTGGATCGGCTGACTAGACAGGGCTCTCACTGAATACCAGCGTGAAACAACAGTATAATGGTGTGTATTGTATGGTTGTTACAGAGAACTGGAAACCCTTTATTCTCTTAACGAGGCATTCCATCCTAGTCAGTCCTCAGGGGTGACAACGCATCTGCATTATGATTCTAAATCGAGGATAGATGTAATGTAAGGGTCTATTGGCCGCAGCATCCACTTCCCATCAGGTGGGCTGTTCGCGCGTGTTCTCTTGTTAGCATTATTCTATAAAAAGTTATACTAAGATTTTTTATTATGTAATAATAATATTTAACAATAATAAGATTTTTAAAATCGTTTAGCAGCGGCCACAAATTTTTCAAATTTCGACTTTATCTAGATTTTTTATATTAATATATACCTATTATTTTTTAAATACATATGCAACACTTTAATATTTTTGTTTTATTCCAGATGAACCGAGCAATACAAGTGAAGCCAGCGGACAGCGAAAATAGAGGAGGTAACATAGCCATATTATGCTACTGTCTTTAATAATTAATTATTCGCTACCGTGTTAAATTTTAACTGAGAAATATATATTTATTATTTTTGCATTAAATTCACGTAGATTTCCAAGCATACGTAAACATTTTATTTCAGGCCTTTCATGCATTTAAATGTACCCAAATTCGAGATTATGTGGCAAAATATCGCGTCAATTTATAAAAATATTATATACTAATAAAGATATAGTCTTACGAGCTAACACAATGTATATTTCGTCATAAGAAAGGCAAAGAATAAGAAATTGTAACTAATTATTTATCATGGATGCAGTTAATATTCATAAACTGCACAAAGACAAACGCATAAATTCAGTGCAATTATTTGTAGGCTATACAAATACTTATTCCGTGTGGGATTCGAAACCGCGGCCAACAGCATCGCAACTCAATGGTAAACCATTTTGAAACCGTCTCGTAAATACTTCTTTACATTATTGTAAATTGACTATAATATAATGGGAGAGGAAATTATGATAGGAAATAGAAAGTATCAAATATACACACGTCAAAATGATTAATTTCGGCTTATTTATTACATAAGTTATCATCCTAGAAGACCTATGGCTGATCCATGAGACTTGTAAACCATTTCCAACTAAAAATTCATAAATTCCAAAGCAAATAAAACTAATCAGAAATAAGTCATAATAGATAGGAGTTTAAAATAAATGTATTAATTCAAACTACATTTTAACTACTAAAACATTGATATTGAGATAATTCTCCTATTTTGAGAGTTACGTGGACGAAGTTTGAGAGGCTCGGCAAATAATGGGACACGTCTGCCCTATCCAATTGAAGAGGGTTGCTTTTCGCTCCCATTCGACCACAATGCGAAATATTCGTATCCGAATGAAAAAGTCTAAGGAAAAATTGTCATTACTACCAATTGTAAAAAAATACGACTATCCTTTTTAAATCCCAGCGTTAACGTACTACATGACTACCCGTACTATTGTAATTGTTACTGAACATTTCACACTGTATCTGACGTAACACTCCAAAACTATAGTAGTTATTTTCAAAAGTTTGATCAGCGCATAAAGTCTCAGTTCATGGAACTCTCCTGTTGTTGGAATTTGCCTTTATCGTCAAGTTTAACCGATGATAGCTTATACCAGACGTACTTTTGACACTCCTGCCCTTTTGCTTCTTAATTTGGGTATACCAAGTCGGGCGTAAAATATATTTACCGCTATGGAACTATCAGACGACAGAATTCAAAATATTTATATCACATTAATTTTTTTTGGAGTTGTGGTAGCTCAGATGTTTAGCGCTCGCTATAAATTTCACAGTATGCGAGCAACCTGGGTTCGATTCCCGCCGGAACCAATAAAATTGTTAATTGCAATTTTAAGTCCTGATTTACCACGTACTCGCCGGTGAAGGAAAAAAATGTGAGGAAACCTGCATGTCTGAGAAATAAAAAAATGAAGTTCGTCAATACGTATTAAGACAGCGCAGCGAACATTTCCTTGCCCTAAAACCGTCTCAGAAATGAAAGGCGATCTGTACCCAGGAGTGGGACCTATATAATATGCTGTTACTTTAACTCATTGTATCCCGTACACTTGAATATAAAATAGAATTACTAACTTATTTTGTATTCTGAACATTGAAAGCTTAAGAGCGCCGAAAATTTTCGCAATTTATTTTTAGGAAACTAACATATTTTATGCATGGAAATTTCTCGAAAGCATTTAAAGATTAAATATTGATAGTGCATATTTCGTGGAATTGAATATTATTGAATAATTTAAGCAATTGTTGTTTAAGAGTCAGGATGAATGACAAGGGGCATAAGTCGTCTTGAAATATTAATTTCATCAATTTCGATGATTATTTTACCTTCTCTACATCTTTAGCGCGCGTCAATACATTCGCATTCATACCTCGGATATTCAATAATATTTAGATAATTTACATTTTAATATTATAATAGATAATAATATAATGCGGGTAATCATTTATTTACATAATGTTGAAGTAAGTACAATAGTTATTACCATTAAAAATTATTCAAAAACTTAAGTAGTCATATAGTGCTACTTCTCGCAGCATAGTGTTATGAACTCTGGCTGCGTTGCCTCGCGACTATATTTGACTTTTGAGCGGGGAACACCCCCCCCCCCTTTTATCACCAACAGTTCCCACAACTTCACTCTCTCTGCAGCAAACCCCACAAATAATATAGTCATATCTCAAATAATAATACAATGTCAATAATAAGCTCATTTTTAGTCATGGTTTCTTCAAAGATAACTATGGAAACCAGAGAAAGCTCTCATAGTTTTTTGATTAAGAATCAAAACGCGCATGCATTGTCACTCCTGAGAACTGAAATGAAATGCCTCGTTTCCTGTAAAAAATGGTCACCGGATACTAACCATAACCACATTCATTGGCAGCGGCCCTTTGCACGTTCTATTTAATTCCATCATCCATTTCATAGTCGTCATTTCACGGTAGACGCCCAGACCCGGCGCCGTTTCATGGTGAGCCTACATACATCCTACTGCTGGGCACAGACCTCCTCTCATTTCTCAGGGGGTTTTAGAGCAAGGAAGTGTCCGCCGCGCTGCCTCAATACGTGTTGGCGAACTTTACGTGTTCTTAGACATGATGTTTTCCTTCAATCAGCACTTAAAATTGCATAAAGCGAGAGCGAGCTATCACGGTGCAGATGCTTAGCGCTCGCGGTCACATCACAGCAAGTATTGTACGTCTAGAGTAAACAAATTCGTATTTCCACTCTATGCGTGTCATATATTACTTATATTATATTTACATATATTATATTATATCTCGTTGTCTGCCATGTTGTGTTAGTTATTGTTAAGGCGACTGCTGATCATGAGTTCCCTGGTTTGAATCCCGGGTTGGGCCAAAAATATAAATAATTGAATTTTTCCGTCAATAAATTGTCAGTAGCTGCCCGGAGAGAGGAAATTGGAGGTGTCTAATCCTCGTGCCTCGGATAGCACATAAGTAAAGACGTTGGTCCTGCACCTGATCTCTCTAGTCGTGTCGGTTTACCGTCCCATCGTACTAAGAGAGTGAGGGAATAGGGAGTGCACCTGTGCTTGCGCATATACTTGGGCCCTATAATCTTGTCCTGCGCCGATGGCTAGTCTCGGTAGGCTGGCCGCCGTGACCGAATTTCGTTCGGGAAGATATAGTAATAATACTATATGTACTTGTTATCATTTACCTCACTATATTTTTCTTACATTGTAATTTAGGTAGCAGAACTTCTCGTTTGCTTAGGCGTATATCTGGTTGAACCTGTTTCTACTGACAAGAAGTTCAGACTTCGGCTGCCGAGTCAGTCACTTTGTACGGTGTATTGCATTTAAAACGTCCTATAAAAGAAATTACCCATAAGAAGCAGGGGGAACAGACATCATATCGGCCACTAGACCAGGCAGTAAATGTCTTGGTATATTATATAAATGACGTATCAATGCCATAATGTCTTATATTAATATTCCAGAAACACATTCCGAGTTATCAAACGCCTAATGGTTTGTATAATCAAGCACAAACGTTCTATTTTATTTTGTCAGATATAAGAAGTCTTGACAGAAAAATATTTTTTATATTGATAATTTCGACAGACATATCAAAAATATTTCTGTAATTGGACAAAGTGACCCCTCCGATCCGGGACGGGTTAATAATTCATTCGGTGGCCATCGTCAAATAGATCCCAACTAAACCCCCAAGGAAATTATAGAAACTTAAACATGGAATAACTTAGTGAGGGGACGCGGTGATTAAAATCTAAATTAATATCGGTTTTATTCAACGTCGTGTTTGAGAAGTGTTTTGTTAGTTCTCGGACCTACGGGAATGGTTAGTCGGTTTTGATAGAGATGCTACTATCACATGTGAGTTCATGAGCAATATAATATTTTCACCGAAATTGATTTTTAAAAGTACCACTCATCGGGGGTTAAATGAAAACGAGTCGAAAAAGGTCAGACATGACGTTTTCTTCACGTAAGCTATATTTCAATATGCTCCTGAAATTTAATATACTAGAGGTCGCTAGTGACCAAAATTCAAATGTAATTAATTAAAAACTTAAGTTTTTATGTTAGAAAAACTATATTACACTTTTAAGGCACGTTATTATATAAAACACAGATATCTCGTATTCGAAGTAAACTTGTTTTTATTGATAACATTTTGAAATCCTTTGATGATGATTCTTTTCCTTTTTCTTTAGACATTGGCAGTTTGATCATTAGCAATGTATGTTTTATTTAATTCAGTGTATTTGTAACCCTTACTAAATATAACTGTTAGCTTTCTTCGCTCCTTATCCATATAAACTTTTACTATGCTAAATCTTTCACTCATCCATGCGTGTAATAATATGTTTAGAAAGAGGCATAAATTTCCCTTCACGTAATTTATCGAGTTTTACGATAACAGATTTTCTTTCTTGTATAAAACGGCATATACCTGTATTTGAAACAATAATTTAATTGAAACTGATAAAGTTTTCTGATATTTATATCTTGAAACGTTATAAAAGAAAAAAAGGATATTTTTTTTACAAATTCTTTTACGCAAGAAAATATTTTGTAGGATGACAAACTAGTATATTTGACGGTAAGCGGATGATGTGACCCAAAGACAGCGACATCTATCCTGGATTAAGATTCAAAATTCAGATACGTAGTCACCCTTGAGTAATAAGATGGTACAACTCGTTATGAGTGAAAAGAGTTCCAGATCAGTTCTCTACAATCACCGCACGAAGCACAGCAGCGTCAGGCTGCTATTTTACGTTGGAATTCTGGGAGAGCGTGGACCTTCTCCATTTGTGCTACATCCAAAATGTAGCTGCAGCGTGGCTCCACCACGTATTATACTAATATTATATACAATATTAAATAGTATTACTATTATGTTTTATTATATTATTTTTATACGTGGTAGAGCCATGCTGCAGTTATATTAATTGTATAGTTGTAGCACGAATGGGTCGGCTCGACCGGGGAAGGACCACGCTCTCACAGAATACCAGCGTGAAATAGTAGCCTAATGCTGCTGTATTTCGTATGGTGAGTGTAGAGAAACGGAGACCCTTTTACTGGAAACGAGGCATTCCATCTTAGTCCTCACGGGTGACAACGCATCTGCATTTTGATTTGTAATCGAGGATAGATGTGGATGTCTATGGGCCACAGTAACCACTTATCATCAGGTGGACTGTGTGCTCGTTTGTCACCCTATCCTATAAAAAAAATTATATCCCGTTACTCAAGGAAATCACGAATAATTTTAAAACCGTCAACCGATAAATCTAATCTCTCACTCTCATTGTGGAAAACACTTTGTCGCTTAGTATTGATAGACAATTTACGTGGCACAAAAAGAAATCAAGTCCTCAAACCATGCCTGACATGACAAATCGCCCTCTTCACTGCGTAATGACCCTTGCACCCAATCCAATCATTGAGCGGCGTAACACGCGAACCCATCAACGGCATCAAATTGTCGAAGCTGTATTATTCATAAAGCATCGATAACTTGCTAAATTATACCGCATCACAAAAATGCTTTGATGATGCCAGTTTAATATTACTGAGTCATCCGGTAAATCGTATTTGTAGTTTCATTTCTTTTTGCGCCCGAAGCAATTATGGGCGACCCTCCGGAAAGCGGGGGCGGGAAGCGGTGAATGCTCATAGCATACCACGCAGCCGGCTGCGTGGTTATGTGGAGACTTTTACCCACTAAACACCGCCTTTATGGATTGGCTTACCGATCTGACGAGAGATCTCTAAGCCGTATACGAACGCAACCCTCCTTGGCAGAAAGGAGGGCGCAAGCAGCTAAAAGCCGCTTAGAAGTGTGCCTAACTAAGGCAGATTAAGGGATGTGTTATGTAGGCTCAGCCTGAGCCACCAGGAGGCAGTTCAGGTCAGCCGAAAGCTTGTTGGGGGGGGGGGTCCGAGAGAGAGTTTCTCGGTCTGCGCACACTATAGCGAGTGTGGATAGGGGCTGCATAGGCAGCTGTCTCACGAATTAGATGATTTGGGTGGGACTCTGAGGCCTTGAAAAATCTCTCAGAGAACGATTTAAGGAACTGCTGGATTGTTGGCAGCTCTAAGTCTCGGTGTAGGTCGATTCCGTAGTTTCATCTATGCGTAAAACTGTATGAGTCATTGTGTGCAACGTGTGTGCGTGTGCGAGTGCTTGTGTGCTTTTTTATAGAATAAGGGCGACAAACGAGCACACAGTCCACCTGCTGGTAAGTGGACACTGTAGCCCATAAACATCAACATTTATTCTCCATTAAGAATCAAAACGCAGAAGCGTTGTCACTCCTGAGGACTAAGAGGAAAACACCTCTTTCCCAGAAAAAAACGGGTATCCGGATCTCTACACTCACCATCCGAACTGCTATTTTACGCTGGTATTCTGTGAGAGCATGGTCCTTCCGCGATCGAGCCGACCCATTTATGCTACAACCATAATATATAGCTGTAACGTGGCTGCACCACGTATAAAGCTTCTGTACGTGTATGCGTTCGGTACACATAGTAGTAATTAAAGGAAAAAATTAAACTGAAACATTGTAAAAGCACAGTACAATCAAAACCATTTAGTTAAGTTGCTTTAAAACGTAAATTACTCACGCATTTAGTTAATTTACCAAATTCACGCGTCTGAAATGTATATTTATTAAGATATTATAATATTCTTTAAATGTTATTTTGTATAGAATACGGGTAACAAACGGGCACACAGTCCACCTGATGGTAAGTGGATGCTGTGACCTATAGACAGATATTTATCCTGGATTACAAAATAAAAAGTGCCACGTCACCCCTGAGGACTAAGTTGGAATGCCTCGTTTCCCGTAAAAGGGGATCTCCGTATATCTACACTCATCATACGAAACACAGCAGTATTAAGCTGATATTTACGCTGGTTTTCTGTGAGAGCGTGGTCCTTCCCCGGCTGAGGCGACCTATTCGTTCTACAACCATAATGTAGCTGCTTTGTTTTTGGCCGGGGTTGACTGGCGGGAAATAGCCTCTAGGTCCTTCAAAAGAGTCATTGCCAAGGCAAAGTCAGAGCACATAGGCAGAATTGGCGAGAAACTGGTTCGCCTTCCTTCTGGAACCCGTGCATTCTGGTCTCTCGCCAAGGCTGTCCAGGGGAATTTCTATCAGCCATCTCTTCCATCTCTGCACAGGGAGGACGACTCACTGGCCCATACTGCAAAGGAGAAAGCCGATCTTCTAGGCTCCTTCTTTGCGTCTAACTCGACTCTCGATGACGGGGGGAGTACGCCGCCGACCATCCCGCGGTGTGAGTGCTCCATGCCGGAAGTGCAGTTCACACAGCGCTCGGTTCGCAAAGCACTCCTCTCCCTGGACATCCACAAGTCGAGTGGGCCTGACGGAATCCGCCCAATTGTGCTGAGGACGTGTGCTCTAGAGTTGGCACCGGTTTTAACGCGTCTTTTCCGGTACTCCTACTCCCTAGGCGTAGTCCCAAAATCATGGAAGACGGCTTTCGTCCACCCGATCCCTAAAAAAGGCGACCGCTCAGACCCGTCCAACTACCGGCCAATCGCCATCACCTCCTTGTTCTTCAAAACAATGGAGTCCATTGTAAACTGCCAGCTCATGAGGTACCTTGAGGATCACCAGCTGATTAGTGACCGCCAATACGGTTTTCGCCGTGGTCGGTCAGCTGGTGATCTTCTGGTCTACCTCACTCACAGATGGGCGGAGGCAGTAGAGTTCAAGGGGGGGGCATTGGGCGTTAGTTTGGACATTGCGAAGGCCTTCGATCGGGTTTGGCACAAAGCGCTTCTTTCGAAGCTCCCTTCCTATGGGCTTCCCGAGAAATTGTGCGATTGGATCACCAGCTTTCTTGCAGATCGGAGCATCAAGGTCGTTGTAGACGGTGCAAGCTCCGATTGCAAGCCTATTAATGCTGGTGTTCCACAGGGCTGCGTGCTATCGCCAACGCTGTTTCTTCTGCATATCAATGATATGTTGCATACCCGTAACATTCATTGCTATGCAGATGACAGCACTGGTGATGCTCTTTACACCGGCCGAGCCAATATTTCTCGGGAAAACGTCTCCGAGTGCCGGGACAAACTTGTGTCTGAAGTCGAGTCTTTGCTGAACAGAGTCTCGGATTGGGGACGACTAAATCTAGTCCAGTTTAACCCCCAGAAGACACAAGTTTGCGCGTTAACCGCTAAAAAGAACCCCTTTGTCGTATCCCCTCAGTTTCAAGGCACTCCCCTTGTTGCCTCAGCCAGTATCGGAATCCTCGGCGTCGACATATCGAGTGACGTGCAGTTTCGTTTTTGTTGTTCATGCCGGCACACCGCCTGCAACTTTACAAGGCGCAGGTTCGGCCGCACATGGAATACTGTTCCCATCTCTGGGCTGGGGCTCCCCAGTACCAGCTCCTTCCACTTGACCGCATCCAGCGCAGAGCGGCTCGAATCGTCGACGACCGAGTGCTTTCCGATCGGCTCGATTCACTGGCGTTGCGAAGAGATGTTGCATCTCTTTGCGTATTTTATCGCATCTATCACGGGGAGTGCTCTGAGAAATTGTTCGGATTAATCCCAACCGCCAAATTTCGTGAACGCACGACACGGCAAACGTCCCGATACCATCCACACCATCTGGATGCTTGGCGGTCCACCACTGTACGTTTCACAAGGAGTTTTCTTCCACGTACAACCTCTCTGTGGAATAGTTTATCACCGGCGATTTTTCCGGACCGATACGACCTGGGGACCTCCAAGAAAAGAGCTTACTCCTTTCTAAAGGGCCGGCAACGCACCCGCAATTCTCCTGGTGTTGCGGTTGATCATGGGCGGCGGTAGTCACTTAACATCAGGTGAGCCGCATGCTCGTTTGCCCCCTCTTCTATAAAAAAAAAAAATATCATAAAGGGTTAGGTCCGCTCAACGTAATCCTTGATTTTAGCGACTTCACTTCTGTGAGGATTATTGGATAGGGAAATGTCCGCCACGCTGCCCTAATGCACGTTGACGAACATTTGCATGTCTTAAAATTAGTTATTTTAAATAGTGTAGGTTTCTTTCTGCACGACATTTTCCTTTCAGCGCCAAGCAGAGATGTTGCCGAGGATCAAAAATTTTGCTCGCAGTGTGAAATTTACAGAAAGCGCTTAGCTCTTTAAAAATTCCTGCATGTAATTACGTACAAACGTACGAAGTGAAACTTCTTTACAACATATCATTCTTATTTTATTTTATATTTTACATTAGTAGGTTATTCTTCTAAATATAATAATATATACTCATGCAGCCCCGACGGCAAAAAGTTTAAAAAAATTTTAAAAGAAAACCTGACAATTTAGATTTTTAATACCGTAGTAAATTCCTCTACTATGTCGATAAAGTAGTTTCACTACAGTAAAACGCTAAAATATAAACAGGTTGTAAAAGCTCTCACTACCTTCGCGTATCGACGTAATACCCTTTAAAAATTTAATTTCACGACAAGCTAAAAAGCCTACAATTTCCCCACGCACTCCGATGAGCTATCGCTGGTATAATTTAATTTCCTAATACCTCCGCCATGTCGACGAGTTTACACAGCCGAGTTGCCCCGGCAAATATAACTAATTGATGTAGGCACTCATTAAAATTACGTTGTAAATATGACGGCACGGAACGCCCGAAATTCTTTCGTGAATGAACAACCATTGTTAACTACGCGCGGTCGAGTGCGGCACGCGAACTATTCGATTCTAATTATTCGATAATATTTATGTTCTTTCGATGGAATAAAGCATCATTCTTAGTCTGAGAAAACGCATCTGTGGTAATTTCATTTGAAGCTTATTGCAGACGTTCACGGTCAAAAAGTAATTAGCGTCAGGTGAAGTATTATCTCGAATTTTTCCCTAATGCATGAAAATCTCTAAATTCACTTAAGCGGACCTTATAGTGTAAAAATCATAAAATACGCTCCAATATCTGCTTCATTTTCAATAAAGATACATAGCCACATAATCTGTCTTGTACGAGTACAATTCTCTTTTGAATCCCTCATTTTCCATTTCACCATGCTATGTTGACGAGTTGATAAATGAAGAGCTGATACCTTGACACTGGCCTAGCATGACTATTCCCATCACATTCTGTGGGTTTTCAATTCGGTATTTGTCTATGGATATAGTTATTTATCAATTATACAGCAGCGTTTATTAATTAACAGGATGCGCAATAAGAAGGTGAGGTTGAAATTTGAAGAAGAAAAAATAGCAACACCCTTATACCTAAGCTACTATTGCTTTTGTATGATCTTAATTAATTCATTTTGTATTAAGTATCAATGTTTGTAATACGTATAAATTTCCCAATCGCGTATGTGTCTGTAAACAAATATAATCGAATAAAAGTCAAAGTCGAATTTCAAACAAACAACCCATTCTAATTGGAGGCGTGGACTTTCCCACAATTAATATTGCGTTTTCCACTTCACAAAATTTAATTCCAAAACTATCTGGAGGCAAATAATATGTGTAGAGATTCTAGGCAAGAATTACAGGGTATTATGGCATCGGCCGTATAAAGAGCATTCTGAATGGGTGCACACACAAACCGGATGAAAAACGAAGTCCGGCTTTTATTCGTATATTTCTCAAATGAAAACTGTTTTAAATGCACAAACATAAGCAAAAAATCTACTTAGGGTTTTTATACAAGCAAGTGTTACTATCGAGTACACAGTAAACGTAATAAGTGGATGTTGTGGCTTATAGACACCCACATCTATCTTCAAATTTCAATCAAAAATCAATCAATAAATAAAGGTCAATATTTTTAAGAATACCGTAAAGAAAGTAAATGATGGGAAATTAGAATTCATTCCTTTATTATATAGTATAACAGTGGCAGAAAAGAATATACTCCTAGTAGAAAAGAATAGAAGAGAATGTGGGTGTCTAATACTTGTGTCTTCAAAACAAAAGTTTTTGTTAAGTCAGTGTGCTTTACCATCATTGGCTATATCACCACTTACCATCAGGTGGGATTGTTTTTTTTTCATTTTTTTATAGAAGAGGGGGCAAACGAGCATACGGTTCACCTGATGTTAAGTGACTACCGCCGCCCATGAACAACCGCAATACCAGGAGAATTGCAGGTGCGTTGCCGCCCTTTTAGAAGGGAGTAGCTCTTTCCTTGAAGGTCCCCCAGGTCGTATCGGTCCGGAAAAATCGCCGGTGGTAAATTATTCCACAGAGAAGTCGTGCGTGGAAGAAAACTCCTAGTGAAACGTACAGTGGTGGACCGCCAAGCATCCAGATGCATCCAGGTCGGGAAATTTGCCGCAGATTGTAGTTAAGCGCTGGCTTAGAATAGCAAACAAGTGATTTTTTTGTACTAAAAGAATTTAATATACTACGGTTTTCATATTGCTACATTGCAATCCGATTCTGAGCTATGTTAAAAAGTCCAAATCTCTATCTCATTAGGAAATGCTCGAAATTTGAGTTGCAAGATTACATACGGAACGGCAGACAGACGGACAAACAAGAAAGTGATTTAATATAAATGTGGTAAGAAAAAGAGAAAAGCGCATGCTGTTCCAGGTTAAGCAACATCACTTGTCCCTCGAATATATTTTTCTTTATATTCCTAAAAGTTAGATAATGCATACGTACACAGATTGCTTTAAATATTTGCAATACGTGCACATCACTTGCATAGCATTTTTCTTGTAGAAAAAGGTGACAAACGAGCACACAGTCCACCTAATGGTAAGTTGGAATGCTGTGGCCCATAGACATCTACATTTATCTTGGATTGAGAATCAAAACGCAGATACGTTGTCACCCCTGAGGATTACGATGGAATGCATTTTCAGTAAAAAGGGCTGCTATTTTACGCTGGTATTTTGTGAGAACGTGTTCCTTCCCCGGTCGAGCCAACCCATTCGTTCAACAACCATAATATATGCAGCGTGGCTCTAAAACACATGAATATAATAAAATATGCATAGCTTAACTGAATATTGGACTTCTTCCCACTTTGCAAAGCGCAAAACCAAGAACAAGGTGGAGGGAGTGGGGCTTGATATTAGCTATATACCGCCTCACGTAGAAGTGAGAAAGTAATATTGTATTGAAACGGGATCGAAATGGAATTGCTGTGGTTTCCGCTCGGAAGTTTATGTCCTGCGGTTGACGAGGAACCGTTTAAGGGCCAATACGGTCCGTCTATTTGTTGTGCTTCCTCTAGAAATTTATTTGCTTTATTCGTACAATGTTGTTAACTCGTACATGTACATAAATATTAATTTATATATTTATGCACATATCCGAGTACATTTCCAAATAATTTACATATATCTAACTTCAATCATTATTAAGATTATATAATTTTATATTTATATACGTAAATAGTTGAAATGACAATCTTCGGATTTTTTGCTTCCAAAATTATTTTCTGTTGTTTGTTCGATTTTTTATATGAAATCGCCAGTCTTATATTTACAGTCAACATTTAAATCTACAGTAAACAATTTACACAACATATTGAAGCCAGTCAGTCAATTTTGTTCGTAACTTCTTCATATCACAAACAGGTCTAAAGATGTATTGATTTATGTACCTTTTCCCCAGATGAAGTCGCGGTCACAACTAGAAAATAATAAAAATCAAATACTAAAATATTAAGAGTGGATAAACATTAAAATTTAATTAAAAATATATTCTACAAATCAATATAGATTATTAATATCCAAAGCCAAAAAATTACATACCTTATGGTATATTTAAATAATACGCTGTCTTCATAATTATATAGTATGTGAGATAATAGTTATTGATAAAAAAATATACGAGATTTTAAAACTACAGAAAAATTCCTTAACTTTTGTGTTTATCCACGTTTGGATAAAACAAGTTAAGAGTTTCCACTCCAAACGTAATTCAATAAAACTAAGAAAGTTAAAGACACATAAATCTTGATTATCGCAGCAACCAACTGCATCTAGTGGAAAAGCAGTCCCATGGCCTTGTGCTCAATGAATAAGAAATCACTATCGGCTGACGTCAACCAAGTCTGGCTTAACCACCGTGACGCCGGATGTACGCCAGGCGTGGATATTAAATAGCTGCAAGCAATTAACATCGATTTCACGTCCCTACGGCTGTCGGCTATTATTACGGTGCTGAATAGCTTCACGATTCTGTATAAAGGAGTTATTCAGGAGTAAAACGATTTTTTTAATTATACGCATTAATATTAACTATATTATTTTTTAATACAAGCAATTTCACCGATTGTACATATAAGGGACGTAAAATTTAAACTTCTTGTTAATTTTTGGCATCTCGAATGTTTTGATTAAAACTATTTATACGGATTTTATCGCGTTTATTGACTTATTTTCAATTTCCAACGTTTCGGGTGATTTGTAGCATGGGGGGAATGAGATGTTTGAAGTCCCAATGTCATAGTTAGCCCACTTACTTACAATTTTTGAATATTAATTTTTAGTCAGATCTACACTGGACGAGCTTTCAATATCTTGAAGTCTTACAGTGGTATGCTTAGGTTTGGAGTTAATTTTGTCAATTATAAGATTCCAAGCAGATGGCGGCACCCATCCATCTTCTCTAAAGAAATAAGAATGTTTTTTTTTAATTTCAATAGCCTATCATCCTTTGACTATGAGAAAACCTTTGATTCCGTCGAAATTTGGGCGGTGCTACAGTCCCTTCAGCGGTGCCAAGTTGACTTTCGGTATATCGAAATGCTGAAGTGTTTGTACAGTAGGGCTACGATGGCTATCCGAGTACAGAACCAGAGTTCAAAACCTATCCAACTGCAGAGAGGTGTAAGACAGGGTGACGTTTTATCCCCGAAACTCTTCACCGCTGTGTTGGAAGACGTTTTCAAGCTACTGGACTGGAAAGGATACGGTATTAACATCAATGGCGAGTACATCACTCTCCTTCGATTTTCCGACGATATATTCCTTATAGAAGAATCGCTGGAGGACCTTAGCACTATGCTCAATGACCTCAATGGTGTCTCCCAACGGATAGGTCTTAAGATGAACATGGACAAAACAAAGATCATGTTCAATGTCCATGTCACACCTATGCCGGTAGTTGTTGGGAGCACTATGCTCGAAGTTGTTGACGAGTACGTTTACCTGGGACCAATAGTCCGACTATGTAAGTCCAACTTCGACCGAGAGGTCAATCGACGGATTCAACTCGGCTGGGCAGCGTTCGGGAAATTACGACACATCTTCTCGTCAGGTATACCTCAATCTCTGAAAACTAAAGTGTACAACTAGTTCGTGTTGCCAGTGATGACTTACGGATCAGAGACGTGGTCCTTCACTGCTGGCCGTATAAGGACGCTCAAGGTGCTCAGCGAGCTATGGAGAGGGCTATGCTCGGAATTTCTTTGCGTGATAGACTCAGAAATGAAGATATCCGCAGTAAAACCAGAGTCACCGACATAGCCCAACGGATTAGTAAGCTGAAGTGGCAATGGGCCGGCCATATAGCTCGAAGAACCGATAACCGATGGGGAAGAAAGGTTCTCGAGTGGCAGCCTCTACCGGTAGGCGTAGTGTAGGGCGACCCCCACTAGATGGAGTGACGACCTGGTAAGACATGCAGGAAGTCGATCGATGCAGGTGGTTCAGGACCGTGCTTTGTGGCATTACTTGGGGGAGGCCTATGTTCAGCAGTGGACTTGTGAAGGGCTGTGATGATGATGATGATCATCATCCTTGGTAGGAATCGGGGTTCTTTTGCGTGATTTGTGATTTATCAAATCTGATGTGGACGATCTTGAACATGTTTACTGACTGAAAGGTCGGGAATTAAAAATAAGTTAATTAAACGCAATAAAATACGTATAAATAGTTTTATTCAATGACTACACAGTTCGCGTAAATATAATAAATCATTATTTTTATTGCTTTGAAGCACCCATAGTAATGAAAAATCGAAATTGTTACTGTCTAGAAGTGTTAGTTTTAAATTAACGTAAAATATTAATTTTAGTAGTAAATTATTTCTACAATATATTATTATATAATATAATATAGAGCAATCACTGTACCGAGTGTGTTAAATTCTTTACTTACAACGGTTAATTGACAGTTGAATTTAAATAACATGGTAAATGAAATCAACAATTCACTTTCATTCGTGGGTGTCATGAGAGACTAATACTACATTCCCTATCTGTCTGCTAAACATAATCTCTATCTACCTCTCCAGTAAGAGGAGCGCATATCTAGCAGAAAACTGTTTACGGGCTGATAAGAAGGGAAAAATTCAAAAAAAAATTAATTATCTTCCGAAATTATTTGTCTTAATTTTTTGACTCTTGTATCAAATGAATTTATTGCGTTAATAAAGGTCGTTGAAGTTGTTTTATTCATACAGAATTTAATAACGAATTCAAATAGTTTTACTTTAGTACGACTTTTCATTTCCACGAGCAACTTTTTCGAAACCGTTCAGATATGAATAAGTTAATCAATCAAAATTCACTTTCGTAATGTTTACCGGAGCGTACATAAACAATAAATTGAATCGTGATCAATCATTTTGATGAAACGAAATTATTTGATTTGACGATAGAAATACCTGATGGGTACTCAATGATTTGAATACAATTTGTTTTTCAGTGTTCTCCACGGGCGAACCAATTGGGTATTATTGTTCTGAGTCGTTAAACTTTACCTTCATTATCAATGTATTTCTTTTATTTCATTTATGAACATTAAATGAAAGTGTTCCATATAATAACTGGCATTTCATGAATATTTAGAATATTTTGGAATCCCTTCCGCCAGATCCTAATTTGATCTGCGTATAGTAATAGTAATACATAATTTGAATTAGATACATATGTAACTTAATTTATCGTGGATAATAAATTTAAAATTATAAAATGGTACCAAAAATAAAGCATCATTATCGCAATTTACTATTTTCCTGATCCACTTGCAACTAACTAAACAATCCAGATGGCTTTAGGAAGTGGACTCTTTAATTTCTTTCTTAAACACTTTTTCCTTTTTACCATACCAAATTTATTGGTTATATGAAGTTTATTTTTAACCTTTTCTGGATTTCATAATTAATGAGCCAGCGACTAAATGCACCACGTTACCAATAAATTAATATTATTATGTGTTTTATTTCTTTTTCTATCTAAAATTTTACTATTTATAAATATTAATATTGAACAAAGCATATCATTATTTTTAAATTTAATAAAACACAACAATCAATTGCATTAAAAGGGCAACACCAGCAAATGGTGAACTGCGTACATTATAAATGATGTTCTAAAGGCAAGTGTTCATTAGACGGGCTTTTACAACTAAATACCACTTTATAAATGTTAAAGCTTATGTGTTACGTTAAATTAGAGAAATGTATATTACGGTTATTACAAAATATTCTAAAATGCTACTTTGGAAACTTAAAGTCCATTTTACATTCAGTTACTCTATTTCATATATAAAAGACGTAAATTGTTTAAATTTTACGTAATAAGATTCTTTTTCAGGATATGCGTCCGTTTGGATACGTACTTCTTATTTATTTCCGCCTTCTAAAAGCAGTGCGTGCACTGTAACCGTGACCTTACCTTACCTTACCTTAGAGATGGTGAGCCATTTCGTTGTAATCCTCGGAGGTAATGCGTCAACGTATCTGTTGTGTTTTTTATTTGAAATGAAGCTGCAAGTGTACACGCAATATAGTTGTCACTATCAGGTGGGCTACTACAGTACATAGTAGAATTCGTCTTTTCAATTTTATTGAATAAATGACCGAATATATATATATATATATATATATATATATATATATATATATATATATATATGTATATATATATAGTCTTTTTTTATTTTAGGTTAAATTTAATAAGATAAACTAGCACACAGACCATCCGACGGTAGGTGACCCATAAACATCTACATCTATCCTCGATTACTAATCCAAATAGATATACGTCGTCACCCCTAAGAATTAAGTTGGAATGCCTCGTTTCTAGTAAAAAGAGTGTCCGGTTCTCTACCCTCACCATATGAAACACAGCAGCGTTAATCTACTATTCCACGCTTGTATTCTGTAAGAACGTGGTCCTTCCCCGGTCGTGCCTACCCATTCTTGCCACAACTATACTACTTATATAGCTGCAGCGTGATGCTTCCACGTATAAAAATAATAATGTGACCACAGATATTTAACTCTTGCTTACGCTAACAGTATTATCAGAAATAAGACAGCGTACACTTTACACGAAATATGTAGCAGTTACAATTCAACCATACACTTATTTATGTAACCTGATAGACTTAATTAAATGATAACACCAAAAAATATCAAGTATGCAAACCTACAGCAATACAACAACTTATACAACCTCCTTTGATTTTACTTGAAGAATTACGAAGGCGAAACGAATTAGACTACACCGAGACTTGTAGAATGACTTTTAGGTGATAACAATGCGGATAATACTCAAAAAAGACTTCTAAATGGATATACTATGAAACAAAGTAATAACTAATAACTAACAATTTAATCAATAAATACAAAACAGACATCACTATCTAAATGTTAGAATAAATCTAGGATTAAAGAAAAAACGAAAGACGCTGCTTGCAATATTAGGGGATGATATAAATGACACATAGATATTAATAAACGTAATAATATAATCAAACGCTTATATAAATCAGTAAGATTTATTTAACAGACAAACTCACAGAAGATCTCTAGTCTGCCAATGTAGTAATTGTAGATCACAATTTCCTCATGTTTTATTATCACTGAACCGCGTTGGGTGTCACAAGGAATCACTGCGACACCGGACATTGATAAATCGACTTTGTACCCGTAATAGTAACAAGTGGGGAACTGGCCAGGCAGCGCTTTTAAAGGCAATGCGACAGCTGCGAACATAATTCTTTGTGATTTGGAATTACCTACTGAAAGCAATACGTAACAAATTCAAGTACCTTCCAAATTAAGCTTCTTAATATACATAATGGTTTTAACCGTTAATTGAACATCAAACTCCCCGTGGTCATTGCTAATCTCGACATTTCGGATGTAAATCACCGATATATATATATATATATATATATATATATATATATATATATATATATATATATATGAACGGAGTAGAAGCTTATGGCACTGATATTTTACAAAAAAAAACAAAAATTTGAAATAAATAAATAAATATAATGGAAAATCGAAATTAAAATCATATCCACTCAACTTTACGAACGGTAAACAAAGAAGAAATTCAGTGGGCATCTTTGACCTTGTCACCTCGCAGGGACTCAGGCTCAAGGGCAAAGGGCAAAGTAATTGCTAAAAAAAAATTAAACGTTCAATTCAAAATTATTGTTTATATTTTTTGTAAAATATCAGTGCCGTAGGCTTCTCCTCCGTTCACATGTTTATTTTATATTTTTTCCAGACGGTAAAAAAGGTCATCCAATATATCAACCAACTTTTTAAGTCCACTTTTTTCCACGCGATAAGATCCGTAAAAATAAGTTTCATTTAAAGTACAAACTTGATTTTTTTTATATACTTAGAACATACATACCCAGGTTGTTCAATGAGTACAGATTTGGCACCCTTGCACCGGTAATGCCGGCACTAATCTACTATACACTAACTATAGCACTAATCTTACTTACGAGTAGATTCAGCGTTTCTTGTGGTGGAAACTTTTTGTCAAGAGCTTTGTCTCTTAACTAGTGTAATTGCAACAAGTGCAAGTCCACGTTCAAGCGAAGTTGATATTTAGACAAATTCAGCATTTATTCATTCATCCCTCAATTGAAAAATACTTGTAGGATCCTTCCAATCTCACTTCTTATATTTTAGATTATTTATATGAAAATATTTTTACGTGGTAGTGCCATGCTGCAGCTATATTGTGGTTGTAGCACGAATGGGTCGGCTCGACCGGGGTAGGGCCTCGCTCTCACAGAATACCAGCTTAAAACAGCAGCTTAATGCTGCTCTGTTTCGTATAGTGAGTCTAGAGAACCGGAGACCCTTTTTACTGGAAACGAAGCATTCCATCTTAGTCGACAGGGCTGGGAACGAATCTGCATTTTGATTTTTAATTGAAGATAAATGTAGATGTCTATGGGGAACAGCATCCATTTACCATCAGGTGGACTGTGTGCTCGTTTGTCAATCTTATTCTATTAAAAAAACTTACTTTTAAACTCTCTAAATATCGTGTAAACTATCACCCTATTTCGTACTGTAGGCATCGTGTGCAAGAAAGATATTAAAACTTTCGTTAGATGGCGTATAATCATCTGATTTACGCCAGATACTCGTATGAAATACTCAGATCGATGATCAGTAAACTGCGATCGTCAATCTGCTTACCTCCCGGTAAGCAGATTGACGATCGCAGTTCAGTAACGATGATGGTAATTGATTCTACCATCTACAATGTGGAAGGAACATATTATACAGCAGTAGACTTTAACGGGCTCATGATATATAAGAAGAAGAATGAAGAATAAACTAAAATAAAATAAATGTTAAAAGTCCAGAAAATTATTCCTTTTATACCCCAGATATTAAGGATGTTACCTGTTTTATTTGGGTTTACTGATGTACCCTTTTCTCTAACAAATTTTATACATACTTTGCTATATAAACATCGAACGAGGCAGCGTAATCAAACGTGTTTGCACCTGTACCGTCTTTGTGGACATGCTATTTTCCAATTAGCCTCTGTTGAATATTGTCATACTAATACATGAATTTGTTATGAAACCTTCACATTTATTTTATTTTATAAAGCATGTTAATCACCCATCTCTTGTAATTAATATTCATCAAACGTGATAATTAATGTAGCGGCATTGTTTACTCGTTACTTTATTACTTATATTATCAGCCTATCATGAGAGATTTAACTGCCTCGTTTGTCTGGTGGTTGTTAGCGCCTGTGTTGATCATGAGGGGTTCCCAGTTCAAAACCCGAGTCGAGCCAAATATAAGTTGTTGGCTTTTTTTCCTCAAGAAATGGCAGCATAGTATCAGGTTTGCAGTGTTGTTACGCCCCCGAGTTTCGGGGCCTATAGAGCCATCGGTCCTGCGTCTGATATCTCTCCGGTGTCAAATTGCAGACCTACTGGACTATTGGATTGCACCTGTGTTTACGCACACACTTGTGCAGTTTCTTTCATCATAGATTATTATACGTAGGTAGAATTATCAGTATGGAAAATTTGTATATTTAGATTGTTTTGTATTCTAATGATTGATGAAATTTTTTGAATATTTTAAAGATAAAAATGTAAAAATAAAAACACACATTTAAATGCCGTGCCATCTAGCGTGACGGCGTGGCATTTAAATGAAGAAATATTTTTTTCAATTGTGGTATTACGATATTATTACCTATTTTTTTCACTTGTACAATAAGTAATTTTAGTTACATACTTGACTACTGAATTTTTATTTACGTTCAAGTTCAAACTTTGATTGCACTGCATGAATATCGAAGCCACACTAAATGGTATTAAAGTAAGGTGTACGGATTGCAGTACAATTCAGTTGAACATAGTGAGTGTTCGGAATGCAAAACCTAGTGCGTAGAAAAGATATACCGATTCCAGTTTAGAGGAAGTTATTATTATCCTGAAAGATTCATAACTTAATTTTATGAGCCAGCTGTTATAGAAACGCAACAACTATGGGAAGAATTTACACGAGTAGAAAGCAGGATCATAAAGGCAAGCGCGATGTAGGATGATCCCCACTGGATGGAGTGACTATTTGATGACACACACGTAGTTAATAGATTTAGTTTGCAGAGGAACGTGCTTTAATGTAGCAATCTATCAAGCAGCCTGTGAGTATTCTGCTTAATAACCTTTTAATAAACCCTAATAATAATGTCAATGGTGATATCAAGATATTTTAAGATGATCCATCAAGATATTTTATTTTGGATAGAGTGACGTGATTTGGTAGAGTGAGCACACAGTCCACCTGATGTTAAATGGTTGCTGCGGCCCATAGACATCTGCATCTATCCTCGATTACAATTCAAAATGCAGATGCGTTGTCACCCGTCAGGACTAAGATGGAATGCCTCGTTTCCAGTAAAAAGGGTTTCCGGTTCTCTTAACTCACCATACGAAACACAGCAGTATTAAGCTACTATTTTACGCCGGTATTCTGTGAGAGCATGGTCCTTCCCCGGGGGAGCCGACCCTTTTGTGCTACAACTATACTACCAATGTAACTGCAGCATAGCTCTATCACGTATATTACTATTACTATATATACTATTACTATATAATCCAAATGTTCCTGTTAAAATTTCTTGGGCGTAACATAAGAAACATAACATTTATAGTGATTTAAAAGAAACTAATTTAGCAGAGTTGCTGAAAAATAATTATTGAGAGAGATACCAACAAAGAAAGATGGGAAGATCACTACGCAAATTTTGCAATTTGCGTAGTGATCTTCCCATCATCCTGTTATGGAAACCTAATACAAATACTCGTATTTAGTTAAAGTTTTAATGTATGTACATCAACGTTAAGATATTCCATATTTTAGATATAGCTATCGTAAATAAAATCTTGTATAACAATGTAATTCTTTTTCATAATTAGGTTCCTCACTGCTGATGAACCTTTAACGAAATTAAATATCAAGTGAGTCCGAAACTATGGTGAGCTTATTATATGATCACACCCTTACACATAATGTATGACCTGGAAAATGTGCGCGTCACATGAAATGTACGAATTTTTCAGTCTTTTTTCAGTTAGAGTTCAGAAAAATGTAAAAATGACAAATTACCGTCATGAGTCATAATTAAATATGAATGTGAGAAAATTTAATTTATGTATTCAAGATTATGATAGATGTGAATAAGATTCTTAACTTTTAAAATAATAATATATAAAACTGAAGTCACAGACGAATTTACAGTCCACGTGATGGTAAGTGGATACTGCAGCTTATGAACACCTGAAGACTGGCTATGGAATGCTTTACAGACCGTAATTTTACCTGCTCTCTATACGAAGACCCTTTTTTACTGGAAACGAGGCATTCCATCAGTCCTCAGGGGTGACAACGCATCTGCGTTTTGATTCTTAATCGAGGATAAATGTAGATGTATATGGGCCACAGCATCTACTTGCCATCAGATGGACCGTTTGCTCATTTGTCACCCTTATTCTATTTAAAAAAAACCTTGAGACAAGAACACAGCAGTTCTGCTTGACGGCATAAATATGTAAGAGGATGCCAACTACGAAGACGAACTCCTGGGCAAAGAAGATGTTGAGCCAAGTAGTAAATTTCATAACATGTTCAAACTTCAAAACTACCGCAGAAACTATAAAATCCATTAAAAGGCAAACTAAAACAAATAAATCTGCGAGGACAGTAATAAAATATCACCTATCTTTCACACTAATATCAAACTTCCGTACGCTCTATATCTGAAACTATAAATTCGCCATAGGACTCCTACCCGTCGAATTTTTCTTCTTATAAACTTTTAGTCGTAAATATTTTAAAGTAACTTCCGAGGCAAAAGCGACACCGACTGTTGACGCTTCTACGGAAACTTTAGTGGTAGCCACTGCGACAAAATAACCCGTCGAAAGTAGAATCCCAAACTTGAAATATAAAAGTTCACAGTTGATACTGAACGTATCATTTGTTTTCCAGCAGTGCACTTCTCTCCAACCCCGAGGGATATTAGGGAGTCCTTTGTCATAGTTTCCGGTTTAAGAGTATCATGTTAAAATGGATAAAGTTGCTTCAACTTTTAGTGCACATACCTTTATTAACCAATTTTATTCTTTAGAGAGAACGTTACGGTTATCAAAAGTTAAAATAACTTCAAACCATTTTCAAACATTTAACGCTGTGAAAGTTGTTTTATGTATCTGTTAGAAATTTTGGTTTTATTCGGATATTTGATGCTTATCTTTTTTATTTTTATACTAATATTAGTTATATTATACATAATATATTATACGTTACAGTCTCGAAAAAAATTTTAAAAGATTAAAATTAAGAAAATGTCATTTTTGAGCACACAGTCCACGTGATGGTATGTGGATACTGTGGCCCATAAACATCTACATTTATCCTCGATTAAGAATCAAAACGCAGATGCGTTGTCATCCCTGAGGACTAAGTTGGAATATCTCGTTTCCAGTAAAAAAGGGTCTCTGGATCTCTACAGTAACCATACGAAACACAGCATTCCTAAGCTACCACTTTACGCTGGAATTCTGTAAGAGCGTGGTTTTCCCCCGGTCGAGCCGACCCATTCGTGTTAGAACCATAATATATCTGCAGCGTAGCTCTACTACACATATATGATTTTGTCGGATCATTCATCTTATACTAAGTGATCCGACCACGTTTCTGCTTAAGAATCCGTCTGGATTACCTACCCACTCTCTTACCTATTTCTGATATTAGTGCTACTTGTACTGCTGTGTTGTTATCTAAAGAGTCATTATTATTTTGCACATTTGTAGCATTTGAGGCAGTTTATCTTAATCCTCAGATCTGAAAACGCATCCGTAGCCTTCTTAATTTTTTTATAGCATAAGGGTGACAAACGCGCATATAGTACATTTGATGGTAGGTGAGTAAATCTAGTCTTCCAATAGTAAAATATAAATGCGTTGTCACCCCTGACGACCATGATGGAATGCCTCTGCTACTAAAGGTATGGTAAAGTTAAGGTTCGCTGCGTTCATCATACGTAATACAACAGCATTAGGTCGCAATTTTACGCTGTTATTCTGTGATTCGTGCAACAACCTTAATATAGCTGCAGCAAGGTTCTGTATATTTATTTTTAAATTTGAATTTCATATTTGAATTTGGTTACATAAATACTATGTATATTCGTACACAATCTAAAATGTATCATAAATATCACACATTAAATACCGTAGAATTTTATAATACGAGAAATGAAATATATATTTTAAGAGACAACGATAATTTAAGCAAAAAAGATTTAAGCAATATGAATGCAATGACATGACAATTTCGCGATCCCATGTTTCCCATTTTATGTCCCAATTACAATTTTATTCGAAGCGGGCACACGGCTGGTTGTTACCAACCCTTAAATAGCTTAGCAAGAAAAAGGTTTGCTGCGTAATTGAATTTCGTTTGGCCCTTGATGCTTTTTACCCGACTGCTCCTGAAAAAGGTTTATGATTTACTGATGTATGTCTATATGTGTGTTTGAATACATATTCCCAAGAATATCTTTATGAACTTATGCTACTTTGTCCTTTTTGACTCCATTTAAACTAACAGCTTGAAGGATTTTGAAGCGCGAAGTTTCGTCATCATTCCCGTAACGTTATTTTCCATGGTAATAAATCCTTAGAAACGTTTACAAAAAGTAACGTGTAGGTTATTGAAGACACGTATCTATTATTTCATTACTTAATAATACTACCCGTGCGATTAAAGAATGGGAATGAAAATGGCGGCGCTTTTTTTTCACTTTATGCTCGCATGCTGTTGCTATCTATACTAATTACTCACACCCGCCGGTAAAGACTGCAAAAAAACGTTGCGATATGCGTTTTTATTGTACCTTCTATAAATTCGGCCCAACTTGTTATTGTAATTATTAATAACAAAATGCCATAAACCACAAAAGAATCTGTCCAGTTTTGCTAATTTGGAAGGTTTAACAGTGGTAGAGCCATGCGGCAGCTTTGCTGTTGCACGTATGGGCCGGCTCAAACCGGGGTGGTACCACGACCTCACAGAATACCGGCGTGAAGTGGAAGTTCTGCTTCCGCGTTTCGTCTGGTGAGTGCAGGTGGCCGGAGGCCCAAATCCCCCCCCCCCATCAACATGGTAGCGGAATTAAATAAAGATAGACTACCCCAGGAGGGTACCAGCACCCCTGGAGAATCCCTCGCTGAGCATCCACGACCATGTTTCTCCACTTCTGAGCGTGGGTGCTCAGGCTGCCCCGCGTATTCTGGGGGGGGCGAAATTCCGCTCAAGACTAAAACTGCTCGGGGCAAACGGAGCAACAAGACCAAGGCGACCCCTGCCACGCTGTCCGTGAATTTCTGCAATATCAGGGGACTTCACTCCAACCTAAACGCCGTCCACTACCATCTCGAGACGGCGAGGCCGGCTCTGCTCTTTCTGACCGAGACGCAGGTGTCCTCTCCGGCTGATGTTTCGTATCTCTCCTACCCGGGGTACAAACTGGAACACTCCTTTGTGCCTCGGGCTGGAGTTTGCGTTTACGTCAGAGAGGACATCTGTTCTCGACGCCTCGGCAGACTTGAAGGTTCGGACCTGTCCATCCTTTGGCTACGCGTAGACAGCGACGACCATCCGCGCGTCTACGGGTGCCTCTATAGGTCCCACAGCGGTAATGCCGAAACAGACCGACTCTTCGACCACGTCCAAATGGCTGCAGATTCGTTGCTACAGCAGATCCCCTCCGCAGAGATCGTGATCCTCGGCGACTTTAACGCCCATCACGCCGAATGGCTCGGTTCACGTTTAACCGATCATGCGGGGAGATCTGTTCATGATTTTGCCTTGGCATATGGTCTGACACAACTGGTTACTTCGCCCACGCGGATTCCAGATGTGGAGGATCATGCACCTTCCCTGTTGGACCTTCTGCTGACCTCTCACCCGGACGGATATCAGATTTCCGTCGACGCCCCTTTAGGCTCCTCGGACCATTGTCTGATCCGGAGTGTTGTGCCACTCACGCTGAAATCGCGGTTGCATTCTGCAGGCTGCCGCCGTGTTTGGCACTATAGGTCAGCCGATTGGGATGGGATGCGGTCTTTCTTTGCATCCTACCCTTGGGGGCGGGTTTGCTTCTCGCCGGATGATCCCAACGTTGTTGCGGATTCTGTTACTGATGTGGTACTTCAGGGTATGGAACTTTTTATTCCTTCCTCTGTGGTGCCCATTGGAGGCAAATCTCAGCCATGGTTTGGTCGCTCCTGTAAAATAGCATCATGCTATAAGCAGGAGTGCTACCAAGCCTGGGTTGATGCATCAGCGTCCCGGGATGTAAACACCAGCGCTCTAAAAAAGAAGTATAATTCCGCCTCTAGGTCCTTCAAAAGAGTCATTGCCAAGGCAAAGTCAGAGCACATAGGCAGAATTGGCGAGAAACTAGTTCGCCTTCCTTCTGGAACCCGTGCATTCTGGTCTCTCGCCAAGGCTGTCCAGGGGAATTTCTGTCAGCCATCTCTTCCATCTCTGCACAGGGAGGACGACTCACTGGCCCATACTGCAAAGGAGAAAGCCGATCTTCTAGGCTCCTTCTTTGCGTCTAACTCGACTCTCGATGACGGGGGGAGTACGCCGCCGACCATCCCGCGGTGTGAGTGCTCCATGCCGGAAGTGCAGTTCACACAGCGCTCGGTTCGCAAAGCACTCCTCTCCCTGGGCATCCACAAGTCGAGTGGGCCTGACGGAATCCCCCCAATTGTGCTGAGGACGTGTGCTCCAGAGTTGGCACCGGTTTTAACGCGTCTTTTCCGGTACTCCTACTCCCTAGGCGTAGTCCCAAAATCGTGGAAGACGGCTTTCGTCCACCCGATCCCTAAAAAAGGCGACCGCTCAGACCCGTCCAACTACCGGCCAATCGCCATCACCTCCTTGTTCTCCAAAACAATGGAGTCCATTGTAAACTGCCAGCTCATGAGGTACCTTGAGGATCACCAGCTGATTAGTGACCGCCAATACGGTTTTCGCCGTTGTCGGTCAGCTGGTGATCTTCTGGTCTACCTCACTCACAGATGGGCGGAGGCAGTAGAGTTCAAGGGGGAGGCATTGGTCGTTAGTTTGGACATTGCGAAGGCCTTCGATCGGGTTTGGCACAAAGCGCTTCTTTCGAAGCTCCCTTCCTATGGGCTTCCCGAGAAATTGTGCAATTGGATCACCAGCTTTCTTGCAGATCGGAGCATCAAGGTCGTTGTAGACGGTGCAAGCTCCGATTGCAAGCCTATTAATGCTGGTGTTCCACAGGGCTGCGTGCTATCGCCAACGCTGTTTCTTCTGCATATCAATGATATGTTGCATACCCGTAACATTCATTGCTATGCAGATGACAGCACTGGTGATGCTCTTTACACCGGCCGAGCCAATATTTCTCGGGAAAACGTCTCCGAGTGCCGGGACAAACTTGTGTCTGAAGTCGAGTCTTTGCTGAACAGAGTCTCGGATTGGGGGCGACTAAATCTAGTCCAGTTTAACCCCCAGAAGACACAAGTTTGCGCGTTAACCGCTAAAAAGAACCCCTTTGTCGTATCCCCTCAGTTTCAAGGCACTCCCCTTGTTGCCTCAGCCAGTATCGGAATCCTCGGCGTCGACATATCGAGTGACGTGCAGTTTCGTTTTTGTTGTTCATGCCGGCACACCGCCTGCAACTTTACAAGGCGCAGGTTCGGCCGCACATGGAATACTGTTCCCATCTCTGGGCTGGGGCTCCCCAGTACCAGCTCCTTCCACTTGACCGCATCCAGCGCAGAGCGGCTCGAATCGTCGACGACGGAGTGCTTTCCGATCGGCTCGATTCACTGGCGTTGCGAAGAGATGTTGCATCTCTTTGCGTATTTTATCGCATCTATCACGGGGAGTGCTCTGAGGAATTGTTCGGATTAATCCCAGCCGCCAAATTTCGTGAACGCACGACACGGCAAACGTCCCGATACCATCCACACCATCTGGATGCTTGGCGGTCCACCACTGTACGTTTCACAAGGAGTTTTCTTCCACGTACAACCTCTCTGTGGAATAGTTTATCATCGGCGATTTTTCCGGACCGATACGACCTGGGGACCTTCAAGAAAAGAGCTTACTCCTTTCTAAAGGGCCGGCAACGCACCCGCAATTCTCCTGGTGTTGCGGTTGATCATGGGCGGCGGTAGTCACTTAACATCAGGTGAGCCGCATGCTCGTTTGCCCCCTCTTCTATAAAAAAAAAAAAAAAAAAAAGTACGACGCGTTCTGAGCTTTCTTCATTTTATGTTTTATTTTAAAAAAATTCGTTTGTCTATGTTTCCGAGCTAATCTTAATAACGGGTGAACCGTTTGGAATAAAACTTCACAAACAAATGGAGTGTAATACGAGAAGTGATCTATACTAAATTTTATTTAAAAAAATTTAGATATTTTGAATAAAACTAAATTTACGGATTTTATCGCGTTTATTTCACTACTTTTACTTATTTTTAATTCCCGACGTTTCGGGTGCTTTACAGCAACCATGGTCACGGGAGGGACTGAGATGTTTGACGTCCCAATGTCATAGTTAGTCCGGCTACCTTCAGTTTTTGAATATTAATTTTTGGTCCGATTTACGCAAAACGAGCTTATAGTATCATGAAGTCTTGCAGTGGTATGCTTAGGTTTGGGTTTAATTTTGTTAATTATAGGATCCCAAGCAGGTGGCAGCACCCATCCATCTTCTCTATTGAAATTTGGATGTTTTTTAATTTCAATAGCCTCGCGTATCATCCTTGGTAGGAATCGGTGTTCTTTTGCGAGAATTTGTGGTTTATCAAATCGAATGTAATGGTGGGGACGATCTTGAACATGTTCGCAGACTGCAGACTTCCCGGAGCGTCGGTGCTTCACGTCAGCTATATGTTCTTACGTGAATATGACGTGAAGCACCGACGCTCCGGGAAGTCTGCAGTCTGCGAACATGTTCAAGATCGTCCCCACCATTACATTCGATTTGATAAACCACAAATTCTCGCAAAAGAACACCGATTCCTACCAAGGATGATACGCGAGGCTATTGAAATTAAAAAACATCCAAATTTCAATAGAGAAGATGGATGGGTGCTGCCACCTGCTTGGGATCCTATAATTAACAAAATTAAACCCAAACCTAAGCATACCACTGCAAGACTTCATGATACTATAAGCTCGTTTTGCGTAAATCGGACCAAAAATTAATATTCAAAAACTGAAGGTAGCCGGACTAACTATGACATTGGGACGTCAAACATCTCAGTCCCTCCCGTGACCATGGTTGCTGTAAAGCACCCGAAACGTCGGGAATTAAAAATAAGTAAAAGTAGTGAAATAAACGCGATAAAATCCGTAAATTTAGTTTTATTCAATGTGTAGTGTTCGCGTAAATTTAAGAAATCATTTAGATATTTTATTGAAGTAGAAATATTTATAAAATAAAATAAATGGTCTTTAACGATTGTATTAAGTCTAAATAACGACACATTTTTATAAACCACCCAGTCGAAGCCAGAGCGTGTCGCTAATTATAAATTTGTTTTATTTTATTTAAAATTAATGTACTTAGTACCAAATTGCGTGTACAGTTTTATTCAAATGTTTTCTCATTCATAGAAAATTTTCAATTAACAGAATAATGTAACGTTAAACCGATATATCGTTATTAGTTAGTTTTCGCTGTTGGTACTGTATTTGTTGACGGTATGGACTCTATGAGCCGCAATACCTAATTCCATTCTTTATCCGTACGGGCTAATCTAACTTTACACTGCTTTGTGGCACTGGTATGACAGTCCGTAAAGGGAACCTCAACTATGGTGGTAAGGTAAGAATTTAAACTTATACTCCTTTGTCACATTTAGATACTTTTTACGGTTGCTTTTTTAGGGTTCCGTAGTCAACTAGGAAACCTTATAGTTTCGCCATGTCTGTCTGTCCGTCTGTCCGTCCTCGCTTAATCTCTGTGACCGTTAGCACTAGAAAGCTGAAATTTGGTACCAATATGTGTATCAATCACGCCAACGCAAGTGGTAAAATAAAAATTGGAAAAAATATTTTATTAGGGTAGCCCCCCTATATGTATAGTGGGAAGTGATTTTTTTAAGCTATTGCATAGCTTCTATCGCGGGCCTTGAGTGCGGGAAAATCCAGAAATTTCGTAACGAAGAAAACCTCACGCTCTCCGACGGGCACGGAGGTGTGGCTTGAAGGCCGTGCATTGTCTAACGATGGCCTAACGCCGTTTCTTTTCCTCAGTCTATGTTGTCTTTGTCGAAGAGTTTTGAAATTTTGAATATGAATGAACAAAGTGCAAGCGCAAAAAGCTTGAAAAAAGCGTGCAGATGAACCAACTTTTCGTCGACACTTACAGAGAAATTACATATGAAAAAAATAGCTAGTAATCTACATGATCTGATACGTAATTTGGTTTAGCCATAATTTTTCTATCGGTGTCACATAATAAATAAAAAAATACCCAATCACCCCCAAATCGTTGAGTTAAACTACTTTACTCCTTCATTGTTTATCAAAGGAATATAAAAAAATATCTACTGCTTTGCAATACAAAATAAAATAATTTGGTTTGGTTACTTTTTAGAAATATGTATTATTTTTATGATAATAAATTAAAAATGCGTCCCGATTAAATACTGCGTCTATATCACCCCCGCATTCGTCCACGAATTCAGTGCGGGGCGCATCGTGTTGCTAGGTGGACGTACGCCGCGTTGCGAGAGCTCAGCACTACGAAATAAAATCGTAAAATATTACTGCAAAAATTTAATTTTGTAGTGGAGTAGGTTTTTTCTGATTCTTGTTTAATAGTAGTGTTTTATAGTTATATTAATTGTACAGTTTTATTAATGTTTAAGTTTAGTTTGTAAAACAAGGGGAATAAGCAGAAACGATTGAAGAGAGGTCTAAAAAATATTACAAACAAAAGGGTATACATTTACCAAGGTAAGTTTTAAGTTTTATCTACATATTTCATAATATTAGACAGGTGCTGTTTATAAAATACCTATATTACTGTGATTTCGCCACTCTGTGACGAGACAAAGCGCGGCAAACGCAAGTGGCGGCAAGGCGCGGGCCGCGTCGTCGCATGCTGGTAGCGCATGTCTGAGAAATTAAAAAATATATATTTCGAAGAAATGTGAAGTTCGTCAACACGCATTGAGGCAGCGTGGCGAACATTTCCTTGCCTTAAAACCTTCTCAAAATTTGAGGAGGCCTGTGCCCAGCAGTGGGACGTATATAGGCTGTAACTTTACTTTTTTTTACTTTTATAAATATGTTATTTTACCGACGAAAATTTTTAAAGAAAAATAAAAAATAAGCAACCGACAACCTCCTAGGTCCCTAGGTGACTTGCGAGATGTCAGTGTAACAAAACAAAACGGCCCAGAAAAACAGACTTTCCAACTGATAGCTAAATCAGCACGCAAAAATTTCATTGGTGCCAGTGGGGATCGAACCCGGGTATTGCTCCCGTGCTGTGATACCTATAACGAGCGCTAACCATGTGAGTTACCACGGCTCTCAACGACATTGTTCCGTTCGTGTACAGCGCTGAAGATAGCAGAGTAAAAAATTAGATATTGTGGTGTTTGAAATTTGTCATCTGTGAGAGTGAATTTTATCTGTGTACTCTGTAACAAATAACTATATAGAAAAAAATCTGAAAATGATATTTCGCCATTTTTGCTTGTGTACTGGTTAGGAACTCGATCAAAAATTTTATAATTTTTCTGTTTTTATACGTTATTTCTAATGTTATTTTACATCAAATTAATTGTGAAGATATTTTCTTTAGGAAATATGTTTCATTACGACGATTCAAAAACGTTTACATATAATAATTTACCTCGAAATTCACAATACGCGATTATCGTTTATTGATTATAATAGAGCGTGCCATTTGAATTTAAAGACAATTAATTGGACAATAAATAATAAGTGACAAATCTTGCCGTGGAGCGTGGAACTGAGTAGTTGCGCGTCTTGTTAATATAATTGCCGTACGGCCGCCCTGACGTATATACTGCGCGAACCTGAGTTTTTGCGACGCGGTCCGGTGATACAGTATTTTTCACAAATAGTGAGTTCGTTATAACGCGGGTTCGGTTAAATCTGGTTGAATTTGATTGGATTAACCTAAGTAACTTGAATTAATATCAAAGAAAAAGAAATACTGCATAAATAAAATAAATAAATAATTATAATTGCATAAGTTGATACAAAATGCTATGCAATAGCTTTACCGCGGCAGTCCCCGAGTGCCACACGTTTTTTTTTTTAATTTCAACCCTAACGTGTGATATATTGTTAGAAAGGTATTTAAAAATGAATAGGGGTTTACTAAAACCATTTTTGATAATGTCAATAATTTCGGAAATAATCGCTCCAAAAGTAAAAAACAATGTGTCCCACCCCTCTAACTTTTGAACCATAAGTTTAGAAAATACGAAAAAAATCTGGAAAGTAGAACTTTATAAGGACTTTCTAGGAAAACTATTTTGAACTTGGATGGAAACAACAGTTTTTGTACAAACTCATAAGTGGGAACACTTACTGTGACGGACGGGAAACTACGGAACCCTACACTGAGCGTTGTCCGACACGCTCTTGGCCGATTTATACAAGTATAGATGACAACGACACACATTTCGCCTAATAGTAAATAAATATTGTAACCCATATATACCTACCATCACTTAGGATTCAAAATGCAGATTCATAGTCACCCATGAGGGCTAAGATGGAATGCTTTGTTAGCACACAAAAAATAGCATTAAGCTACTATTTTACGTTTTTATTCCCAAAACAGCAGCGGTAGTTCAGAAGCTAAGCGCTTGCTCTATATTTCACATTACGCGAGTAACTCGGGTTTGATCCTCGCCGGCACCAATAAAAATGTTAATTGCAATTTTAAGTTTTGATTTCATACATGCTTGTAGCGCGAAGGTTATAACATCCCTTTCTTGCTTTAAAACCCTCTCAGTTATGAGAGGAGATCTGTGCCCAAGAGTGGGATTATATAGGCTGTAAGTAAGAGGGTAGCCTCTCCCAATTTATGGTATTGTTTTCAATAAAAGAATGCTAGCAATACTATTCATAATACTAATATTCCCGGAATACACTCCAGTTAAGCTTAAATTGCTAGTGTTAGGAGTGGTTACGACAGTAGTCGAATATCAAATTGAAATCCACGACCTTCTTTGCTTTTTCTAAATTTTCTAGTTCACATTTACCTTAATCACTAGACTGATGTCGCTTTAAATAATACAATCGCATTTTCGCTTATATTTATCATACAGATTTACTTGACGTGGTAGAGCAATGATGCAGCTATATTATAGTTGTAGCACAGATGGGTCCGTTTGACAGGGGAAATTAAAGTGAAAAATACTGTATTAAATGGGTTTCATTTTAAATTACTCAAATTACTAATTTAATCTTTTATTCCCTAACAATTATAGTATACAAGTTATAAAACCTCCAGCTATATATCCTGAAAAATAAGAGACGACATAGACTGCTACAGAGGGCCTCTCACATCCTGATACATTGAATTATTTATTAGTGGGGTCAACACACGTTCCACTGGACTTATGAGTGTAACACACTTCAGCACTTATGACCAGTTAATAAATAATAAGTGGGAATATTACGAGCCTGATGGGAAGCTCTCACGAGAGGTGAGAGAAACGCACCACAATTCTCTCGAATCGTTGAGTAATTTCTGCAACTCACGAAAGACGCTTTAAGGAAAGCTTTTTCTATGATTATGAACATTTTTCTTTTAGGTTTTTTGTAGCTTTTCTAAGATTTCTGCATCGTTAAAATGAAATTTAATATTTAAATATAAAAAGATTTAATGTTAATATATACAGATGTACAGTGGGTGACATCGAACGTTATTTAGTTTTTAAAATATTAATTTACATCATGCACGTGACAAAAGTACGTGACAGGCGTGACAGATGCTGCAGCTATATTATGGTTGTAGTACGAAAAGGTTGGCTCAACTGAGGAAATACCATGCTCTCACAGAACACTAGCGTATTTTATATGGTCATCATACGAAATAAGATAGTGTAATGTAAGAACCGGAGATCGTTTTTACTAAAAACCAAACATTCCGTCTTATGCGTAAATGAAGTTCGTGTAAACCATTTTTAAAACAAAATATCAGTTAAACTATTATATACCGTTTTTTTCATTTTAAATTATCCTAAGTTTGTAATTTGAACAACTGTTTTTACATGCACCTCCTATGTAATAAAACGGATCATTTCGAAGAAGGAATTTCTTTTGGAATATAGGAATCGACAATAGTCGCAAGGAGTTACAATGCATCTGCATTTTTAAACTTAATCGCAGACAGATGTTGATTTGAGGGGGCCACAGCATCCACTTACCATCAGGTAGACTGTTTGGTTATTTGTTACCATTTTTATATAAGAAAATATTGCATCAATAACATATAAATCTTAGTACATCAAGTTCTTTTGTCGAAAACACATTTCAATCAACGTGACGCGTATCATCAATTTTGTCTCGGAAAAACATCGTCCGTTATTCTATTTATGTTCCTATAATACGTTGCTATGTGATAGAATTCGCAATATGAATAAAGCTGATTAAGTATTCAATTATGTAATATCACAGCCAATATGTTAAGATGAAAGTCAAAAAGGAATGAAAGGAATGAAAGGTGAGGCATATACGCTATTAATGTATGTATGAAAAAAAGTACGTAATAGTTAAATGGTGCGGAAGAGAGAAAGATAGTTATATTATATAAGCAGGTTCAAGAGAGATAGAATATATTACACCATGTAATGGCGAAGTGCTTCATATTATCTTACACGGAGCTAACTGCTGGCTGCAGGTCTAATCTAATTTCTCAGAAGAGTATTGAGCTGCTTCACATGTCGTCGATGTTCTTTTTTTTATTTCTTAAAAATGCAACATCTCATTAACATCACATCACATAATACCATCGTAAAATAGCGGCATTTAACTGCTGTATTTCGTATGGTGAAACTAACGAACCGGAAACCCTATTTACTGAAAAAAAGGTATTTCCTCTCATTCCTCACAGGTGACGACCTATCTGCATTTTGACTCTCAATCAAGGAACGATGTGTGTGCCTGTGGGTCAAATCATCCACCTACCATTTGGTGGACTGTGTGCTCGTTTGTCACCCTTATTATATAAAAAAAATAGGTTTCTGACTGAAAACTGTTTTACCACGTGCATTATATGTTACCGTAGTATTTAACAATTTTATTTTCGCCACGGGGGATCGAACCCGGTTTGCTGCACTGAACTAAGTGAAAAGTATGTAATTTTGCACTTATATGCTTTTCACTTTTCAAAGCGTTGCTTTGATGGTAAGAATTTATACTAGATGTTAAATTTGCTATTAAAATAGCAGAGCTATTCTCCTAACTTTGTTACGTTATTCGGGCCTATTATAGCGGAGATTTATTGATGCTGTTAACATGAAAATAGTAATTTCACACTTTATCGTCCATAAAAGCATTTTAATGTTTAATGTGATCTTGTAATAAATTATTTAATTATGTTCCAAATCCGGTACAAAATTAATCCCTTAAGAACCGCACTCGCAATAAAGTCAAAGTTAAATTTAAAGCAACAAATTTTAATTCTGCGTCCAAGATTTGTCTAACTTTTATTTTAAATTTAGACAAATCTTTTATTTTTTTTAGTAGTTTACTTATAGATATCGGGTACTCAAAATTAAAACAATAATATTATAATGAATTTCTACTTATCCCGCCTGAAGGGCCATCTTATAAAAAAAACTATAGGAATGAAACAGTTTCTACGGATCTTATCACGTATTATGTCAAACATAAACGATGATTCAGTTGCTTTACTGCGCTTACAATTATTATGAACGGACAAATTAAGCGCGATTAAAGTATGTCAAAATGTTTTTTATTTAATATGTAATATAAACGTTATATAACATGCCGACCGTATGAGAAAACTTAAGATCGCTAAGCGAGCTACGGAGAGTTCTAAGCTCGGATATTCTTTGGTCGATAAATCGTAACAAAGATTTCCGGAGTAGTACTCGCCATTGCCTAACCGACCTGTAAGCTTAAGCCTTTGACTGCCATGTCAGTCAATTTGTACAGAAGTTGTTGTTAAGTGTCAAGTGACAATGAGCCGGTCATATACCTTGTAGACCCAATATATGATGGGGAAGAAAGGTTCTCAAGTGGCAGCATCGTACTGGTAAACGGCCTGGTAAGGCGTTCAGGTAAGTCGATAGATGCAGGTGGTTCAGCACAGTGTTCTATGAATATGTTTAAAACAACATACAAACAGCAATCTTGAAAGATTTGAAACAAAAAAATCTTATGAAGGTAAACTAATTTTACTTAAAGTAAATTAAGTATTATACGTGGTAGAGCCATGCTGTAGCTATGGTTGTAGCACGAATGGCTCGGCTCGACCGGGGAATGAACACGCTCTCACAGAATACCAGCGCAAAATGGCAGCTTAACACTGCTGTGTTTCTTATGGTGGTTGTTGAGATCCGGAGACCCTTTTTATTGAAAACGAGGCATTCCGTCTAAGTCCTCGGGGGTGACAACGCATCTGTGCTTTGTTTCTTAATCGAGGATAAATGTAGATGTCTATGGACCACACTATCCACTTACTATCAAATTGACTGTGTGCTCGTTTGCCATACTTATTCCATTAAAAAAATTGGCTGACCCTGCAGGCCATCCCAGCAACTTCTCGCTAATTTCAAATGCAAATCGCTCCAAATTTCACCAAATTATGTTGCTAAATCTCGGAGTTATTTTAAAAAACGTTTTTTTTTTTTGAAATTCTTTCTCCATCGATATCTCACGAACAAATGAACCAATTTTTATTTGACAGCATTCGACGTCATTTTTTGAGGTTAGGAGCTGATTAGTTTTTGAAGTCGATCGATAAAGCCGTTTATAAGTTATTTCAAAAAACAGTTTTTCAACATTTTTAAATCTTTTTTATTTTTTTTTAATCTACTCGTCCAAATCAGTTTATATTATTACCAAATCTATTCCATATTGAGATCTTTAGAACGCCGCAAACGGTATCTCAATCAATCAAGACGTTCAAAAGTTATGAAAGGTTTATCATACATCATACACACATACATACATCCGTACGGATGTCGACGTGAAATTAGTGAGAATAGCTTCCTATGATCTCAAAACATCGAGATCTGGTTCTCTGGAAAATTCGATTTTTGAAAATGGGGTGAAACCAATAACTTCCCTATTTTTGAAAATTTTCAATTTTATTAGCGGGAAGTTAAAAAAGTAGCAATATTATTTTAAAGTTTAGTGGCGGTGAAAGAGCATCTATTAATCCTTATCATCCCGTAGGCGTCGTAAGAGGCGATAGACGAAAAATTTAACAGGAGATGAGCCGTAGCATCTTCCTGACATGAGCTGAAAATTAGTTAAGAAAACCAATCCGCCTGCCATTGTAGCAACTATGGTAAATGGGGCAACCTATGGGAGAGAACTTCTTATAAGCTGTACTGAATGAATGAATGAAGTTATTTGTTTACGATAGTACCGACAGTCATTAAAGCAACGCCATTTTACATTCCCTTTTTATAAAAATAAATTCTGACGACATTATGAGGCAAGCAATAAAAATGTAAATTGAAATTTATATTCAATTTGTTGTCTATGATATTAGGCGTTCTAGAAAATTACTAAGATAATGGTAATTTCTTATTTTTTCTTTTACTTAAAAAAAGAATCAAACAATATTTAAATAGTAATATCTAAAACTTTATAATATAGCGTTCGAGAAAAAACTTATAACATTCTATTGATATACGCTATTCCTACATCATATTTCTCGAATAATAAGCTGAACACAAGCTGAGAAAAGTAAAATTAAATCGCAATATACAACATGTAACAAAAACCCTGTGGTTCCCGTTAACTGCGTTATCAGAATCATTATTCAAGCGTATAGAATTTTTTTTGAAAACATACATTTAAAAAATTTAATTTAAATAAAAAAAAATAATTTGCAAATTGTATGTGGCTTTGTTTCCTCTAACTCACACGAGTATCGGTAATGCGGGGTCTTTGACAATCCTCTTACTCTTCGGCCATTGCAGAGATAATAAAACCACATACAATTTGCAAATTGTGTTTCTTTTTTAATTAAAATATTTTTAATGTGTTTTTTTTAATATTTTTGTACGCTTGGATAATGATTCTGATAAGGCACTTAACGGGAACCACAGGGTTTTTGTAACATGTTGTATATATTCGGACCTGGAAGGTATCGTTGGTAATAGGGCATAGAGAAATAAACCTTTTACGTGTATACAGTAGTTAGGGACAGATGAAAACCTTACAAAATTTGATATTTATCTAGACAGCAAAGTTTAACATGTTGCGTATAAAAACCGCAGATCAATATCATTTAGTGTATACTTTTACGAACAGTTAAAATACCTATGTAACCAAAAAATACTTATGTAAACAGTTTTTGGGACAATATTTTACTATGTATATATACAAAATATACTGGAAATTAACTAACATTATATAGTCTTTCAACTGATGGGAATTATAACATAACGCATACCGCGGTGGCTAAGCGTTATGTTATGACGCTGTAAGTACGCGGGTTGAAATGTCGCACAGAATAAGTGCTTGTACAGTCCGTACGGATAAAGAATGGGATTAGAAATGGCGGCTCATCGAGTCCTTACCGTCAACATGCACCGTACCAATGGCGAAAACCCGCTAATAACGGTTTATCGTTATAACGTTATATTATTTAGTTAGTCGGAAATTTTCTATTAATAGAAAAATATGAGTTGAATTGTAAAACAAGTAGTTATATTAACTTTAAATTAACATTTATAACTATCGACCCGTTCTGGCTTTGCCTGGGTGGGAACTATTAATGTCTTTAGGTCTTTAGGTCATTTGGAGGCACCATTGAGGTCATTGAGCATAGTGCTAAGGTCCTCCAGCGATTCTGCCATAAGGACTACTCGCCATTGATGTTAATACCATATCCTTTCCAGTCCAGTAGCTTGAAAACGTATTCCAATGCAGCGGTGAAGAGTTTCGGGGATATAACGTCACCCTGTCTTACACCTCTCTGCAGTTGGATGGGTTTCGAGCTCTGATTCCGTACTCGGATAGCTATCGTAGCCCTACTGTACAGACACTTCAGCACATCGATATACCGATAGTCAACTTGGCACCGCTGAAAGGACTGTAGCACCGCCCAAATTTCGACGGAATCAAAGGCTTTTTCATAGTCCACATACGCCAGGCAAAGTTGCAGATTGTACTCTTCGGTCTTCTGTACAATCTGCCGCAGGGTATGTATGTGGTCTATGGTACTGAAGCCTTTTCGGAAAATGGCTTGTTCGGGAGGCTGTAAGTCGTCGAGTCTGCGTGCGAGGACGATTCGTAATGACTCACGAAAACAGCACGTAGACGCGGCTCAGAAGGGAAATCGGTCTGTAGTTCTTCAAGAGATCGTTGTCGCCTTTCTTAAACAACAAGACCACCGCACTTCTACTCCACGCCTCCGGAGTAGTGCCACCATGGAGGACGGAATTGAAGAGCCTCTGAAGGACTTCAAGTACCGGTGTTCCACCCGCTTTCAGAAGCTTCGCTGTAATTCCATCCTCGCCTGGGGCCCTGCCGTTTTTAAGGTGCTGGAGAGCCATTCTAATCTCGCTCAGACTGACGTCCGGGATATCATCGGAATAGTGTCGGGTAAGACTTACTCTTGGATCGTTACTCACACTTGCGTGTGGCTCCAACGATGATGTGTACAGCTGCCCATAGAACCTCTCAATCTCACTCAAAATCTCAGGTGCCTCGGAAACGATGCTGCCACACTCAGTCTTCAGCTTGAAGTTGGCTGTTTCTGGCAGACAGGTCTCTGGCAAAGACTTTGGAGCCCTGGTTCCGCTCGATCGCTTCTTTAATGCGAGCAGTATTAAAGTTGCATAAGTCTCGCCGCATGCGATTTGGATTTGGAGATCTGGCCGTTCAGCTGCCTGTATGCTGTCAAATCTGTTGACGATTGCAGCCTCATCTCCCGTCTAATAGCCACGAGATTAAGAGTGTGATCGGAGAGTTTTTGTGTTCTTCTGCGGCGGGTCTTACAGAACTTAACTCCGACCGCATGGACAGTTTCCACGAGCTTGTCATTCATATCGTCAACAGCATTTTTTTTTATATAGAAGAGGGGGCAAACGAGCATGCGGCTCACCTGATGTTAAGTGACTACCGCCGCCCATGATCAACCGCAACACCATTGCAATCTTCTAGGAACTGAAAGCGGTTACGTAACTCGAGCTGAAAAGTCTCGGGATTCTGGATCAGAGCACGAGGGTACGGAGCGTTGACTTCATTAGACGAGACCTCTCCAACTTAACGTTGAGGTTCAGTGTGCCTCTAACCATTCGGTGATCGCTGCCGGTTTTCACCCTTGCGATCACTGAGACATCACTGAACAGTTGGCGTCTGATCGTCATAATGAAGTCAATCTAATTTTTGTCGAACCGTCAGAGGGCTCGACCAGGTCCACTTCCTGTGGGGCCGCTTCTGGAAGAAAGAGTTCATCATAAAGAGTCCCTCTTTCTCCATAAAGTCAGCCAGCTGCTTGCCCCTACGGTTCCGTTGCCTAACTTAAGCTCACCGCCTTCTCTTGTGCCTAGTTTTGAGTTGAAGTCTCACATCAACACTGTGTAGTGGGTTTTGGAGGAATGCATGGCTCTAGAAATATCCTCATTCATTTCCTCCACCTCCTCATCGGTATGTGCCGAGGTTGGTGCGTAGACCTATATGACCTTCAGCGAATACCGTTTGGTGATTCTGAGTATCAGGTACGCGACCCTCGTCGACACACTCCCAATCTTTACAACGTTGTTGACGGGAGACTTGTGGACGATAAATCAGACACCTCCTTGGGACAGGTGGTCGCCCTCCCGGTGATAGAACAAGTTGCCGGACTCGAGGATTACCGTGTCCTCCCCCTCTCTTCGGACCTCAGATAATCCAATAATATGCCAGCGCAACTTGTCTACCTCTTCTTCCAGTTCCAGAATCTTCTCGTCAGTCCTCAGGGTCGTGCATAACGCACGACCCTGAGGACGTTGCCAGGTCGTGTCATCGTAGGTGGCAACCGAACCTCCACCGGAGATTCTCAGCACCCCCTGCCCCGCCGTTACCATGGTCGCTACCGTAGTCAGGAATAGCGGGGCCGCCGGGGACTGGGGGCCGTTTATTTGCGTCGTTGCTCATGGGGGGATATTTGCCATAGTTGTCACGCTTGGCGAGTGGATTGGCAACCACAGTTTTTTTCATTATGTTATTGTTGTTATTAGGAAGATGCTGCTGCCCATCTCCTTTCTGTGTCCCTCTGTCGCCTCTTACGACACCCACGGGAAGATATGGGGTTGTGGGTATTCTCAACCGCCACTACACGGCACATACAAGCAATAACATTACTATAAAGACAGAATCGTTTTTAATACGGACTAAAAATTATTAATTTTTAAGTAATTTGGCCCCAAAATGTCATTGCTACTTGTCCAGATTTCTTGATCACCAGGTAAACTATAATTATGAGATAAACACAGTTTTATCAATAAAGTAGTTTAATTGTTCCTTTCTAACTTTTGTAATCATACACACTATGATTTGTTTAACTTTTCTCTGAACATTGAAAAATCAGCCCTAAATTTATTATAACATAGAACAACTTTTTCTAAAATTGATTTTTAATTTTATTTGTACTCCAGCAATATCGCGGATCATAAATATTTTATCAAAACCAATAAGTGTTCAGCTTCTCCAAGAAAAGTGTTCTGCTGCTCCTCTTCAAAGTTAAGTAGAAAGTTTTATCACTAATTCATTGGCGGATCGATACGGAATTTACGGGGCCCGCACCCCTCACCTCAAGTAATAATAAATGATCCGGGGTGACCTTTATCAAACCATTCGACATTCACTCCGCTACATGTGTATTACCTTTAAAAGCATGGGGTATTCTGAAACCTTTCAAGAATTGATCGAGACGTCGTTTATAGTTAGCAACAACCGCTTTGTTGGTTGTAATATCTGACTAACACATTGATGATTTTTAATTCCAGTCAGAAGACACATTTTTGCAAAATCACAAATTGTTATTTAATGGTAATGTGTTTTATCTTTTGTTTTTAAAACTTATTTTTATAAAAGTGTCCTAAGTCAGCCAGTCCAGCCGATAATAATCGAATTAATGGCCTTCACACAATAGCATCTATCCTTGATTAAGGATTATAAACCTTATAAATTTTTCTAGTAAATTGAATGCCTCGTTACCGAGGTTGGTACCGATCCAAATGGTCCTACCACTTACTATATTATTACTGAATAACACTTGGGGCGTGATAATGTGCTATATGCAATTGACAAAAGTTTAATATCAAAGTTAACATTAAAGCGGAAATACGAACGTAAAACGAAATTCATTTTAACGAGCAACTAGACTAAAAATGATTGTAGCGATAAAGAGCGCATTCCAATTCCAATAATTAGATTCTAAAATATATTATCGGGTAAGTTTCAGCATGAACGCATGCCAAAATCAATAGTTATTATCGAATGTGATTCGGATAGTTAAAATATTGGAAATTCAAAAACTTATTTAGTTCTAATCTCCGAAATGGCTGGACCAATTTTGACGATTTTTAATAGCTGATTGCTGATGGTTTAAGAAGTACTACTTTTATTTGAGAAAAAAGTTGGGTTAAGCACAAAAAAAACTAAAACTCGCAAAATAAAATCGTAACAAATTCCACGCGATTGAAGCCACGGAGAACAGAGCTATATTATATATCATCTTTGGCGCATCTCATATCTCATAGTGAAATCCATTATGTTAAAGATGTTAAAATATATTAGCTCAGATCCGCGTTATAAAATAAAATGATGTGTCGTACCTAGCTTGAAAAATACGCCCGCCCTCACTCAATTGCGTGCGCGATCCCCGTCATCACTACTCCCAACATTATTACACAGGAAAAACACACCACCGTCGATAAAAAGATAAGTGTTTCGCCTCTACACGAGGCACTCTTATGTGAAATAGTCTCTGCGGGATTATAACCCATCTATGTGTTAGTCAGATACCATGATCAACCAAGCGAATATTGATAACTATAAACAACATCTAAATGACCGTATAACTTCTTAACTCCTTGACCTTGAAAGACGATTGTTCATAACTATGGAAAGTTCAGAAAGAGTTGGAGTAATTCTCATTATTGCAAAAGATTTTCTTAATGAACTATTAAAATTTGTATAGTCGGTCCAAGTCAATCACGCTGCTGCAGAGAAACCAAAGGATAAAGGTCTGCGCAGTTCTTGTGCTACATGGTTTCATTTGTAACTGTACTACTCTACTGTTACTATTTAATTTAAACAAATGTTATTTTCATCAGTTGTCAGATCTTTTTTATAGCATTGGGTGACAAACGAGCACACAGTACACCTGATGTTAAGTGGATGCTGAGGCCCATAGACAACTACATCCATCCTCGATTACGAATCAAAATGCAGATGCGTTGTCACCTGTAAGGACAAAGAAGGAATGCCTTTGTTTCAGAAAAGAGGGTCTCAGGTTCTCTACACTCCCCATATGAAAACACAGTCATTACGTTGCTATTTTACGCTGGTATTCTGTGAGAGCGTGGTCCTGCCCCGGTCGGGCAGACCCATTCGTGCTGCAGCTAACTGCAGCGTGGCTCTACCACGTCAATCTACAGCACATTAGCCAGTTTGATCCACCAACCCAGCGATTAAACTAAACAGATCAACTGTTAAATTGCACAGTTTTAAATGAAGGTGTATAATCTGCAGTAAGCGTTACACGAGTTATTAATAAATTTGTATCTTGCGGAATCTTTAGCAAAAAAAAAATCTGAATCTTATTATCATAAAAGTTTATGTTTTGAAGAGAATTATAAATTTTTACGAAACTTCAAAATAATCTATGTCGTTATATTTGAAAACTTCTAAGCGTTATCTTTATCTATAATAGAAATAAATTTAGCCGCAACAAATCTCTAGCCAAGAAAGTATCTGCGAAGATCGCAAACAAACTGGCGCCACGTAACAAATAAAGTAATTAAACACGAGAACCGGACGATGATAGGAATCGGGCGGTGTCGATGTCATTAAACAATCAATGACGCGATTAAATCGGGCCCGAGTTCGATCCCGGCGGTTATTGCTGCTTGCTAGCCGCACACTCGAATTAACTTTGTCATTAGCCACACCCTTTAGAACATTGATTCATTATTGAATTTAATGGCGCCGAAGATAACGCGCGTTATTGTTATCCGTCATAACTAGTCTAATTTATTTGTTAACTAAGTCAAATAAGTTGTGTAACGCTCTCAAGTGACTTGGTTTATTTGATCAAAATTTTGACTTTGCCTGACGTAATAAAAAAATGGGATGTCGTTGATTGTATGATTTTTTATGATTGATTTTGAAGAAAATTAAAGTTCCTTCGTACAAATATTTTATAGCTGAACGTAAGTTTTATTTCAATTGAGAAAGTTAATTACTGGTGACCGTGTGGTCATGGAATTCTGATTCAATACTTGAAACGTCAACTGAGCTGAAAGCAGCATTTGAGGAAAATCAAGGGTTGATGTTTTTATTTGTTTAAAGCTATCCCGTACTTCTAGCCTAGCACAGACCTTATCCCATTAACTTAACATACGAGATGTCCGTAGATGCCTTCATCAGGGTAAGGTTACGACTAGTGTGTACATCTGTGTTCACGTTACCGTTATTGTTACCTTTACAGCCTTTTGAAGTCCATTGCTAATGCTAAATCTCTTATATATATATATATATATATATATATATATATATATATATATATATATATATATATATATATATATATATATATATATATATAATATTTAAGCTGTTATTTACAAAACGCTGCTTGCTTTTTCTTTCTTGCTTTCGTTCCACTGCCTAACCTTCAAGTGGAACGGACCCCACTACAGGGAATGGTGACTTGATAAACTATGGAGAGAGTCCATCAATGTAAGCAACGAAAGAGCGCGGTTTGTGGTTTTGTAACCTTTATGGTTTTTATGTAGTAGAAGACTTTTGATGTGTTATCAAGCTGATAATGTCGATTATCTTGACGAATGTGAGAGGAATACTTGTTATTCAGAATTTGGATAATTTTTCATTTTCTATTTTTACGGCATAACATCGAACGCTGATAAGGTAAACAAAACGAAATTGAGAACAACAATAAACAAAATTCCCGAAACAAAGATAACAACAAACATTGACGAATGGCTATATTGTAGCGGGCACGTCCGGAGTGACACCTTCTGTCACGTGGCCCAGCCGCGCCGTCCCCCTTTTCTCCCACGTTGTTTTAGAATCTAGAGAAATATGCACGAAGTGCCTCATAAAATATTTGCTTAATTATATTTATTTATAACATTATTAAAATTTACACTAAATTATATTATACTACAAAATTAAAAAGTAATGTACATAGACAAAGTTTTGTCTTTTACAAACAAGTTATTCCCTTTGTAGCTATTAACATTAATAGTTCCAATCAGAATTGTTTTTGATCTTATAATTTAGTTTAGGTAAGTAATATATTACTAAAAATATAAAGAACTGAATTTAACATTTAAAAATATTACTTAAGCAATTTCGTCACAAGCCTCTTTAGAGGAACTATGTACTCGTAAAAAAATTGACAATCATTAAATACTAGTAAAAATATAACAAACTTTTTATTATATATGCGGCAATTGATTTTTATTAGTATATATGAAATTGCTTCGACTTTTGTAACGGATGTCAGTTCAGCAACCCTTAAAACATTTTTGATTAGAAATATTAATGATATAATATTATTTTATTGCCATTAGGATAAACTACTATTACGTTAATTTTGAATGTAGCATAATTTCAAACGAAAATTCTAAAAATAGTTGTCAATTCTAGTAAACCGCCCATCTTGGTCAGTAGCTGCGCGCATTTAAGGAGCCACGTAAATTAATCAAGTGAGACAGCGGTCCACAACTGACGTTGTAAGAGGCATCCTCCAAAAGTTTCTACTCCTTAACGACTACTTAATGAAAATTTCTTAGTTAAATGGAACTATGACAGTTAATAATCATAATGTTTTCTTTTTTTTAAATAAAATCTGAAGTGAAAAAAGCACCCAATCATATGCAACCAACAACATCGTCGACATTTGATATGGATGTGGTATTTGTTCTATCTACTTTTTTGTTAGTTTCAGTTCAACAAAATGTAAAAATGACAAATTACCGCTATGCATCATAATTAAGTGTTAATGATATGATGAATATCTAATGATAATGATAAATATCACTATCTTGAAAACACTTAAATAAATGTTTTCAAGATAGTGATAGATGAGAATAAGATTCTTTATATTAAACTGACGTCATAATGTCCATCTTCCGGTATTGGTCATACGTGGTAGAGCCACGCTGCAGCTATATTATGGTGGTAGCACGAATGGGTCTGCTCGACCGCGCCAGAACCACGCTCTTACAGAATACCAACGTAAAATAGCAGCATAAAACTGATATGTTTCGTATGATGAGTGTAGAGATCCGGAGACCCTTTTTACTGGAAACTAGGCATTCCATCTTAGACGTCATGGGTGACAACGCATTCTGCATTTTGATTCTCAATCGAGGATAAATGTAGCTAGATGTCTATGGGCCACAGTATCCACTTACCATCAAGTAGACTGAGGGCTTGCTTGTCACCCTTATTTTATAAAAAAGTGGCTACTGCAGTACGTAAACATCTGTAAGGAGTCTACAGATAGCGGTAAAACTTTGTCAACATATTACTTGTACTTCTGCAAAGGTGATAGGCATAGTAGGACCCGATAGGTGGCGCTGTTGTAGAATACAAATATTACCCGCGTGAAGCCGGAGTAGATCGCTGGTTTCTAATAAAAAATACTTGTACTACAACTACAACCGAAAAATAATGTTAACAAGTTTGTGAAGCTAAGAAGTTTTCACTTTTGATGTGCAGTCATGCATGCGACTGACATTTTTTTAAATATACTATTCTCCGTTAACTTCAGACCGGAGCGCAGCAAATTTACAAATAGAAGTCCTACCATCCAATAAAAAAATGTGTACTTGATAAGGACCTTAAATTTAATTTATTCTCGCTCAAGAGCTAAGCGCCCGCTGTAAATTTCACAGTACTCGAGCAACAAAGGTTCGATCCCCGCCGGCACCAAGGAAATTATCTATTGCAATTATAATTGTTAAAGCAGCTCGGTGATAAAGCAAAACATATAAACAATAATGCATGTCTGAAAAATTAAAACAAAAATATTACGAAGACATGATGTGAAAGGCAGTGGTGGTGGACATTTCCTTGGTATACAAGCTTCCCTAAAATATGTGGAGGACTGTGCCAAGTAGTGGGACGTATACAGAATTACTTTAGTTTTTAACAATGTTATCAAAATTTAATATATTTAGAAGTCACGATTGGAGCATTTCATTTTCTTAGTTTGTTTTAGATGATACTTATGGAGCAGTTTAATTAAATGAATAAAACAAAGAGCACCAGTAGCACGTCTTGCAAGCAATTCCGCTTTCCAATTTAAGCTCAAATAAACAGAATTATATTCTTGTTAAAAATTTAAATTAAACACAATATTATATTATAATTTTATCAATTCACCATAACTATTTTACTTTGCTTTTTTAGCAACCATTTTAAATTCACTTTCACATGGACATTAACCTATTTATTTAAAAAAAATATTTTTTCACGTATGCCAGTATTTAATTTACAAATACAAAAGTTAATTTTTTAAATAAAGGATCCTATTAAGGCTTTTAATATTACTGATACTCCCAATCACTGCCAGTAAGCTTAAAAAGCTTTTGTTAGGAGTTTTCACTGCAGCCAAGAATGTATATTAATTCGCTGGTTAAGTTTAGAATTAGAACCAGAAAAGTGTTACAAGTATCTATTATATACATCATTCTTAGATGTGCTAATTATGAATTAGTTAGTACTAGACATTAAATCGTCTTAAATCCGCAACCTTGCACTAGACAAGCGCTGCTGACTCATTCTATAACCCAAAAAGGAGACCTGTGTGTCCGTTAAAATATTCCCGCATTTTCCTTCACCAGTAATAGCCTATTACTGGACATAGGCCCGTCTTACAATAGGGGACAGAGGTGATTGACGTCCTGATGTGAAAGTTAACCCGGAGTACCTTCAGCTTTTTAATTATTACTTTTGTTCTGATCTACGCAGAATGAACTTAATGTCTATGAAGTATTGCAGTGGTGTACTTGGGCTCAGTTTTAATTTTATTTTTATATACGTGGTAGAGCCATTCTTCAGTTATATTAGTAGTATAGTTGTAGCACGAATGGGTCGACTCGACCGGGGAAGGACCACGCTCTCACAGAATACCAGCGTCAAATGGTAGCCTAATGCTGCTGTGTTTTGTATGAGTATACAAAACTGGAGACCCTTTTTTAATGAAAACGAGGCATTCCAAATTAGTCCTCACGGATGACAACGCATCTGTATTTTGATTCGTAATCAAGCACAGATGTAAATGTCTGTGGGCCACAGCAACCACTTACCATCAGGTGGACTATGTACTCGTTTGTTACCCTATTCTAAAAAACATTACAAGATCCCAAGCAGGTGGCAGGGATAATTTTCCATAATCGTCACGCATGGCAGAAATCGTAGTACCAGTTGTATTTTGATGCACTGATACACTTTGCCACTGCTCCTCATCGCCATTAGATTTTTAGGCATTTCCAATAATCCTCTCTTGCGACAAGGGGCATAATGGGCACCACCTCGGCACTACTTTTTTACGCCCCCGTCTTACATAAAATAGCAGTACCTTCAAAAATATAACTCAAATCATTTTAAAACTTATCTTTATGGACTAAATAAAAAAATACCTAATATCCAAATCAAAGTTGTTTTAAAATATTCACGTTGTTTCGAAATACTTTATAACATATAAAAACAGTTGTTGAACATCTGGCCGTAGTAAAGTTTTTATTGTAAACAATTAAAAGCTCAAGGATTGTTTGAGAGACAAAATGCCGCAATAATTTACGTTTACGTAGGTGGTTGTAGATGGTTTGTGAGTTTTAATGAAGGATGCCCATTTTGATCCCACACGCCCGCAATTTAATTCTATCATTGTTTTTTTTAATATTTTTATCAGTTTTTTAATAGTAATTTTAAGTGTATCTTGTGGCTCATAGCCATCTAAATCTATCCTCAATTAAAAATCACAATTCAGATGCGTTATCACCCCTGAGGACTAAGATAGAATGCCTCATATCCAGTTAAAAGGGCGCATGGTATGTACCGGCATAAATAGTACACTTTAAAAGAATAAATGATATTTCCAATAATCATGCGATTGTGAAATAGGTTTCTTGACTAGGAGAGTGCGTAGCGTAGTTATCACATAAAATTAAAATTTCAATTTAAAAATAAAAGTGGTAAAGTTTGAAACTTGATTATTATATTTCATTTTAAAACTTCTGCCTCAATTCTGTTACTAAATTCTTCATATAAAATTTAAACAATTTTAGCACATACTAAAGAATATTAACTTTATTATGCACTAACTTGTTGGAGATGTAATAAAAATATCGCATTTAATTTCTCAATCCTGTATTTAATCCTAAAAGTGAGTTTTATTTTTGTGCCATAATATTTTTCATCATTATGTAATTATCGATATTGGTCAACTTGTAAAGATTTTTTTTTCTTTTTGATGGCGTCGTTGCTACTTATCAAGTAGATATGTCAATGTCTAGGTAGATCAATTTAAATAATAAATTGTAATAATAAAAAAGCAATTTAAATAATATGTCGCAATCCACTCATAAACAAATATATGGAAATAGAATTATTCAAACTTCGATTATGCATCAGTGAATAGAAAATGCCAGGTATCCAATATGAAGTATTGAGCAGTGTAGTGGCCTCATTTGATAGTCATAATTGGCGGTACGAGCGGTTGATCTGATCGCAGTGTTCGAATTGCTCGAACGCTATTAATTTACCCGAACGCTGCATATTATTTCCAAACAGATCGAATTTGTACCTCCTGACAGATGATGTATGCAAATAGACACGCTAAAATTTAAATTTTCAGCGTTGTTTGATTCATTCGAAATGCCAAATGTAGGTAGATAAAGTTGAGGTTGAATATCTCGTTAAAAAAATTAATTGATGATGTTTCTTTTAATAATTATTTACTTGGGCTAAGTAGCACGTTCCATTTATATAGCTATGTCATCTCAAGTTATAACAAAAGTTGTTAAAAACACTGTTACGATTATCAAGTACAACAGCTTTAGTGTTTTTTTTTAAATATAAATGCAATGTTTGCTGAGGCTCGCAAAGACAGTTTCCCAGTTATCCTCGTGGCACCGCGTCCGGGGCAGCTTCAACAGCCTTCTGGCGGCGATAGGGAGTCACTATTGCTGTCCTATCTTGAGACACTGGAACAGCGTCCATATCGGCTTGAGACCTGCTCTGGTTAATATAAAGTAGATGAAGTAGGGAATATATGCAACTTTCTTAATCTTTATTTATTTAGATTCCAACTATAGCTTATAATTTATTATATTAATATTAATATATTTGACAGGCCTGTTGGTCTAGTGGTTACTGACCCTGACCGCTAAGCCGGAGGTCGTGGGTTCGATTCCCACCCAAGACAAATGTTTGTGTGATGAGCACGATCATTTGTTCTGTGTCTGGGTGTAATTTATCTATAATATTTATGTATTTAGAAATATATAAGTATGTTTATCAGTTGTCTAGTACCCATAACACAAGCTCTGCTTAGCTTGGGACTAGATGGCGTTGTGTGATAGTTGTGGAGTATTATATTATTATATAATCAACATTAACTTTTGTAACGTTTTGCGTTGCCTGCTGTATCAATCTAATATAAAACGAAATACGCAACTAGTTCGTACAAACTTGCTGTAAACATTGTTAATACATCTAAACTCTTTAAGTTCTATTATTCTCAGTACATATATTGTACATTTAGGTAAACGAGATGAAATAAGCTCAATTTTGGCAACGCTCCAATCCTCCATGATACCGTATATCGTCAGAAATGTCGGTGTGCTGTCTGTTTATGTTCTTTACGGAGAAAATGAACACATACTTGTCTTGCCCATTTCTATTTCAATTTATTCTTCTTCCTTTTTATTTTTTGTTACTATCACTTTTTATTATTTTAGTATTTTCAATGACTGTTTTACATTTTATATTTGACCTATCGTCACCGTTGATAAGAGTACTGGTTTTTCAAAGTACTGCGATCCAGCCCAAAAATGCAACCAGATCATGGCATCAAACCGCGGGAAGTGGAATCGTATAATAATTTAAGTTTTTTTTTTAATTATGGTAACAAGCTGTTACCCGTCACTTCCTCTACGTGGAATTTATTACGTTTGTGTTTCTTGCGTCTTAATTTTTATGCGCACTACCCTATTTCTTTTTTTAAAGTATATGTAATCTAAGTTATTCCTTATAACATCAGCTATCTGCTATTGAAAGTTCCGTAAAAATGGTCCAGCTGTTTCGGAGATTAGCTGTTATTTTCACATTACAAATAGACACTTGATTTTATTTATTTGTTGAACATTGTACATATTATTTTTATGAATTTTACAAATTAGGCAACTTTATTGTAATATAATTGATATCACACTTTTCGTATTTTTAGACGACTACAAGAAAAGAAAAAGGGTTCTGAATTATACTTTATGCTTTATTGTTTTGTAAATTACGCGACATCATTGTAAACCAATTTTTACGTATCTTTTTTTTAAATAGGACATTCTTTAAAGGTCGTCCCATATAGACTTAGATGAAATTGAGATTGCAATAATCCTGATTCCCGGTAATAGGGTAAAAAATTAAGTTAATCAAAAAGCAAAAGCCGACTTCAAGAAATTAAATAATACAAAATATTATCATATTCAGAAGGTGGTGGTGTATTTTACGTGGTAGAGCCATGCTGCAGTTATACTAGTAGTATAGTTGTAGCACGAATAGGTCGGCTCGACCGGGGAAGGACCACGCTCTCACAGAATACCAGCGTGAAATAGTAGCTTAATGCTGCTGTATTTCGTATGATGAGTGTAGAGAACTGGAGACCATTTTTACTGGAAATGAGGCATTCCATCTCAGTCCTCACGGGTGACAACGCATCTGCATTTTGATTTGTAATGGAAGATAGATGTAGATGTCTATGGGCCACAGCATCCACTTACCATCAGGTGGACTGTGTGCTCGTTTGTCACCCTATTCTATAAAAAAACTGTATAAAATGATGAAAGTCCCGAGACTAAATTTTACTTCCTTTCCTAATCAACTTTTACGTCACCTACAGGAAAAATGTGTCAAATTTACTCGCACTACTACGCTCAAACGTTATCACCGGTTGTTTGGTTCTTGTTCTTGTTCTTGATTTGTTTCCTTTATCGAAGTGTAAACGATCTTGACATTGCTTTTAGTTGATTCTATGGCATCCACAGAAGGTGATGGGTAGGATAACAATGTTCTTTTGTCTGTCTGTCTCTTGTTTTATGTCTTGAAGTAACAATTTCATACACACACACACACACGCGCACGCACGCACGCACGCACGCACGTACGCACGCACGCACGCACGCACACACACACACATAGATACATTTTGACAGTATCGCTTGATGACGGCGACATCTCGGATACAGGCTCCGATCAGTCGCTCGACCGATCTGCATATTGTATGAGGGCAATGTAAATAATGACCGAATTTAGGTCACGGCAACCGGTCTCAACGGACACAAGCCATCTGATCATTGATGATTTTAATTCAAAATATGATACAAGAATACTTATTCAAGGTCATTTATGCTTTTCTACTTCTTCGGGGAAAACCTCTGCCCTAGGAAAAACCAGCAAGAAACCTAGCGCACTTTTTCTTAAAACATATACTAAATATATAGACAGGCTTATAGTGCTCGAGTGTATAGTTAAATACAGGTGCACTCTCTATTCTCTCACTCTCACAGCCCAATAATGCGGCAGTCTAACACAACCGAAGAGAGATCAGGCGCAAGACACGCTTTCCGAGGCATGGGGTGTCAACACCGCCTTCTGACTTCAAGCAACTGAGAATTTTTTGACAAAAAATCTCATAAACTGATGTTTTTCCCGACCGGGAATTTAAACTCAGGACATGATTAGACCACCAGACCAACGAGGCAGTCTATCTTTTATATCTTATGGCATGATAAAAAGTAACAACTTAATATTGTAAGTTGTAACTTAAGTACAAATGAATATTGTGCCACATGAAATGTCATTAAAACTATTTAAAAAGTTCAAAGTTTCGTTAGCAATTATTATAATGACACTTTAATTCGTATTACACTGTTCTATCATGGACTAACTGTAAATGAGTTTTCCAAATTACTTTCCAACTGAAACATAGTAGCTCACCGACGCCTTTCGCTCTAAAACGATTTTCAGCGCTCATCAAGTGCTTATCGGATTAGTGTACCCAAAATTGTGGTGAATAGGATGTGAGGGGTAGATGACAGGTCGAGGGAGGCTGTGTGATTTTGAAACAATAGAATCGAGTTCATTCGGATCGTAACATTAATCTTAATTAAAGATAAGTATGAATTGATTTATAGTGTTGAATGGAAGTTGTTGTAAAATAGGTATTATGAATGAATTAATATTATTGTGTGGTAACAAAGATAATGACATATAAAAATATTATTCAAATTTGTAAAGAGCTTACCTTGTTTATGAGACTATAGACCAAAAAACCATAAGGGAAAACACCAGGAGAAAAGACTAACATAAGAAAATCATCCCTCGTATGGTTATGACTAGACACTCGTCTCATTATCAATCAGTGTTTCTGTTTAATAGATTACCTATTAATTTAAAAAATATGTTGTACAAGAGTAGCTTCAAAAATACTTTAAAAAAGTTCCTACCGGAAAAATGTTATTATAGTGTTGACGAGTTTCTACATGCTAATGCTATTACATAAAATTCAATGTGTTTTAAACTTTTGATGACATTTTAAGTAATAATTGATTTTTTTTTCTGTAACAAATGTAGTTATTATTCTTGTGTGATATTTAAAACTTTAAATTTTATTTATAGTGGTGAGATTTGACTTGAAATTTTTTTGTAAGTTTATAGTTATTGACATTTTATATAATTTAATTGTATAATAATTATTGTAATATCATATTTTTATTGTTACTTTGTATAGTTGTAAATTTAGTTGTTAATATTTTCAATTGCATTTTTGCATGAATTATTCAACACAACTTGTATTGTTCAGAGTAAATAAAAAATATTTTGTTACTATTTTAAACGTGGTAGAGCCAAGCTGAAGCTATTATGGTTGTAGCATGAATGGGTCGGCTCAACCGAGGAATGACCACGCTCTCAGAGAATACCAGCTTATAATATCAGCTTAAAGGCCGATCCTCATTATAATGCCGTTCACAGCTCGTTCTCGTTCCGATTTCGGCCTGATGAAATATTATCAAGTAAAAAATATGTGTGTGCGTTCATACTATCCGTAACAGTTAAGTTTCGCTCGAATCCCATTCCAATAATATATTAAATCAGACCGAGATCGGCCCGAGAAAGAACCGTGAACGGCAAATGAGGATCGGTCGTTATGCTGCTGTGTTTCGTACCGTGAGTGTAGGGAACCGGAGACCCGTTTTATTGGAATCGAGTTATTCCACCTTAGTCTTTAAGAGTGACAACGCATCTGAATTATGATCCTTAATCGAGGTTAAATGTAGATGTCTATGGGACACAGCATCCGCTTGCCATCAGGTGGACTGTGTGTTCGTTTGTCACCCTCATCCTATAAAAAATTGTTGTCTAAATATTTCAGTGCCTATCAGAAATATTTTAGATCATTAATGTAAATATACATCTGCTACCCTTTATTCTATATAAACCCTTCAGATAGGAATTCAAAACGTAAACCGATGCTAAATGTTTTTATTTTCTTTATTATAATTTGATGACAGTTGCGGTGTAGGAATATCATGTACCCCATGTCATATGTAGCAATATCCTCTACCTCATATCATATGTAGGAATATTCTCGACCCCATGTCGTATGTAGGAATATCCTCTACCCCATGTAATATGTAGAATATCCTCTACCCCATATTATATGTAGGAATATCCTCTGCCTCATATCATATGTAGGAATATCATCTAGCCTATATCATATATAGGAATATCCTCTACCTCATGTCATATGTAGGAATATCCTCTACCCCATATTATATGTAGGAATATCCTCTATCTCTTATCATATGTAGGAATATCCTCTAGCCTATATCATATGTAGGAATATCCTCTACTCCATGTCATATGTAGGAATATCCTCTACCCCATATCATATGTAGGAATATCCTCTACCCCATGTCATATGTAGAATATCCTCTACCCCATATTATATGTAGGAATATCCTCTGCCTCATATCATATGTAGGAATATCATCTAGCCTATATCATATATAGGAATATCCTCTACCTCATGTCATATGTAGGAATATCCTCTACCCCATATTATATGTAGGAATATCCTCTATCTCTTATCATATGTAGGAATATCCTCTAGCCTATATCATATGTAGGAATATCCTCTACTCCATGTCATATGTAGGAATATCCTCTACCCCATATCATATGTAGGAATATCCTCTACCCCATGTCATATGTAGGAATATCCTCTACCCCATATTATATGTAGGAATATCCTCTACCCCATATCATATGTAGGAATATCCTCTAGCCTATATCATATGTAGGAATATCCTCTACCACATATCATCCCGTTAGTGTCGTAAGAGGGAAACAAACTTCAAGATGGGCAGCAGTCTTTTAAATAACAACCAAGATAAAAACTGCGGTCACCAACTCGACTGCAAAGAGTGGTAACTATGGCAAATATTACACACATGGAAAATCTATCGGGGAAGTTTATGACCAATAGTGGATTTTTTATATATAATATATATGTATCCAAATTTTCTAAATCAACATTTTAATTACAGCGGTAATTTGTATTATAGAATAAGGACAAATTTCCTTAATAGCTACAGGATAGTTTCATTCTCTTAATTTAATATTACATTGTATTACTGTATTACTTATGAGGGTGCATACATAAGAACCCCAGAATAATCCACCTTAATAAGAATGTAACAATGTGTTTTCTGCTAGTGTTTTACGAATACATAAATAAATTCACTGATTAAAAATTAGACGTAGTAGACAGAATAGTGTACATTCATGAGTGATTAAAAGACAAGGAGAAGCAAAGAAAGAGAAGAGTTTTTACAGAATTTAACCCGTCCAACGTTCTTGTTGTTGGACGTCCAACATCTTAGTCACCCCCCCCCCCACCGCGACCATGGGTGCAGTAAATTACTCGAAACATCGGATATATAAAATAAGTTAATAAAAACGATTAAATCCGAAAAAAAAACTAAAGTCCAAAGAAACATATGACATATGAAGGTAAGTAAATCCAAAAAAAATATTCGATTGACAATCGACTTTCTGTCTTTATCAAAAACATTGTAGTTAATTTTAGAAGTTATGTTACAGTATGAATTAATATATTTCAAAGTTCAAAGATCACATTGCCACATAATATAAAAATAAAGCCGTATCTTGGGAAAATTTCAAATTCACTTTGCCAGTGAATGCACAGAGTTCGTTCCTTTTACGAAATCTCCGAAACAACATACAAGACACGACCTCTTAATAGTCGTCCTTTGTTCTAGAAACAAATTTGCTACAAGATTAAACCATATATTCCAAGAGAATACAGCTTAGATACGGTGGAAGTGAATTTCATGAGATACAAGGCATTTCTACTAAACGACTATGTTGTACAATATGAATCTGCGGTGATCGATCGACACGCTTCTCGTTAACATACGAGGTTGTCAAAGCTTGGCCTTTGTCAGGGGTCGAGTTTAGCAGGGGCCTGGAAGGGGTTTGGGGGTCATGGTAGGGCGTGCCACTGACAGACCACGTCTAACGAACGCTGACAATGACAAGCTCCGAAAACGCACCTCCGCTACAGTCCGGATTAATTCGCAGGCATTAATTAAACGCTGTATATTGTATAGGTAGCGACCCCCGTAAATGCACTCCCAATTTGAACGGCTCCGCTTCACGTAAAATTTTTCAATTCACTTAAAATTTAATGATATACCTACGAGTATATTAAACCACGTTTCGTTGAACGAAGGGATATTAAATCGTATAGAAATAAATTATTTGGTGAAGTTTTTAGTTAGTGATACTTGTCAAGAATATCAAATATAAAAAATGTAATTTTAAAAAAGGCAACCAACGTCTTTGAATAAGTTAAGAAATTATTTAAAGTAAAAAGTCTTCGTTTGTGACTGTAACACTAAACCAAAGTTTTAAGTCTAGTTTAGTCTTAAAGGCAAAACTCTGTTTTTCTCCTTCACTTTTTAACGTGAAAAGATGTAACTTCTGACAAAAAAGTGTCTAATTTTAAAATATTTTCTTTGATAAGCAGTAATTTTTCTGTATCGGCTATGTCAGTTACTTTTGTCATTTTGTGATTAAACCAGCGACTGAAGACCGAATATTGATGTCTAGGATTTTATTTACGATTATTCTTTAGTGACAAGACTTAATTCTAATTACATACACATTTCATTCTAAATTCATAGCTATGCAAATATTATTGCTACCCTCATAATACTTAATGACCTTAATAACTGAATTAAGACGCTCTTGTCAGTAAATACTCCATACAATTTCGGTATGATACAGCTTTAGAACAAAACATAACTAAGTCCTATTCACTAACTGTTGTCACAAATTTACCGGCCGCTTGCCGGTATATAGCGTAAGCGTATGAGAATTTTAATTTAAAATTTTAAAAGTGATTTTTTTAATATATAATAAGGGTGACAAAAAAGGACACAGTTCACCTGATGGTAAATGGATACTGTGGCCCATAAACATCAACATTTATTCTCCATTAACAATCAAAACGCAGAAGTGTTGTCACTCCTGAGGACTAAGAGGAAAACACCTCTTTCCCATTTAACCTCGATTAAGAATCAAAATGCAGATGCGTTCACACCCCTGAGGACTAAGATGGAATGGCTCGATTTCAGTAAAACGGTTCTCCGATTCTCTACACTCACCGTACAAAACACAGCACCATTAAGCTGCTATTTTACGCTAGTATTCTATGAGAGCGTGGTCCTTCCTTCAAAATATACGAGGGTGGATTGAAAAGTACTCGGCCTAACCAAGAAAATAACAACATACTAAATCAGTTATATTTTTATTTTTCTACATAATCACCATCAAGTTCAATACACTTTTGCCACCTCCCCTTCCAAGCATTTAGACCGTTGAAAAAAAATAATTCTTCCTTAGAGTCAAAATATGCGTCTACAGCTGCTTTGACCTCGTCGTTTGTCGAAAATCTTTGACCTCCCAAGTGCTTTTTTAGGTTAGGGAACAGAAAGAAGTCTGATGGTGCCAGATCAGGTGAATACGGCGGATGCGGTAACAGTTCAAAGCCACAGTTGTGAATTTCAGCCATTGACTGTACTGACGTGTGAACACGGGCGTTATCTTGATGAAACAGGCCTTTTCTTCTGAGCATTCCTCGACGTTTTTCTTTTATTTCCTCTCGTAAACGACGTAGTAAGGTGCAGTAGTAATCAGAGTTTATAGTCTGACCCCTTTCAAGATAATCAATCATAATCACACCTTTCGAGTCCCAGAATACCGAAGCCATCACCTTATTTGCCGACAAAATCGACTTAGCCTTTTTAGGGGGTGGTGAACCAGGTCTTCTCCACTGTTTTGATTGTTGTTTTGTTTCCGGTGTACAGTAATGAACCCATGTTTCGTCCATAGTAACAAAACGATTCAAAAAATCATCTGCATCGGCTTCAAATAACTCCAAACAGTCGCGTGAAATAGTCAATCGCGTCCTTTTTTGTTCAACTGAAAGCAGTCGCGGAACCGACCTCGCAGACACCTTGTGGAAACCCAACTCGTTGACAATGATGTTTTGAGTTCGTTCATAAGAGATGCCTATAATCTCGGCTATCTCTCTAATTTTTAATCTGCGGTCTCCCATTATTAAATCAAGTACTTTTTTAATATTTTCGTCAGTAGTTGACGTCGAAAGCCTTCCAGAGCGGGGTTCATCTTTCACACTCTCTCTACCACGCTTAAATTCTGCTATCCATTTTTTGAAGGATGAATATGATAGAGCACAATCGCCTAATGTACTGACCATGTCATCATGGATGGCTTTTGATGATAGCCCCTTCTTATGGAGGTACTTAATGACGGCACGCTGCTCGATTTGCTCCATTCGCGGAAATTATGTCCGATTACTTTGTTAATAAATTTATAAAATCACAACTAATTATCGCACACGTTTCGAACTTCACACAATGAACTAGTCTGAACTGAACTAAATAATGAGGGTAGATTTGATTTTTAGAATTGAATGGATCTGTGTTAGGCCGAGTACTTTTCAATCCACCTAGGTACAAAATTTGACATACAAAAAGCTCAAAAACTTTATTAAACTAAGTTTGCATAAAAAGGGTTATTATAATATTAAGGAATTTATGGATGATAATAACCCCTGGGAAGGGTGATCGCTACCAAGCTATTTCCAATTTGTTTTGTGTTGTTAATTGTAACGTAGATAATTGTAAGCTATTATTTGAAAAAAATATAGTCCCGCTGGGTTTTTTGCTGGTTCTTCCCTGGACAGAGGTGTTTTTTGCGAACCAGTGATAAATGAAAAAGTGACTTTCAATAAGTTAAAAAAATTTCTGTTTCTGTTTCTTCTCTGGTCGAGCCGACCAATTCGTGCTACAACCATAATATAGCTGCAGCATTGTTCTGCCAGGTATAGGATTTAAATGTTTAAAAATAAGAATCAAACGGACATATAGTGTATCTGATGCTAAATGGATACATACATATATCACTGCTTACGTTTCAAAAAGCAGATACATTATTACCTCTGAAAAGTTACGGAATGCCTCACCAGTTAAATGAGTTTTACGGTTTTAGTCATTACGCACACGAAACAAAGCTTTTAAGATATTTAAATAGTTATATTATGGTTGTAGTAGTTGTTATTATTATAGTTGGTGCTCTGTTTAAGCAGAGTAGGTACCTATTTATGTACTTCTCATTGATGGGCACAGGTTTATGGAGCAATAAATCCGCTTCGTTCCTCGCGTGCGTAATAGCAGACTTTACAAGTGTTTGAAATGTATTACCTCAGACGATTACATATTTATTCACTGCTGTGAAATTAATGGAGAACCTTTTGCATAAAGACTTGTTATATTTACGCAAATACACATTCATTCTATCAATTATACATCATTTATTTTAGCCTTTGAAAAATCTGATAAAAACACGCAAAGATTGCTCACTTATTTTTTGTTTTCAATTAATTTGTGATCAATTATTTAGTTGCTATAGCTATCACGCTTAACGGGAGGGTTAACAACCCCTTTTTTTGTTACATTTTTTTTGTCATTGGGAAGATGATACTGCCCATCCTCCATTTCCTTTCCCTCTTTCACCTATTACCATAGCTACGGGACATGTAGTGGTAAATTTTCTTACGCCCCACTAGATGGCGTTCTAGTAATAATACTAAGTAATTTCATTTTAGTGTATAGCTTTCAATGGCCCGTAATTGAGGTGTTCAAAGTTTGATATAACTACTCAGACGTATCAACAATGCTCTGTATTACACATGATCTGTCATTCAACAATATATTACAATTACAAGACGGTGACATGTGACGTATTTTCTCCTCGCTCACACCACTCCAGTCCGTCTTTGTCCTCAAGACACCTCCGCAACCTCCAATTATCGGTGTAATTGGCTATTCAAAGTTGGGGGCGATAGGGCGAGTACAGCATCGTTAATTAATAGAATCAACTGAACACTGAAATTTTCGCTCCAGCAGTCTAAAGCTACCTGGAAGCAATTTGAAGCGATTTATGTGGAACTGAAAGCTTTTTCTCGTCGCTTCAATGGTTGGTTATGAACAAGAAGACTTACTGCGGACTAAAGACTTTAAAAGCTCGGAAGGAAACACCCTAATTGAGCAAAACGAACATTGAAATAAAATCAAGGTGACTCGAAATTACATGATTACTACCTATCGGGAATTTTCAATTTCATTTTCTTTTTTTTTTTAGCAAGGAATTATACATTAAAAAATCGTTTCTCCAATCGTTTGATTCTCTTTTTTAATGAAACAGGTAAATTTTACTCGAATACAGTGCTGTCGAATCAGCAACCAATTTGCCCGTTAATGCATGAAATTCATCAATAAACGCGTGTACCCTCATAAATTTACGTTACAACAGATGTGTTATGTTATCCCATGCAGCCTAACAATATGTTGTTATGATTGATCGGGAGAGCCGGCGGGGCAGAAGGTGTGGTGCTCACTCATATGGATATATTATTAAATCAAATACTACTTTCTCGCTACTCCTATACATGACGCGGGCAACGCGCCATTTATTTCTTTGCTTTTACTAATAATAATTTTAGCTAGCCTCTTAGAGACATCATCATCATCATTACAGCCTTTCACAAGTCCACTGCTGAACATAGGCCTCCCCCAAGTAATGCCACAAAGCACGGTCCTGAGCCACCTGCATCCATCGACTTCCTGCATGTCTTACCAGGTCGTCACTCCATCTAGTGGGGGGTCGCCCTACACTACGCCTACCGGTACGAGGCTGCCACTCGAGAACCTTTCTTCCCCATCGGTTATCGGTTCTTCGAGCTATATGGCCGGCCCATTGCCACTTCAGCTTACTAATCCGTTGGGCTATGTCGGTCACTCTGGTTTTACTGCGGATATCCTCATTTCTGAGTCTATCACGCAGAGAAACTCCGAGCATAGCCCTCTCCATAGCTCGCTGAGCGACCTTAAGCGTCCTCATACGGCCAGCAGTGAAGGACCACGTCTCAGATCCATAAGTCATCACTGGCAACACGCACTGGTTGTACAATCTAGTTTTTAGAGATTGAGGTATACCTGACGAAAAGATATGTCGTAATTTCCCGAACGCTGCCCAGCCGAGTTGAATCCGTCGATTGACCTCTCGGTCGAAGTTGGACTTACCTAGTCGGACTATTTGTCCCAGGTAAACGTACTCGTCAACAACTTCGAGCATAGTGCTCCCAACAACTACCGGCATAGGTGTGACATGGACATTGAACATGATCTTTGTTTTGTCCATGTTCATCTTAAGACCTATCCGTTGGGAGGCACTATTGAGGTCATTGAGCATAGTGCTTAAGTCCTCCAGCGATTCTGCCATAAGGACTATATCGTCGGCAAATCGAAGGTGAGTGATGTACTCGCCATTGATGTCAATACCGTATCCTTTCCAGTCCAGTAGCTTGAAAACGTCTTCCAATGCAGCGGTGAAGAGTTTCGGGGATATAACGTCACCCTGTCTTACACCTCTCTGCAGTTGGATAGGTTTCGAGCTCTGGTTCTGTACTCGGATAGCCATCGTAGCCCTACTGTACAAACACTTCAGCACTTCGATATACCGACAGTCAACTTGGCACCGCTGAAGGGACTGTAGCACCGCCCAAATTTCGACGGAATCAAAGGCTTTCTCATAGTCCACATACGCCAGGCAAAGTGGCAGATTGTACTCTTCAGTCTTCTGTACAATCTGCCGCAGGGTATGTATGTGGTCTATGGTACTGAAGCCTTTTCGGAAACCGGCTTGTTCGGGAGGCTGGAAGTCGTCAAGTCTGCGTGCGAGACGATTCGTAATGACTCTCGAAAACAGCACGTAGACGCGGCTCAGAAGGGAAATCGGTCTGTAGTTCTTTAAGAGAGCGTTGTCGCCTTTCTTAAAGAACAAGACCACCGTACTTCTGCTCCACGCCTCTGGAGTAGTGCCACCATGGAGGACGGAATTGAAGAGCTTCTGAAGGACTACAAGTACCGGTGTTCCACCCGCTTTCAGAAGCTCCGCTGTAATTCCATCCTCGCCTGGGGCCCTGCCGTTTTTAAGGTGCTGGAGAGCCATTCTAATCTCGCTTAGACTGACGTCCGGGATATCATCGGAATAGTGTCGGATAAGACTTGCTCTTGGATCGTTACTCACACTTGCGTGTGGCTCCAACGATGATGTGTACAGCTGCCCATAGAACCTCTCAATCTCACTCAAAATCTCAGGTGTCCCGGAAACGATGTTGCCACACTCAGTCTTCAGCTTTGACAGTTGGCTCTTTCTGGCAGACAGATCTCTGGCAAAGACTTTGGAGCCCTGGTTCCGCTCGATCGCTTCTTTAATACGAGAAGTATTAAAGTTGCGTAAGTCTCGCCGCATGCATTTGGAGATCTGTCTGTTCAGTTGCCTGTATGCTGTCAAATCTGTTGACGATTGCAGCCTCATCTCCCGTCTAACAGCCATGAGATTAAGAGTGTGATCGGAGAGTTTTTGTGTTCTTCTGCGGCGGGTCTTGCAGAACTTAGCTCCGACCGCATGGACAGTTTCCACGAGCTTGTCGTTCATATCGTCCACTGCATTGCAATCTTCTAGGCACTGGAAGCGGTTACGTAACTCGAGCTGAAAGGTTTCGGGATTCTGGATTAGAGCACGAGGGGGACGGAGCGTTGACTTCATTAGACGAGACCTCTCCAACTTAACGTTTAGGTTCAGTGTGCCTCTAACCATTCGGTGATCGCTGCCAGTTTTCACCCTTGCGATCACTGAGACATCACTGAACAGTTGGCGTCTGGTCGTCATAATGAAGTCAATCTCATTTTTTGTCGAACCGTCGGGGCTCGACCAGGTCCACTTCCTGTGGGGCCGCTTCTGGAAGAAAGAGTTCATCATAAAGAGTCCCTCTTTCTCCATAAAGTCGTCTCTTCCTCGTCACTACAGTGTCCATAAAGTCGGCCAGCTGCTGGCCCCTTCGGTTCCGTTGCCCTACTCCAAATTTCCCTACCTTCAGCTCACCGCTTTCTCTTGTGCCTAGTTTTGCGTTGAAGTCTCCCATCAACACCGTGTAGTGGGTTTTTGAGGAATGTATGGCTCTGGAAATATCCTCATACATTTCCTCCACCTCCTCATCGGGGTGTGCCGAGGTTGGTGCGTAAACCTGAATGACCTTCAGCGAATACCGTTTGGTGATTCTGAGTATCAGGTACGCGACCCTCGTCGACACACTCCCAATCTTTACAACGTTGTTGACGAGAGACTTGTGGACGATAAATCCGACACCTCCTTGGGACAGATGGTCGCCCTCCCGGTGATAGAACAAGTTGCCGGACTCGAGGATTGCCGTGTCCTCCCCCTCTCTTCGGACCTCGGATAATCCAATAATATGCCAGCGCAACTTGTCTACCTCTTCTTCCAGCTCCAGTATCTTCTCGTCAGTCCTCAGGGTGCGTGCGTTATATGTTGCCAGGTCGAGTCGTCGTAGGTGGCAACCGAACCTCCACCGGAGATTCTTAGCACCCCCTGCCCCGCCGTTACCATGGTCGCCACCGTAGCCAGGAATAGCGGGGCCGCCGGGGACTGGGGGCCGTCTTTTTGTGTATTTGTTCATTGGGGGGTATTTGCCGTAGTTGCCACGCTTGGCGAGCGGGTTGGCAACCGCAGTTTTTTATTACGTCACAGTTGTCATCAGGAAGATGCTGCTGCCCATCTCCTGCCTGTCTCCCTCTGTCGCCTCTTACGACACCCACGGGAAGATATGGGGTAGTGGATATTCTTAACCGCCACTACACGGCACTGTAGTGACTTGGCCTCTTAGAGTATAGGTTAATATTTTTAACTTCCCCCTAAGAAAATTGAAAACTTTTTCGAAAATTGAGTTTTCGTCAAATCTTGACGTTTCGAGGTCATAGGAAGCTACCCTGCAATTTTTCGATGGTTTCTGTATGTCTGTACGTACGTACGTACGTATGTGTGTGTGTATGTGTGTGTGTGTGTGTGTGTGTGTGTGTGTGTGTGTGTGTGTGTGCGTGTGTGTTTTGAAAAACTGTTTTTTTGGAATAACTTTTAAACGGCTTTACCGATCGATTGCAAAAACTAATCAGCTTTTAACCTTGAAAACCAACGTCAATCGCCGTCGGTCCGGTAAAAATCGGTTGATTCGTTCGTGAGATATCATTAACGAAAAATTTTGATTTTTTTTTTGTAATTCCTCCGATATTTCACATTCAACGTCATAATTTGGTGGAATTTAGCGCTTTGCATTTGAAATTAGCGAGAAGTTCCAGAGATGGCCTGCTAGGTCAACCAATTTTTTTAATAAGCAATTCTAATAGCATTACTAATATTTCCATTAGCCACTAAAGGTAATCCAAAGATGTGTGTGTTATGAATCGTTCACGACAGTAGTTACACAGTCACAGATTCGAACCCATGACATTGTGTTTTGTCTCGATTCGCACTCTACCATATATGTGTGTATTATTTTGTAATATGTGTACATTTTAAAATTCATAATATAATATACAATATATACTATCAAAAAATTACAAACTAAATAGTCTCTGCAGTAAATGGATCGAATACCTTTGATCTCTTAGAGACTAATAATTGCGCCATTCTGTTAAGCCGACTCTAGTGTAGGCTTGATATTAAATATATTCATTGACATATTTTTTTGTTTAATATAAACAGGTTATGTATGTATAATATATATTTATACGTACCGACTGACGTATCATTAAATAGCCAAATAGTGCAGTAATTTGTCTAATTTTTTTTAATAGAATAAGGGTGACAAACGAGCTCACAGTCCACCTGATGGTAAGTGGATACTGTGGCCTATATACATTTACATTTATTCTCAATCAAGAATCAAAACGCAGATGCGTTGCCCTGAGGAACTAAGATAGAATGCCTCGTTTCTAGTAAAAAAAGGGTCTGCGGATCTCTACACTCACCATACGAAACACAGCAGTTTTCATTGCTATTTTACGCTGGTATAAACATTTGTTCTATTAATTTAATATTTTGCTCTATTAATGCAGCATGCATTTATTAGTATGTACTCTAAACATTATATGTGTACTATGTACTCTAACCAACCGCCTCGTGGGGTTTTCTATGAACGTGAGTTTGAACATAAGTTGTAGCTTCAATTCAGTTTCATGCGAGATAGAATCGATAAGTACAAAAATATGCTCTTCTCACAATTTTACCTGGTTATTTTTCGTATATTTCATACGAAATTCACTGTAATATGTATATTTAACGTTAACCTTAACGGAACGTGTGAACGTGGTAGAGCTATGCTGCAGCTATATTAATAGTGTAGTTGTCGCACGTATGGGTCGGCTCGACTGCGGAAGGACCACGGTCTCACAGAATACCAGCGTAAAATAGTAGCTTAATGCTGCTGTATTTCGTATGGTAAATGTAAAGAACCGAAGAACCTTTTTACTGGAAACGAGGCATTATATAATCTTAGTCCGCACGGATGACAACGTATCTGCATTTTGTTTCGTGATCGGGGATAGATGTAGATGTCTATGGGCCGCAGCAATCACTTATCAGGTGAACTGTGCGCTCGTTTTTATCCTTATCCTATAAATATATTCATTTCTATATAAATAAATAATATTTATTTTGTCAAATGTAATTTTTTCAAATCTACTATGGTTTTAAATGAGGCCGACAGTAGAAAAGCGGCGAATGAAACTCTCGTGAACGTTTTTGATTAGTTTAGTTTAGTCCTCAGGGGTGACAAGGCATCTGCATTTGATTCTTGTCAAAGATAGATGTAGATGCCTATGGGCCACAGCATCCACTTATCATCAAGTGGACTGTCTGCTCATTTGTCAACCATTTTCAATAAAAAAAGTAAAAAAATTTGTTTTTATTAGCATAGTGAACCCGAGTAGACCCAGTAGAGTAGAGTAGCCTTCGCTTCACAACCGTATTAAAGGGAAAAGGACAACCTGTCACACGATGCCGACACAAGCAAGGCTATCATCTATATCATATATCTAAGCGACCATACATACCCAAGTCCGTCACACACTGGTATGCATCTCTCCCAATATACACAAAATTAAATGTATTTCAATATTTGTCAATGACATGTAAAATACACGAGAATCTTAGCGATTAGTGACGTACTAATTTCACACATATGCAATTGACCAAGTATTGGCGGTGTAACTATATCCACCACCACCATATCGTCCTGTGTATATCGTAAGAGGCGACAGAGGGTATCAGACCAGGAGATGAACTGCAGCGTCTGCCGAAATTTGAAAAAAGTTGCAGTTGCCAACCCGTCTGTCAAGCATGGCAACTACGGCAAATATAATATATATCCCTCTACTAGTCTACGTCCGGTGGTTATAGCGAGTGCTGATCATGAGGTCCGAATCCCGGGTTCGAATCCAGGGTTGGGCCAAATATAGCAGTTATTGAGTTTTTACATTGAGAAATTCTCTGTAGCTACCCGTAGTCAGAAAGTTGGCGGTGTCTCACCCCCGTGCTTCGGAAAACACGTAAGGCCGTTGGTACTGCGCCTGATCTCTCTCCGGTGGTGTCGTTTTACCGTCTCATCGGATTACGAGAGTGAGGGAATGGAAAGCTCACCTGTGCTTGCGCATATACTTGGGCCGTCCTGCGCCGATGGGTAATCTCCATTGAGGCTGGCCGCCGTGACCGAAATTCGTTCTGGAGGATATTATTATTATTATTGATATATATCCCCCTATAGTGAAATATATGCCTATGTTCAGCAATGGACTTTTATTTAGCATATATGTGACCGAAATTCGTTCTAGGGGATAGTATTACTATTATTAATGTATATCCCCCTATAGTGAGATATATGCCTATGTTCAGCAATGGACTTTTGATTAGTACATAACGGTAACGGTAAATACAATAATGATTATCTAGAGTCGATCACTAAAAAACGAAGGGTCACCCGAAGGGATCGAATAATTATTAACAAAGGGATAGCCACGCAAAGCGCGCCCTAAAATCGGAATACAATAAGCGTTAATACGTCGTTGTCGACATTAAATTGCATTTACGAGCAGCCAAAGGAATCAGAGGTCATTCGCAACGTAATTAGTTTATTTAGCCTCTGTTCAAACGTGGTGTCGAACGCGGGCGTGTCACGGGAGTATTCACATTAAAGCTTAATGAGAACCGTTGCGGCTGCGGCGAGGGAGCGGGACGGACCGACATGGATTAGGCTGGTATCCACTGTGGATAGAGTTGCATAGTTAAGCTTCGCTTGATTGGACGGGAAGTTTGGAAATGTTTGCGTCGAAGGTAACGGACGATTTGGTAAGATTAATAGTTGCTCATACATTCGTTCTTAAAGACTGTATGGAAAACATCGTTTAATTACGAAACATAATTATAATTCGCTATTCTTCCAAACGCAAGGCGACAGAGTTTCTATTAGGCTAAATCCAAGTACTTCTATTCAATTCTAATCATTTTCAGTCCATTCAATCTTATATTTCGAATAGCTACGCAATTTCTTTTGTTTAGATTATAATTCATATATTTACAGACATTCGAGTTTATAGACATATAAGGAGGAATATGTTAACTTTGCTTTAAATGATATCGTCACATGTACGAGGTACGTTGCTGATTGACAGCTCTAGTAATCAGCTGAGTGCGAGGTTGTCGGTTCCACGATCGCCATGTTTTCCTTCCATGTTTGTGTTCATGTAACCTTAAAACCTAGACCAATATATCACATTTACCCTGGAAGAATTTTATGCTAATATTCCCCTGAGAGGATATATCACACGTATTTTAGAACAAAATTAATTTTTGAATACAACATGGACATATTTTCTGATTCTTTACCAAAGTTTAAAAACAAAATATTTGTAGGTGAACCTTATAGACAACGCCCGTTATCTGAGTGCAATCAGTAAGAAAACTTTGCCTAAAAGAACTTCGATATTATGAAATATTGCAAACTCTGTTGACAATCCTCTAAATAAACAAATGTTTAAACTCACTACGAGCTAATTTTCTTCTTCATTATAAGCTCGTGGCAGCCCGCTTTTCAACATGGGTTGTTACATTAGGATGAATTTGCTATACGCTACATTTGATGCCGTTACCCTTCGCTGATTTGAACATTTTAGGTCTCGTATATAAGAGATGCTACACATTTCTATTGGAGACGCGACCCTCATATAGTCGTTCTAGCATTACCCATAGAGGCCTGTGGGATGCATTTTTAGCAAGTTCTCTTAACCTACAACTACACGACAAAAGATTTTGTATACAATACAAGGTTCTTTTTTATAACTCCACTGTAGTTTTGAATACTAATTTATGAGAATTAAGTATATAGTTTCTGTTTTAAAATATTTGTCTTATAATTAGGAAACATTTAGGTGCAATGGAGAGATTTCACATATTAAAACATCTCATTGTACTGAAAGTGTGCCCTTCCGACCATCCCAATGTATAACCACCGTTACAACGTACTCTGCTGTGAAATTATCTCAATTTAGCCGGTCATTAGCGGAGTCGCACGGGAGAGATATCCGGCTGGCCGGGTATAAATCTGAATTTAATGACCGGCCGCCACCGGTTCTAATATTTTCGACCAATGTTTCGGGACACGTACGGTACGCGTACGTGTGCTTTGTCCCACCGTGCGCACCCTTTGTTTCTTGCTAAAGGACGTTAGCTGCACGTCTTCAAGAGGAAATTCCTCGGAAATAATTTAATTAAGTTCACTTTCTAAGATATTTAATAAAAAATATCAATTGTACTGAAATTATACTATGAGAATTTATTCGGTGCTTTGTTAGGGTGGTCTAAGGGAATCCATTACCCCCATTGTAAGGGGCGACTATTAGAAATAGCAGCAAATTATTTTTAGCTGACTTTAAAAAAGGAGGAGGTTCTAAATTCGACTACATGTTCTTGTATATATGTATATATATATATATATATATATATATATATATATATATATATATATATATATATATATATATATATTGGTTTAATGGAATTCCAAAAATGAAAATCTTGCCTTTTAATCGTATTTGCACATAATTCAAGAAGTTTAAAAATGCATTGTAATGTCTTTAATGAGAAAAATAGTGTAATATAAATTATGTGAAACGAATATAATATTGTATTGTATGTGATAGAACGCAACTATTTTCTAATTATGTTGTCCTTCTAATATTTATTAGTTCACCCAAAATTGTTAAATAATAAACATAGTATAAAAACTTAAAGCCAACTTCAAGGACACTAAATAGATACTAAAAACATAAAATTATTTCAATCTGAAATCGGGGATTTCATACTTTCATTCACTATGTGTTAGCAGCGACTTCACAAAGTAAAATGATTTCAATATTATTAACTATTGTAAGTCGGCTTTTACTATAGAAATGAAAACTTTTTTAGAATCTTTGTAACAGACACTAAAAAGAAACAAACATATACAGTGTATATCTCATATAACGTCACTTGATTTACGGACAAACTCCCTAAAGCGTCGAAATCACTCGGCCTTGGTTGGTTTAGCTTGCCTTCCATACGATGATATACTCTATATATCATTACACCTACTCTCAATAACGACAATAATTAAATAATAAAAAATTCTTTTTAAGTTGCAAAAATTAGTAAAAACTGCACAACTGTGTACGTTCTTTTGTTTATTGTTTATTATCCTAGCCGTGATAAACTCGACTGTCGGCATCATACTTACCAAACTCTCTAAGAAAATTCGTTGTTTTGTTTACGAATTGAGATTTCTTGCACGCGTAAACTGTTGTTAGAAGGAGTCATGGATTATCTATACGTTACCTTATTCTTAGTTGCTCACAGACTTTCAAACTGTAAACATGGCAAGTAAAAGAAAATCACTGTATAATGACGAATAAGTGTTTCTAATACAGATTTTTCTTCGTTCTATTTAACGACAACGCTCTATAACGTCAAAATATGCACAGTCCCTTGAATGTTGTTATACAGAGTTTACACTGTATATCTATATGATTTATATATAGGCCTGCTAAAGAATGAGATGGAATATGAGTATGACTTCACACGAGTTTTTTTTTATCAAAAGCTTAATTTTGATTATTTTATGCGGTTGTAGCTCAGGGGCTAAGCACTTGCTGTAAATATCACAGTACGTGACCAGCCCTTCGATCCCACCAGCACCAATGAATTTGTAATAATTGCAACTTTATGTGCTGATTTAATGCGCTCGGCTGTAACGGAATACATCGTAAGAAAACTAGTGGTGAGTCATTGTCGAATTTTTGACGGTGGAAACGCACCCGTTTTGCTGGTAACGAAAACGGTTGCAGAAACCGGTCGTCGTTGCAACTGGTTTGAAGACGGCTTAAAGGACGAAACTTATCAAACATGGAATAGAGTTGCCTTTTCGTCGAGTGAAATGTTTGCAGTTTGTTAGAACTTTCTACGGTTTGAAATGTGTGAAAGGGTTTTATTAAATAATTCGTTTTATTGATCGGCTTTATTTAACGATGAAATGAACTTCATACTTTTCCAGGCCTAGAATTGGCTGGGACAGACTTAGCATTACCATTAACTTTAGAGATTAACATTAGCGACAGTATTTCATTGACAAAAAGTTCACTTTTTATTGTAAGGACTGTAAGGACTGTTTAGTCTCTGTCTTTATTTGTAAACAAATGACCAAAGACTACAATACAACACGGAATGTTAAGGTTGACGACGCGACGAGTGAGATAGATAGTTAAATCATTGCATTCTCGAATATATTTTCATAGGCGTAAAATAAAAATTCGCACGAAGTAATTCGACGACTGGTCTGTGCAACGAAGACTGTTTGCACCCAGAACGTAAAACGGTTTCGTCGTCGCAGAACACAAAATGGTCTTTTTAAACGGTTCGTCGTCGCAACGCTCACCCCTATAAGAAAACCTGCTAAGGAATAGAACCTTTCGAGGACATTTAGTCATAATATAGACGTAATATATAGGTTTCAACTTACTTTTTAAGCAACCGTTTCAATCTGTGTATTTCTTCTCACATTACTTTTCTGAAGGAAAAAAGCTTATTCAAAACATGAAAACCTTTATATAAATATATTTCTAGACACTTTTTATTCGACGTAAAAAACAATGTGTATAGAGCAAATATAGTGTTAGCACTGACCTTTATAAAATCGTTTTCTTTGTCGACTATTTTTAAATTTCCATACTCGAAGTTCAATGTATTTTTAGATTCACCACGTACCTTGTTCTACATATTATGAGTACTATCATACTATCACGAATAGTAACTAAATTAACTTGTTCTTCGAACTACATATAAATATCGCGTGTATATTTCGAGAATATTTTATTACTAGCAACTTGCTCTGGCTTCATCATTGGCATTGTTACCGATCAGTGTGCCTAGTGCGAGTTTTTTTACGCGTTCGATAGCGGTAAAGTTAACTACGATTTGTATGGAATAAAAAAGCGCCAACTAGTGACAATAATTTGAAACACAATTCCTGAGTGCGAGTTTACTACATTCGACAGTGAGAACGTTAACGCTCGTGATTGGTTGTTTGAAGTATATTGCGAGTGCGAGCGACAATTTTGGTCGTTCGAGACGTAACTTATGTAAACTTTACGGCGTCGCTATCGAAAATGTTTTCACTTAGATTTTTACAGTGAGATGGAAGAGTGGGAATAATGGTTGAAGAGTTAATTTTATTTCGTTTTATGTGAACGATGTATAATTATGGCAGGACGTTTCTTTTCGCTTGGAGGATGTTTGTAGCCGCTACGGCATAAATAAGTAATAATTATAGATGACCACTATTCTTTGATTATACAGATAATCCCATCATAATCAAAGCTGCTATTATAACGCCAGTGTTGAAGCCAGAGCTTGTGCATATTTTCGTACGTTGTTACATCCCGACGACAGGATATTTAAGGATAGATATAGCATTTTCTACTAAAATATTCAAGTTTTGTGTTAATAGCGTTTGATAAATCTAAGGTCTACTATCTCTATTCAATAATTAAATTAATTTCTTCAAAATTTTTTATACAGACTATTTGATCGCTTGCATTAAATCCAATAAATTCAACAAATTCTAGTCCGCGAAACCTTTACAGTATATAGTATATAATAACGCATAACCTATACAGTTAAGTTACAAAACACACGTATCCAACTTCAATTTACATCTAAATAACTTAAATTCTATTTACTGCTCCAAAAATTTCACTATAAAAGCATATTAAAACGAACACATCTTTATGTTTTTTGCTTTTAATTTAAACGGACAAGTTACTCGTCCATACCTAATTCATAATCTCATTAAACTAACACAAACTATAGAGTGTCGAAACCTTGATCAAATTACGAAACATAAACAAAAAGAGTAATAAGGATATAATAACCACAAATATGAAAGACAGATGCTAATATTATGACCACTAAATAAAAATGTCATTCTGAATTTGGTTAGTTTGTCTCGCGGAACGAACATGCTACCAACATAAGATAAGGAATAACCGCCATTCACAGTGAGCAAACGCGAATCGAAAGGTTAGCTTCGATTGTAACTCACACTCGCTCGTCTTCGCTTGTCGATACCGACGACGTTAACTCGGTTAGCGCGATGGTGAAGTCATTCGATTAATTTTGTGGAACTCGCACTAGGCACACTGTTTATTAAGCTTCAGTACAATCGGTTCGGTCATACCGAAGATTAGCTCGAACATACAGACAGATAGACAGAATTGTTATATATACTGAATATTTGTTTTACCTTACTTCCCGCTAAGAAAATTAAATTTTCCAAAATAGGGAAGTTATTGGTGTGCGTGTGCGTGAGCGTGTGCGTGTGCGTGTGCGTGTGCGTGTGCGTGTGCGTGTGCGTGTGCGTGTGCGTGTGCGTGTGCGTGAGCGTGTGCGTGTGCGTGTGCGTGTGCGTGTGCGTGTGCGTGTGCGTGTGCGTGTGCGTGTGCGTGTGCGTGTGCGTGTACGCACACCAATAACTTCCCTATTTTGGAAAATTTAATTTTCTTAGCGGGAAGTAAGGTAAAACAAATATTCAGTATATATAACAATTCTGTCTATCTGTCTGTATGTTCGAGCTAATCTTCGGTATGACCGAACCGATTGTACTGAAGCTTAATAAACAGTGTGCCTAGTGCGAGTTCCACAAAATTAATCGAATGACTTCACCATCGCGCTAACCGAGTTAACGTCGTCGGTATCGACAAGCGAAGACGAGCGAGTGTGAGTTACAATCGAAGCTAACCTTTCGATTCGCGTTTGCTCACTGTGAATGGCGGTTATTCCTTATATAATATAAAAATTTTGAAAAACTGTTTTTCTCGAATAACTTTTAAACGGCTTTACCGATCGATTTCAAAAACTAATCAGCTCTTAACCTCAAAAAATGACGTAGAATGCCATTTGGAAAATAAAAATCGGTTAGTTCGTCCTTGAGATATCGAAGGCGAAAGAATTTGAAAAAAACTTTTTTTAACATAACTTCGAGATTTCGCAACATAATTTGGTGAAATTTGGAGCGATTTGCATTTGAAATTAGCGGGAAGTTCCAGGTATAACCAGCAGGGTCAACCAATTTTTAAGTCTGGAAATAAATAGGGTTTAACAGGTGATCGGAATAGAAGCCTGATATGGCACTGATATTTTACAATTTTTTTTCTTTTATATTAACATAGTATTAAATTGATCTATCGATAAATACTACTACTTAGTAGTGTCTGATTTTAATTTCGATAGTTTTTGACTGAATTATTTATTTAGTTCAAAATTTTTGCTTATTTTTTTAAGTACCGTAAGTTTATTTCAAATAAGTTATATTCATAGATAGATTAATTTCTTAATATGTCAATTTAAAAGAAAAAAAATATATATCAGTGCCATAGGCTTCTATTTCGTTCACCTGTTATATCCTATATTTTTCCAGACGGTAAAGAAAATCATGCAGTATAGGTTACCATTTTGTTTTATATTTTAAATATTTTAAAGAATTATTTGATCCGAAGACCGTCATAATAAAATCAAATTATTACACCATATTTATTTTTACTTGTCCAAAAATTTGGACAACGGCGACACCTGGGATAACACCTGTCTTGATAAACTTGGCAAGCAAATCATCATCTATTTTTTTAAACATACCGTATTGGGTTTTCTCCTGTATCGTAGAGTTAGTTTACGTACATAAATTATTCTAGGTCACACAAACAATAATTTGTAAGGGCCATACGAAATAAGTTACTGCTACTAAGAAAGTATGTTGTAATTGCAACTTAAATCTAACCTGCGAAAGTCTTCCTTTTCGAAAAATTTTTAACAGAAAAAAGTAAAAAAACTAATATCAGCGCCATGGGTATTCGGCACTTACTGATGGCGTTCCAGTCTCATCCCTAGAGGTGGAGGGCTAGGGAGATTGGAGTTGGGGCGGTTCAGTCTCCGTTGCCGCGTCAGAGCCTGCCCTGACTTTAGAAGTTATCATTTTAAATCCAAGGAGCCTCCGCTGATGGGTTGTCCAGAGAAAAGGTTCCAAAGAACCCATTCTCCTCGTCCCTTTAGTGAAGGATTCTCCAGAGTTTGGTATGGAGCCCTTCATTTTGTTCCCTCAACAGCACAGCCGCCGCCTCTGGAGAGTCAGCTTCGCTTCGGGGCAGATAGGTAATGCCCAGCTGAGGCTTAGGCTTGGGCTCAACTTTTAAATAAATAAATATAAACTGTATTTTTTTATTTGTGGTATTTAAAACACATGATTTTTATGTTTTGTACTTACCACAAATGAATATGAAACGAATCGAAATAAATAGAAATTTTTATGTTATTTCTGCATCATTTGCGGACTTCACTACTTTATCAGTTTTAAAGCGTTTTTTTTAACTATCACTCGTATAATGTGACACAGTCTTAACTCAAATAAACTGGGTACATTTAAATATTAATATTTATAAAATATTTTAAGGACTAAAAAGCTTGTTACTTAGCTGTTACTCTAAATAAAAGTAATTTTTGTAAAGTTAAAAAATTAAAAATGATAAGTTTTATGACATATTTTGTCTGCTTGTTAAGCGTTAAATTGTCAATAAGTTAAGAAGTGGTGCGGTGGAGTAAGCGTGTGTAGCTTGTTTTTGTGTTGCAGGGGGCGAGGGAAGGCGGCGCGCATAGGCGGACTCAGGTAGAGTTTGTTGTGCGTGCCCTAGGCTGTTCTGTATTCACTGTCTGTCAAATAGCGCGCGAAGTGAGAACGTTCCGCGTCGAATTTTCTGGAGTGCGCCTTGAATTTATTGCAATACTATCAAATTTTTGTCTTCAATTATTTTTATCTATGTTCATTATAAACACTCCAATAAAAATTTAAACTTAATTTATGCGAAACAATAAAAGAATTACAAAAGTTTCTCAAAATGTTATTGACAATTATGTTTCGTAATTAAATTTTATAAGGGAACTTAAATTTTTTGGCAGCTACGATAGTTGATTAATACATTGATTTTTTTGGTAAAGGTCTTGTTATCTACTGGCAAAATATATTTATATTCATTTTTTTAATGACCGTCTCCCTTAATGATGAAAATGGACAGAGGCAATTCAATTTTACGAGCATTAATGAAATTAATTATGCTTTCGGAGCTACCTTTTAAGGGGGAATTTATTTACGGCACAGCTATTTTTGTTTTCCTTTTTTATATACCTATTTTAGATTTTAATATGCGTTTACAAAAACCTTGGATCTCATAACTTGGGATGATATTTTTTGAGTTTTTTTGATATGATCATCGAATTTAATGAATAGGATGAATTAATCTTTTTTTTCTAATTTAAATTTCAAATACAGTGGATTTCATTAATAACGACCTCGGTTGTAACTTTTTGGTTATAGCGACGTCAAACTTACGTCCCTTGAATTTAAAGCATACTTTCGTAAGAAATTTATTCGGTAATAGCGACTTCGGTTATAGCGTCAATTTCGGGTAAAGCGACTTGTTTTTATGAACCATTTATGACCGATTCCTAGAAATCCCTTGCGGATATTGCAACTGAGTCGGCACAAATACTCATTCATAAAACTATTAAGCTTTCTTATCCTTTGTTTACATTCACAGATGGTCAAACTAATGCTTTGTTTGTATGTAGGACTACGTAGCATGTTTACGAAGTTAAACTTGTGAATCAGTTACATAGAAATTCCAGTGAGTAAACAGTGTTTCTTAAACTTGTGAATATGGCTTAGATGTACATTTACTGTTAAAGAAAAAGTGGACTTCATTTTGAGACTGCAAAATGGGGAAAACAATGTTGATCTGTGTAAACAATTTGGAGTTTCACATTCTACAATATCAACAATGTGGAAAAACCACGCTAAAATTATGGAGTGTTTTGAATCAAAATCCCTGAAAATAAAGTAAAATCACAAAACACCCGTGTATAACATAATTAAATAAATGATAAGTAAATATGTACATGACTTATTATTATTTCGGATATAGAGACCTCCGGATATAGCGACGACATTAAAGTGGTCCCTCCGCCGTCGTTATAACCGAAATTCACTGTAATAACAGTTACGATGTAAATATCTCAAGGCGCACTTCTCCCGAGTTTCGGTAGATTCGACATCGAACGAATAAATGTTCGCTCACTCTGCACTTAGTAATCGTCGTGCTGTAAGACATTTTGTTTTCGTATTCATTGTCGAGAATTAATTAGTGTGGTTTTATGTTATTTTGTCGTTAATTTAAACTAAATTTGTATTATTGTTAAGTACCTATTGCAGAATACGCGCCCAATAGATCCTCTCGATAAGCCAATGTTTTAATTTTATTGATAACTGTCAAAACTTTTGCTCGAACGGAAGTCGTCCCCAAACAAAATCACAAAAGCCCCGAGCTAATTGAGTTGTTATACCCCTTGAGGGCTCCGTAGTATGTTTTTAAGTAAGCTGTTTACCGTTGTGTGCGTTTAAATTAATAATAATTTTTTTTTTACTCCTACGGAACCCTCTGCGTTTTAAACATCACCATTTAGTGTATTGTGCTAATTATGTGTTGATCTGGATTTGAATTTTGTTCGTTGTTTCATTTTGACTAAAACTGTGTGTAATATGTGTTTTATAGAAGCTGTGGTTGTTTTGTTGTGTCATCACCAGTAGGTGATGATGGTGATGGGAGCGGGGACGCGTGTCAGGGCGGCGGCGTGGCTTGGTACGGTGGCGTTCATAAAAATCGTGTTTAGTAAATAAATTATATTTCTAAATAATTCCTTTTCTAGTAATAAACATTTCACTTTTTCACTTTAAGTAGCCCATGAAAGAAGCTCGCAATAATGTTATCTTTGATAAACATTCAGAAGTTTAATAAGTATTAACTAATTATTTATTTTAATTTAAAAAAAAAACAACCAAAATTATCACACATCCGTACTTCCCGCAGTAAAGTGCATAGTACTAAATTAAAATTGTACATAATACATTTTGTAACACAATCTGAAAATGACATTAAAGCTAATGACTGTACCAACGAAGCTTTAAGCAAACCAGCGGTCCACTATAGCCTACATAATATAAGACCTCATAAATAAAATTACAGATTATAAAAATGTATCTTAATTTTTTATGAGTATTAAAGCTACATCTGCGGAGCATGCTGCTAATATCGACACCAATATATCAATTACTACTCTTTTACATTTTGAAATTTAATATTGACTATTAAATGTAAAATACCGATTTTAAATCAATCATACAACGTGATATAAACAAACGACACATGCATACAGTTGTTAATAAAAAGCCCGTCACTCGCACTCGCCCGGTCATCTGCGAAACCGCACAACTCAGTTTTATCGAGTTCTTTTTTGGGGGTATGCAATTGGCACGGAATTCTATTTTAAGTCCGCCGCTCCACGCACCACCGCTAGGCTTATTGTGGTTTCACACTGTGTGGAAGTTTCTAATAAAACTGATCGTGTTTTTTTCGCCACAGATCGGAAGCTGTTCGTTGGGATGCTCAGCAAACAACAAACGGAAGAGGATGTACGCCAGCTGTTCACGCCCTTCGGTACAATAGAAGAGTGTTCTATTCTACGTGGACCGGACGGCGCGAGTAAAGGTACGTCCTTAATTTTCTGCACATATATCAAATAATCCAGAATGAAATACCCCTTAAATTAATGATAACCACACATAAATATTTTAATATTCACAATTGAAAAACATAGTCATATTATGTTAGTGCCTTATACTATATAAGATATGTACGTATACTATATATATACGCATGTTACTACGAATTTTCAAAAATAAAAACACAATTAACTTTTCCGTGATTTTATAATTTACAATGGCATGCCTTTTAATCAATGAAAATAAATTTATTCAAAAGATAACATTAAGAGAATGAATTGTAGGGCTCCCACGATAGATTAAATTTCTCGCCAGTACGTTCGGCGTTCAAAAGATTTACGCGGTATTAGTATTAAAAGTGAATTTCACCTGTACCTCAGTCAAGTCAGAAGGACACGGGGGCTTACGCCCTATCTAATAACTTTGCACAAGCGATGCAATCAAATGTGAGATTTTGAAACGCTGAATTTCGTTCGTGTGTTACATTAAGTACACTCATAAAGAAAACATTTGAATAACGTGATATCATTGGTTGGTAATCAGATTTTTAATGAAGTTTATTATTACTTTTTTTCGGCAAAGAAAATTTATTAAGATATACGCATTGTACTAACATTACAGGCGTAGGTAAGGCAAAATTAAAATTTACTAATGAAACACGGATTACGACTTTGATATTATGATAGTATAAATTATTATAAAGGATAAAAAGGAAAATAATCATATTTATTTAAAGGAAATATGTTTTAGACTCGCGTCCATTGTATCTTATATAAAGCCGGCTGCTGGTTCACGTGCGGTTTCGGCTGCGCCTATACCAATCCAAACAACGACTCCACCGCCACGTTACACGTCATATTCACCAGACGCGACCGAGCGTCTCAGCGTGACGCAACTTTAATTTCATTTACAACCCGCTCCAAATTCGTTGGATTTTAATTGAGTTTAGCCCGTAAACTCCGCAATAGCGCTGCGCGGTTTGTTAGTTGCCTAAGCGAGACTGTCTTTATGTACACATTAAGCTTTTTACGCCTTAAACGCCTGCCTATTCTGTCATTATTGGACGATAAAGTTATTAAGTGCAGATGTACCGAACAGCGCGGCAAATTGTTAATTTGCTTTAATTACCAACGGCGCCGCGGGGTGCGATAAACTCATTTTTATGGGCTCCTTCGTGTTATGGTTGTCGACGTTTTCATTTTATATTAAGTGAGATTTTAGTCCCGCTATTCAGCCTTTGATGCTTGAGATGGCAAACTTAAAAAACCGCCTCCAGCTGCATTAGCATTATTCGTACAAGTGGCTCGGTCGCGTAAACGTGTTTTCTTTTTCTTTGAAAATAGAATCGTAAATGAAGTTTTTAAGTGCCAACTACATTTTTATGTACCTACTGCAAATGTTTATATGCTAAATATTTTGACGTTTCTCTTAAACTATTTCATTATATTTAATGAAAATGTACCCTTACACTAGAAGTTTTTATATAACGTGGTAATGATACGCATTACCATATTATCGAATACAATTGCGGAAAACATCCAGAACCACCATCAGCTATTTGTAGGGTATACAAAAATCTGTTTTGTGAGGGATTTAAATCCGTGACCCGAAACCTTGCAGACAAACGCAGCCACTTAATACGTGGTAAAGCCATGCTGCAGCTATATTATGATTATAGGTCAAAAAGGTAGGCTCGACCCGAGTAGGACCACGATCGAAAATAGCAGCTTAATACTGCTGTGTTTCGTATGATGAGTGTAGACATCCGGAGACCCTTTTTTACTGGAAACGAGGCATTCCATCTTAGTCCTCAGGGGTGACAACGCATCTGCGTTTTGATTCTTAATTGAGGATAAATCTGGATGTCTATAGGCCACTGCATCCACTTACCATCAGGTGGACTGTGTGATCGTATGTTACACTTATTCTATTTAAAAAAAAACTAGGGCAGTGGCACGCTCAGGTATCGTTTAAATGGAGTGTACTGTAGCGTTTAAGGTCTTAGGCGATTTAAACTGTTTTCACAGCCATCCGCATTTAAATCATTGAGATTACGCCAACTTCCTGTAAGAAACAACGGGCGCACATAGGGCTTGTCTCAACCGTTTCATTTGTCAAGGGGATTGACGATCATACCATCGTATATTTCGAATCTTTTAAAATGTCGCGGCGGTCGAGGTAATTTAATTTTAGCGTAATTGAGATTGTTAAACCGCCATCTATACAAAGAAATAAGAGTTTTCTGGTATTTCCTTAAGTCGAATATTAAGATACTCACGGCACAAAATGGAGTATTGACTTAATATATCACCATCATTATAGCCCTTCACAAGTCTACTGCTGTACATGGCAATATGTGGAAAGGTCTATGGTTAGCAGTGGAATTGTGAAAGGCTGCAGTGGTGATGAGATACACAAACGCTTTTCTTCTAATATACCGTTGCAGTCAATGAGATAATTCGATCATCATCATAACTATCAAAATCAACAGCTTTACAAAGGTCTTCCCATAGATTGTCTCATGAAGGTGATTTTTTATAGTGGCCACGCAAGACAGGTGATTTAGCAACCGCAGTTTTATTTTTTTCCCTTTTTTATCCCTACTACCGATTTTCCGGTCCATTTCCCTCTATCGCGTCTCACGACACTCACGCGATGATATGAGGTGGTGGATACTCTTACAACGTCACGACGTCGTGAGTACCTAAGTTAGAGCATCACCTACCCATAAATCGTCAAGCCCTGAAACTTATTATCGAGATAACATTGGTTTCAATCTGTCAAGAAAATTTTCATTTGATATTTTCTCGTTCATATTTGTTAAAAAGTAAAAACGCCAGGTATTTTTTTTACTCTTGTGCTAAAATATAATGACGAATGATATCGTTCACGGCATGCAGCATATGCGTTAGTGCAGTATCCTTTATTAATAAATATACATTTTATGAGTGCAGACAAATATTCAACGAAATCACTTTTGCTAGAGCAACCAAACCTGCTAACGGTCGATAAACGTTAATTAAAACTGCTATCTCTACGCACTACCGTAGTCGACAGCGCGGTCATATTATGTGAGGCGATTTCGATTACAAATCGAGAACATAATATAATAAACATGATGCATATATATTTCATTTAATGAAGTCCCCTTTGATTCGCTTTCGTTTTATTTTAGGCCATCCAAATATGTTTCTTTTTGATCAAACAACACATTTGGTAATAATTTATAACGTTGTTTGATTAATAATTAATGAGTATTTTTGATGTGTAATAAACTGTGTGTATATAAATATTTATAACCATTATGTTTATAAATATGATAATGATGATATAAATATTTAATAAATAATGTTTGTTTCTGATTTCATATGTATGAAAATCGGGCGTTACTTTGCGGAAATTCATCATATTAAAGATAGTACCCGGTTGACCGAGCTTTGCTCGGTATTTTTCGCTCAGTTTTTTTTTATTCGTGTATTTTGGAAATTATATTTAGATACAAATTACATACTGATGAAATAGAAATAATATTTTTTGATCTTAGCGACATAATAGAAAAATCTGAACTGGTTATTTGAATAAAAAATTAAAAATTATGAGTGCAATTAGTTTAATTTGAATTTTCGTGTTTTTAAAAAAATACTAAAAAAGGGCTCGAAATAATAGATTTTCTCAAAAAAGAAAGGAACTTGAAAAAAAATTAAAAAAGTTGGACAGTCGGTCTGGACTCGAACCAGGGTATTATGGTGCTGTGACCGCCCATTATACCAATTAAGCTATTTATAAATATGATAAACATCATAGTAACTGTCAAAATTTACCTTATTATTCTAACGATGTTATAGCAGTTTTTCATTGCCTAAAAACACGGAAAAAAAGACATTTTATAAAAATAAATCCTAGCTAGATCCATTTATTGCCCCCGAAACTCCCTGGACATAAAATTTTATGAAAATCGTTGGAGCCGTTTCGGAGATTCCGATTACATATATATATATATATATATATATATATATATATATATATACAAGAATTGCTCGTTTAAAGGTATAGGATTAATATGCTAAGATCTGCGTGAAAATTTGAAACGTTTTTGTTAACGAAAATTGATACAATCAGGCGTCACTTTGCGGAAATCCATTATAATAAAGATATTAATAGTTACTTCGCAAACATCCGCTCAATTAAATACAATGATGTGTCTTACCTAGATTAAAGAGCACCCCCGCCCTCCCTCAATTGAGTGCACTAATCCTCACCGACTCGGTCAGCCACCGTAGAGTCTACATCACCTTAAGATGCCTCGTGTCGTGGCGAAACACGTGTCGTATTATCGTCGATGGTGTGTCTTTCCTAGAATAGTGGTATTGGGAGTAGTGGTGTTGGGAGTAGTAGTGCTGGGATTGGTGGTGACGGGATTAGTGCACGCAATTGAGGGAGGGCGGGAAGTGCTCTTCAATCTAGGTAAGACACATCATTATATTTAATTGAGCGGATGGTTGCAAAGTTACTATTAATACCTTTATGTTTTTGTTTCTATTTTTACCCGAAGTCAAAAAAAGGGATCTCAATTCGCTTGTATATCCTTTTCTTTTATATGTCATCATCATTACAGTCCCTTACAAGTCAACTGCTGCACATAGACTTCCCCCAAGGAATGCTAAAAAGCACTATCCTTAGCCTCCTAGATCAATCGACTTCCTGCACGTCTTACCAGGTCGTCACTCCATCTAGTGGGAGGCCGCCATACACTTCGCCTACCAGTACGAGGCTGCCACTCGAGAGCCTTACTTCAACATCGGTTGTCGGTTTTTCGAGCTATATGGCGGGCCCATTGTGACTTCAGCTTACTAATCCATATCGGTTACTCTGTTTCTACTGCGGATATCTTCATTTCTAAGTTTATCATGCATAGAAACCCTGAGCATAGCTCTCTCCATAGCTTGCTGAGTGACCTTGCAGAGTGACTTAACTACATGTTTAGCCGAGGCACTGCATGGCCATGAGTTTAAACGAATTAAATCCTGTTTGAAACAAGTATGTGTACTGTCGACATAATAATTATTTCGGGTGATGATAGTCTATGTGTATTTATATATTAAAACGCCATAGCGATACAATATAAAACCCGTTTACGGTACGGCTATGGAATATCTTTTTAAATAAATATAACCACATTTTAGATATAGTTACTACAACTATGTTTTAATATTCCCAGAACTATATTTTTTTCCTTTTTTCCAAAACATTACCTCTAGGATTTTCTTCTGTACCGTAGGGACGCTTACATACATAAATTTTGCAAGAACAAACATCCAGCTCTGGTACAGTAATTCGTTGCCTAAACAAATACTCGTTTCGAACCCGTGCCCCTCAGCGCCATAACTTATTGTTAAGCCACGCGCCACTGAGCCATCCCTCTCAACGCTAGAAATATATTGAACACAATTATGAGTTGTGACAGCTGATTACATTCGTGATATAATCAATAATTTTCGTCAGTTTTCACCTTCACTTAATAAGCCGTCTCACGTGATTTCTTTTGTCTCACCTTATCGTAATAAGGATGCAGGTCACGAGGATAACTATCGTAAAATTGCCGCAAACCCTCTCTCTTTACGGCGCCAGTAATGGCTCGATCGTAAAATATCACCAATTTAGTTCACGCTCAGCGACAGCTCACGAGGTCGCTTACTAGTGACGTATCGTCTGCGGTTTTGAAGGTGGGAGCCTCTCAAACTGACGCCCTACTCACATATGCTATGAAAGACATCATTGTGCGAAACATTAATGGGATGAAAATGTCGGACGTTACTATTTGATATGTGATTATTAAATATATTCTTACCTTAGCTTAACTAATTTATTGATACAATCTCTTTAAATATTTATTGCTTAAAAAAGCATTTCCATACCGTGTAGTGGCGGTTTAAAAATACCCCATATTGATTTCTTATATTTACGCGAACACTACACATGATTAAAACTACTTTTACGGATTTTTACGCGTTTATTTTTACTTCTTATTTTTAATTTCCGACGTTTCGGGCGCTTTCCAGCACCTATGGTCACGGGGGACTGAGATGACTGACGTCCCAATGTCATTGTTAAACCCGGAGTACCTTCAGCTTTTGTAATTATTGCTTATGGTGTAATTAAAAAAGCTGAAGGTACTCCGGGTTTAACAATGACATCGGGACGTCAGTCATCTCAGTCCCCCGTGACCATGGGTGCTGGAAAGTGCCCGAAACGTCGGGAATTAAAAATAAGAAGTAAAAATAAACGCGATAAAATCCGTAAAAGTAGTTTTAATCAATACCCCATATTTTCAGCAGTAGTCTATAAAATGCTGTCAATCCAAATCATACCCGTCGATAATTGTCATCGTCATCGAACACCCATGGAAAGGAGCATCAAAAGTTGCGAGGCATCTGGTAATAAGTTCGTCAATCCGGTTGCCAATCATGATTGTAAAGGCAAATTCTCCCTAAAGCGAAAGAGACCTAAATCCACCGTAGACATCAAAGGCAGACGAAGAAGAAGAAAAAGGATAACGAGCATTCATTTCAGTAATATCATCACTTAACATTAATATACTTTATAAGTCCGCTATTGGACGTAGGCCTTTCTCAAAATGCCATCTTGAACAGCTCGGCTTGAAGTTCTTTGCAGTTGGACTGTTACCACTTATCATCGGGTGAACTGTAAGTTCGTTTGACACTTCTATTTAACAAAAAATCTGCAAACCTGTATTAAATACGAGCCTCTTTTCAAGTCCATGATCAATTTAAAATTCCTTAACACAACTCTACTCTTTGATTGAAAATACAATCAGAGAGTTAGTTAGAGCTAGCACTTTTAATATATTCAAATGTAATAAAGTTCATCTTCAAACGTTTGTTAATGAAAAATTAAAAAAAAATCCTTTCATACAAAATCGAATTAAAGAGTTCTTCACAAACTGAAATCCAATGTAATCGCATAATACAGACCCTGTAAGGCCTTTTTGCTTAGGAAAATTTCGCTTAACACTCTTTGAGCTTATATAATCCCATTGTTAATGTGAAACAAGTAAAATAGGGTTTATATACTTTTCAAGCTCCTACTGTATTTTCTCCGGTTCACTATTTAAAAAGGAAACTCGAAAACTTTTACTTATTTATTGTTACTTGTGTTAAATGTTGGAAACGTTTATCTAGTTTTTATAGACTTAATGTAGCAACCTATGTATGTCCTGTGCTTTGCTTCTCTAACTTTTAAGAGGGTTTTAGTGCATATATAATAGTAAAACACGCTGACTAAGAGCGGAAGCTTAAGTGGACTTTAAAAACTTTAAGTGTAGTCAAAATTTTGCTTATATCTTTGACATCCACTCGTGATGTTTTTCCTGGTACATCAGACAAACCAAGAAATAAAGACGGAGGGCTGTGTATATTTCAGATCATAGAAAAGAAAGAAGCTTCTTATCATATTTTAGTACAGAGCTTTCTTTATCAGCCCGCAAAAGTTTACTGATAGATGAGCAATTAAAACCATTTTTTATAGAATAAGGGTGACAAAAGAGCACACAGTCCACCTGATGGTAAGTGGATGCTGAGGCTCATAGACATCTACAAATAACCCCGATCAAGAATCAAAACGCAGGTGTGTTATCACCCCTCAGGACTAAGATGGAATGCCTCGTTCCCAGTAAAAAAGGGTCTCCGGATCTCTACACTCACTATACGAAACACGGCAGTATTAAGATGCTATTTATGCTAGTGTTCTGTGAGAGCGTGTTTCTTCTCCGGTCGAGCCGACCCATTGCTGCTACAACCGTAATATAGCTGCAGCGTAGCTACACCACGTATGAAAACCTTGTTTACGGTTGCTATTGATTTGGGATGCATACACGTACGTGTTCTTACTATAACGTGAGCATAGTGTTGGCATGGTTTTGTCGTGCAGTGTACGCAGCGCTCCGTATTCCTTTCTTTATTAATGTGGGCCTAGTATATAATATATCTATGTACTTATGTATGACAAATATTTATTATTTTAGATACAATCATATTGTTACTTTTATGTTGTTTTTGTTTTTATACTATTTAAGAAGTACATGATATAACATGTATAAGCTATTTGTATACGCTTATCAAAATTTGTAATTTATATTACTTATGTATTCCTATATCCACATTTTTTCTTATATTGATCTATCACATAGCCCCAAGGTAGACGTAGAGAAGTATAGAATACCTCAGATATTAAATCCGCCTTATACTATGTACGTATATGACGGTCTAAATAAATAAATAAATTCGTGGTTTGCGGAGGGTATCGAAATGTATTTGAACCGTAGTATACCCGCCCAATATTGCTGCTTTTTACTAAATAAAAGACTTTTTTAAATAGAATACGGGTGACAAACGAGCACACAGCCGAGCCATAGACATCTACATTTATCTTCAATTAGGAATCAAAATGCAAATCCGTTGTCACCCCTGAAGACTGAAACGGAGTGCTTCATTTCCTATCACCATACAAAAACCAGCAGCATTAAGTAGCTATTTTACACTGGTGTTCGTAAGAGCGTGGTCTTACCCCGGGTGAGCCGACCCATTCGTGCTGCATTACAATATAGCCGCAGTACGGCTCTACCACGTAAAATAGACTTCTATATAATTAAAAATGCACGTATAGATCCACACGCGGTAAAAAAACTTTACGTAAAGGAACTGTTTCCGTGGTAGAACCACGGAACACGTGTTTTCCCGCCCAAAGGTTGTGTATAGTCATTCAGCGCGAAAACGCAGACATCGTTCCTAGCTCTATACCGCGGATACTGTATAATATTTATTTCCTTATTTTTATAAAATTAGGGTGACCAATTAACTCACAGTCCACTTAGTTGTAACTGGCATCTGCAGTCCATGGAGCCCTGCAGCCGACAAAGAACATCGAAGGCTACAGTTGTGTTGTCATCCCTGAGGACTAAAATGAAATGCCTCACTGCTATTTCATGGCAGAAAGTGGTAAGGAATTTAAAGGAGGGAAAAAAGAACCACTCATTAATTTAGTTTTTGTGTTTTATTAAAATAAATTATTATGTCATCCAAATGAAATGTATTAAATAAAATAAATAATAAAGTACATTAATTTTAATAGCTATGTTCAAAGGTCACAGATAAAATATTTACCTAATAAAATTGAAACGAATGAAATTGATAACGCAGTATATTTTAATGGCGTATATGATATTCGATGAAGTATTTTCAGTTTGAAATCGTAAAATGTACAATCTAAATAAATACAAATCTACGACAGTAATTTAGACATTTTTGATTTAAGCTCTATTCCGAACGGTCGCGAAACATTTGACATTCGTATCACATTTAGCATCAGTTTACTTTTCGAAACAAATAGTGTTTGAATTTTTTCAACTCGCTATTCTTGGACCATATAAACTCATATACGAGTTGAAAAACTCCACGATCCGGAACTCCGATACGGAGCGCAACATAATCGCTGGTAGGTAAAGGGAATGCCGACATTTATAATTGTCCTTTGTATGTGAAAACGAATGTGGAACGAGGTTATAGGGAAATGTGCGTTAGGAACGTACTTCACACACACCGACTTGTAAAATAAAGCACCTTTTATAGTGACATAATTTTCTTAACATCCCTCATATTTTTACAAAACAAACACAATAATCACGAATAACTTTCTTTTCTTTTGTTTGATAAGAATGTTACAAATTTTAATGAATCATTGTAGGTATATGTTGTTGTTTTTTATTTCTCATATCTTTAAGTCTCCAGCTAAATTATCTTGAAAGAAATAATTATAATATGATACTACAATATTAAAACAATTATCAAAAACTTTCATGTAATTTTAGAATGATACAAGATCTCCTGATGAATGATGCACCAGACGGTATATTAGTATCGCAGTTATCTGCGACCGACTTCATGTATCCTCCTCCTGAGGATTAAGGTGGAAATACCTCAAAGTCTGTAAATATTCCTTACCCTTAAAACTGCAATACACCTGTAGGCTCGGCGGCAGAAATAGGAAACGACCCAGAAGGAATCCTAGATAGGAAAGACTCCGCCTAGGGCAATGTAGCTGAAATACATCATATTTCGAATTTCTCACTAAAAAATATAAACATTGAACGTTTGTATCGTCTAAATAATTGATTCAGGTTTAAACGTTTGTCCGTGTCACATTTGTATTTTATAATGTAAATCGCCTTCTCGATACAGAAAGGTTTTGCCAAATGTATTTTAATGTTAACTTGAATGAAAATTTTATTAATTAAATATATTTAGCACATTTACAAATTCTAGAAGTTTTGGGCGCTAACCACGTTCGCAGTGGACTCGACAATTACATACGTAAAATAAGTTTTATTCAATGTGTTACACATAAAATTATGAAAATATTAACGTTTATCGATTTTCGTAACACTACTTTGTAACAATAAACGTCAATTTAGATTTCATAGGAAGCTTTTAATTTAATAGTTCCTACATTGACGTAATAAAAACTGAAAGCCCGATAACATTGGAACATAAAATCTTGCTTTGAAATTGTCGTTACTAAACTGGAAGACTGAATATATTTATGAACATTTTTTTACTAATCATAAGCCAGTGTGACTACACCCCACATGGTGGTAAGTGGTGATGAAATCGCACTGTCCTAACGTAAAAAAAGCTTTCACTCTTGCCTTGAAGACGACAAGATTGTAATCGGAAAGAGAGACCAGCGGATTGTTCCCTTCCTATACGAAAGACAACAAAGGAGTATCTGCCGAACGTCTGGTGGTCCAATGGTGGAAAATGAGCAAGGAATTAGGACGCGTTATTCCTGCGCAATACGTTATTACGCAAGTAATCTTATAACTACTTACCCTAAAACTTGTCCTTGATTTTAAATCAAAATTTTATAACTCAACGTCCCATCCAATTCAATGGATTAATTCACACGTACAAAATTGGATATAAAATTGTATCTTGAAGGAATATATCATAGCGTCAGACCGGCGTTTCTACATTAACAATGCAAATCAAATTGTTAACGACTGCACGTTGAACATTCAAGAACAATTTTCAATGAATTTATTAAGGTTTACTCTTAAAGGTCAAGGTATATGTTAATATAACCTATATAGCTTAGAGTATGGTTTAGGTATACATAGCTGACTTCACATGCAAACTAGAAGACCTAGTATGTAACAAAGATAAAAGTCTGGCAATGATTATACCGACATTTATAAAACATTTCAATATTTTTTATAGGATAGGGTGACAAACGAGCACACAGTCCACCTGGTGGTAAGTGGCTGCTGCGGCTCGTAAACATCTAAATCTATCCTCAATTACAAATCAAAATGCCGATGCGTTGTCACCCGTGAGGACTAAGATGAAATGCCTCGTTTCCAGTAAAAAGGGTCTCCGGTTCTCTACACTTACCACACGAAACACAGCAGCATTAAGCTACTATTTCACGCTGGTATTCTATGAGAGCGTGGTCCTTCCCCAGTCGAGCCTACCCATTCGTGCTACAACTATACTAATAATATAACTGCAGCATGACTCTACCACGTATACCCGATTTAGTACTAAATCCATGATGCATGTCCAGGGCACGGCTTTGTGACATTCTTGGGGGAGGCCTATGTTCAGCAGTGAACTTATGAAGGGCTACAATTATGATGATACTTCTTCTGTAGTAGAAAGGATGTGCCTCAACCGCAACCCATGGCAGGCACACTGGTGGTCACAGTTCAGGACATACTGGGAACTTTCAGGCTGGCTTAAACAAGATGGTTATACTGCTCATGAGAGGCGCATGTGTTGCAGTGAACTTCAACGGGCTGGCAAAAAAGAAGTGGTACATTATTAAGTTCTAAATTTCTATCAGTCAGTTACATAAATCATACAATATACTTCAATAGAAAAACAATAAAACAATTCAAGCAATATTTCACTTATTAAAATATGCTTTGTACAATACAATTGACACATATGTAACAAAGTGAAGAAGCCGAACATGTGGAGTGGTAAAATTGAAATCTCATTGGTCGCGACAAGAGCCCGGCCTAGTGACGGGGTGATTGGAGGTATTTTATTGCCGGGCGCACCCTATCTGGCTTCGGTCCATATTTCGGGAGCTTCGTGAATCGTGTTGCCGATAAATCATTGTCTAACTGTTACTAGTTCACCTTGTTTTTCTTATATGTACTATCGCTTTGTCACTCGGCGGTCTTATCACTTATTTGTCCTGCATCCGTGTAGGGATATAACGTTTTATTGCGATTTACATATGTTCTGTTTTTTACATCAATATTTGGTTACTATGTGGTGGAGAAGCTAGAGTAAGATTACTAGGACTAGGTTACCTATTTCTGCTGTCAAACATTAGTACGTGCACTGCCGTACTACGTTCCCATCTGAAGGGTAGAGAGGCAGTAAGGCTTTCGAACCCTTAGAATGAAAACGCACCTGTAGTCTTCTTTATTTGAAGATGGATGCAAAGGTCTATATGCTGCAGGAGTCTCTTATTAACCACCAGGTGGACTGTACGTTCGATCTACACTACAATTTTATAAACAAGAAGATGACGCCTCGGTAGCCAACAACTTTTATTGAACAGGAAACATAGTTTCTTTTTACCGACTTCAAAAAGAAGGAAGTATTCAATTAGACTGTATGTTTTTATGTCTGTAATGTTACCTCAGGACATTTTTCGAGGTGAATCGATTTTGATGTTTCTTTTTATTTAAAAGCTGGTACTTTTCTTGTCGTTCCATATAAATTTTATCAAGATGCTACCAGTAATTTTTTAATCACATTTAAATAATAATTTTCTCAAATATTTATTATTTGTCCTTAAATATTTTATAAGTGGTAGAGCCACGGTGCAGCTATATTGTAGTTGTAGCACAAACGCATCGGCTTGACCGTGGTAGGATCATGCTTTCACATAATACTATTGAGTGTAGAGAACCGGAGAACCCTTTTTACTGAAATGGAGGCATTCCATCTTAGTCCTCAGGAGTGACAACGCATTTGCATTTTAATTCTTAATTGAAGATAAATGTGAACGGTGTGCTCGTTTGTCACCCAATGCTATAAAAACGCGTATTTAATCGGCTTAGAATACATTGATTCGGTCGTATTAAAGTCCATCGAAGTACCAGATAGTCTCGCATCTAAGAAGTTAGAACACTAAATCCTCTGGGTCTTTCCTATATGCTTCCTTACGATACCCTAGAAATGAAATGAGATAAATATTACCTTCAAAAATTTACGCTTATTCTAAGAATTTTGACGAAGTTCGTATTTTTAAAACCGTTCATACGAGCAAATTGATTTATCAATTAAACATGAAGCCTCCTTACCGTTGATTTGCGGTGGAAGGCCCGGTGCAAACGTTCGATGCAACTTCGCAGCGGTCACGTGACGTGACAGGTAGGAAATTGCGTTCGACGAGTGAACGTTCGCCATTACACCTTTGTTTTGTGCCACTTCTAGCACACGCTGTCAAAGAAATGTCGTTACTAAATAAATACACACACGCATATACATATATATATATATATATATATATATATATATATATATATATATATATATATATATATATATATATATATATATATATATATATATATATATATATATATATATATATATATATATATATATATATATATATATATATATGTGTGTGTGTATTTATTTATATATACTATAGAGCAGTGGTAGCTCAGATGGTTAACGCTCGCTGTAAATATAATAGAACGCGAGTAAACCGGGTTCGATCCCCGCCGGCACCAATAAAATTGTTAATTGCAATTTGAAGTGCTGATTTACCATGTGCTCGGCAGTGAAGGAAAACATCGTGAGGAAACCTGCATGTCAAAAATAAGAAAAAAAAGACATTTCATATATATATATATATATATAAATATATATATATATATATATATATATATATATATATATATATATATATATATATATATATATATATGTGTGTGTGTGTATTTATTTATATATACTATAGAGCAGTGGTAGCTCAGATGGTTAACGCTCGCTGTAAATATAATAGAACGCGAGTAAACCGGGTTCGATCCCCGCCGGCACCAATAAAATTGTTAATTGCAATTTGAAGTGCTGATTTACCATGTGTTCGGCAGTGAAGGAAAACATCGTGAGGAAACCTGCATGTCAAAAATAAGAAAAAAAAGACATTTCGAAGGCATGTGAACCAACACGCATTGGGGCAGCGCGGCGGACACTTCCTTGCCCTAAAACCCTCTCAGAAATTGAGGGGAGGCCCGTGACCAGCAGTGGGACGTATATAGGCTGTAACTTTACTTTACTCATATAAATATATATAATGTGTGTGTGTGTGTGTGTGTGTGTGTGTGTGTGTGTGTGTGTGTGTGTGTGTGTGTGTGTGTGTGTGTGTGTGTGTGTGTGTGTGTGTATTTTCGAAATATCACTGATTTACTCTCTCATCAAAGGAGTTAAGCTCACCTTTTCTACAAAATGTCGGTGTAATAAAAATAAACAAATATTGAACTTTTCATATTTATTATAACATTTTAATATTCTTTCAATTACTGCCGTGGGTTTTCGCGCGATAGAGTTTCCAAAGACACTATAACTGCGACAGAACGTCGCCTTTGATGACTAAAAAAAGAGCAGGTTCTTTTTTATCTCAAAGGGTAACCATGCTGTGAGCAAACACGGCCGGCGTTCTTTGCACTACTTTTATGTTCATAGTAAATATAGCATGTATATTATGTTAATAAAAATCTATTCAACATAATATCAAACCTATGTACTAAGAGATATTCATAAAAAATATCTTAGCTATTGTCTCACAGTTCATAATAAATGATATTTATAGTTCATAATTATGTAAGAAATTATGTTAACACTTCTGATAAAATTAAAGTTAAAAATAAAACAACAAATTGTAGAGACACGTTAAAACTTGCAACTCGTTTTAGATGGATTTGAAACTATTTACAGCAAAATTTCCTGTAAGTTTACTGAGTTGCCTTTTCATAAATTCAAAACACATGTAAAAAGCATTCTAATGAAAAAAAGAGTATTTTAAATTATTGATTTTTAAACGCGATAAAATCCGTATAAACAGTGTTTTAGAGAAAAATATTTTACTTTTGAGTTTCATCTTTTCACAAGAACTTTTAAAGAGATTGTATTTTTTGATTTTCGTATAATGCTTCGTAAAGGCCGATTTCGAATATTATGACTTTAAATTTGATTTATCACACTTTTAAATTATTTTATTAAACCTTATTTCCATTGTAGATTGTGACCTAAATATATGGAGATGCTCTATGTTCAGCAGTAAACATTTATATGTTTACTGCTGAACATAGACCATCCCCATATACTACCTGATAGTGATAGATGATAGAGTATATGAGAAGTTTTTGCTACGCTTAGCAGGCGGTTTGGCCGCAGTTTCATTATTTTTTTGAATCGATATCACGAAGACGCTGCCCATCTACTGTAGTTTCCGTAATATACTATTGACAAGCAAAAACAAATCTTTCTTTGAAATCGTAGACACAAGCATGCTATCCATAATAAATTCATCCAATGCGAGTTAACAACATGCGACGTGTGACCGCGAACACGACGTGCAACGACGACGACGCGGACACGTTACGTGACAGTTGCGGTGTGGCGAGAAATGATCAGCAGCGTCCCGTGGTCACCTTTACCTACCTGTGTAATTTGTGTACCCAATTATTTCAATTCGACCTAAAATTACAATGGTTGGTAGACTTATTTTGAGTAATTATAATCTAATAAAATAATTTTTCTGTGAGGGTAGGTAAATTGAGTAGTACACATTTTAGACATCTTAGATGTAAATATATTTAAAAAAATAGTTACAGTTTGAATTTTATGTTTATTATTTATATGTAATAAATTACTACCTACCAGCTCTTATTTCCAAGTATTTTCTCTAACATCACTGCACTTTACAACTACTTTCACCAGGGAAGCACTGAAAGGTTCACTTATGGAGATGTCAAAGTCATTCCAAAGTCAAAAATGGATAACTTACAGCGGGAACTGCAACAATCTAGTTCTGCTGCCACAACTTCATCTTCCCTACCAGGTGATTTTAATGCTTTTAGAAAATTCATCTTGGCTGCTTTAACATCTTTGCATAACCAAGTAGATCTTCTGGGAAGAGAACTGAATCGTAGTGAAATGCGTCGCCGCAGAAAGATGATCCTACTCCATGGAGATCCTGAAGAAAAATCTGAGGATACTACCGCCGTTATAAGTACACTTATCAGTACTAAACTCCTAGTCCCAGGTTTCAGTAAAACATCCATAAGCCGTCTGGGACGCCCTTCCGATAAATCTTCCAGGCCTGTGGTTGTCAAATTCAGCGATACTGTGATGCGAGATAAGGTTTGGTACTCCAAAACCAAACTTAGGGACACAGGTATAACCCAGTCTGAGTTTCTAACAAGGAGGTGCCATAGTATTTTTCTAGAAGCTAGGCGAAGGTATGGCATCACCAAATGTTGGACCAGGGATGGAGTCAATATTTTTACTCCAGATGGCACAAGACACCAACTTGAGACTTTGTCTGAGCTTGACACATTATGCAACAGGTCAACTTCTGCTTCACCCGTTTATCCTATTATGGTTGAGGCAAATAAGGCCCCCGAAAATAAAGGTGCACCACAGCGTACTAAGAGGGCCGGTAAAAAATGAACTTTTTCTTAAATAATTTTATTTTATTATTTATATTTATTAATTTTTGTAATTCTGTTATAACTTTTCTCTGGACTTCATATTTTAGTTTTCTTTTTATCATCATTATCTTCATTACTTTTCCTTGTTAATTGTAGATTAGATAGTAAAATGTAATGATTAATAATCTCTCTTTGAAATGTTTATTATTTAGTGTTATAATTTTTCTTGTATGTTGGTAATTGTTATTGTAATCTTTCTTTGGAATGTTAATTATTAGTGATAAAAGTATATTGTAAGGTAGATAATTGCTAGTTATCGTACTGTAACTTTGACACTTTGATTCATCTGACATTAACACCTCTCACTTTTGTGTCTATGGTATGTTAACGTTCAGTTTCTTCACTTATTGTTAAGTGAATTAAACATTTCTTTCCATAATGCTAGCAGGTGGTTTATTGATAACTTATTTATTTTTGAATTATTTATTTTATAATTATACATATTACAATACATACATATTATAATACATACATATAATAATACATATTTACTTAGTTTTACACATATATTAAGTAATCAGATATAAGTTAATATGATTTCTTCAGATGATAATGTTCGGAGTTCCAATTCCTTCGCCTTTGATTATGCCTCTGATGGATTAAGCAGTATTGACAGCTTTGAAAGCATTGCAACTTTACTTTACTCGACCCGATTATGCTTCGTCCTTGAATTCACCTAACATCAGTCTTAAGCGTTAGTCACTAGCACAAAATATATAAAACATAACATTGCATAAGCCTATAAGACATCTTTGTATTTCTCCTATCCGATGTAAGGTGCAATTCAGTAAAAAACGATAAGAACGACCGTAACATACAACATAAAATTCTAACTCCAAGAACACAAACACAACTAAAGATTCATTAGCTCCTCTGAATTCAGCGGTCCTTAAATTTCGTCACAGATATTCAATATATATAAACTTTTATTATTTTCCCAGAGTAAAGTAACGGTTAAACGAACTATGAAACTTGCATCACGCTGTACTTAAACCATTGTGCACGATATTAAATGTATGTCCATACCAATTATTTTGAAGTATTGAGTATACCTGGTTTTGTACGTCTCTAGTATTCTTGACTGTGCACAAAACCTCTACCTTCTGGTTAGTTATATATATATATATATATATATATATATATATATATATATATATATATATATATAGTATATATATATATATATATATATATATATATATATATATATATATATATATATATATATATATATATATAGAGTATTCGCTTCAACGACATGATTTAATGAAAATAGATCATATGCATGATTTATTTTCATAAAATAAATCATGCATATGATTTGTTTTCATTAGATCATGTCATATGACTTACTTATTCAAACATATTCATGTTATATAACATAGATACAATCTTAATACATGCTTACTGTTCAATATTGTGGGATACCAAGTAGTGTAGGCAGAATATATCGTGTGTGATCTCTTCCGATAATCAGACTACGGTACATAATAAACGAAGGACCTGCGAATAGTAGTGTGTTCTATATCACCTGCTAATTATTGAATGGATGGCGACACTCACTTCAACAGCTGCGTTGCGGTCGCCTGGTGTTCCCTGGTCAAATCACCCGGATATTACTTGCGTGCAAACACAGTCCAGCAGTTCTGTGAGCTTACTTAACCAAGTATCGGTGGTGTAAGAATATCATTACCGCATATCGTCTAGTGAGTGCACTAAGAGGCGATAGAGTGAAACAGAAACATGATATGGACAGTCTAACTCTATCCTCCCAATAAAAAAACTACATTTACCAATCCGCCAAACAGGCGTGGTGAATTCTCTTTTATTATGGCAAAACGCCCCATATATGGCAATCCATGTGGGAGACCGATAAAAGAACCAATAAAATATCGCCGCTGAATATAGAATTAGAAATTTTATTGGTTGTAAAGGATGGAATGAAATACAAAGAAACAATGCATTCAGAAGAAAAAGACAAGCAAAGAGTTTATGGTGCACATACGTTCGAACGTAAATGTGATACAGACGAGATCGTTTGCTTAATAGCAAAAAGGCGTAACTACCGTACTTGACATCCTTCAATTTGCCAGTTACATACGAAGTATGTCAGTCGCAATTCCCTTTAATTTGATTATTTGACATAATAGCCAGACAGCCATTTTGGCCTTATCTACATATATACATATTATGTACATAATATATACATCCAGCAAATGGTAACCAATAAGTGGATTGTATAAGTTAGTCAATCATCGTCAAACAAAATATGAAATCTTTATATAGGTGTACTATTTAGCTCTTTAAAATTTTACATAAATAGTGTGCCATATAATAAGCCAGAAAAATTTAATAGAATGTGAGAAAATTTTTCTGCGATTAATCGTTTAATAAGCATGTATAAGAATTTAGTTGGACGAATTATTTTTTTATTTGCTGCTAAATCATAATCTCAAAATACACAAACCGTACTATAGAATATTTCATCATGAGGAAACTATTTATTTTATATATTTATTACCACACTATTGTATAAATATCTTAATAAAAAGGATAACAAAGGGCGGACCTAATGCCTTTTGGCATTCTCTCCCCGTCAACTTGGGACGTGTGGAAATAATTTGATAGGTGCCAAAAATAAAAATAATGATAAGGTAAATCAGCAACACAACAACGGGCTTTATATTAAACATTTGATCAAAAAAATAATCAAGAGCTTTTAAAAAAATAGTATTAATTGTTTTTCAAATTAAATATTACACCTTTGGCTGAATTATGAATAGGTTAAAAAAAACTATAATATTATATTTATTTAAACAGCTATAGTAATCAAAATGATATTATTATTATAGTGTGTTTCTCAGAAGTAGTTATTCCAAAAACTTATTAAGAACTTGACCAAGAGCACGGTGTAGAATTATTTTCATTAAAGTTGTGTGGTAACACACGTCACGTCTTTCTAGCATAACCGCAACGAGCACTAACCGACTATCCATAGAGAAAAGCTCTTAACAAAAATCCACAAATAAAACAAAATAATTTCAATGTAAAAAAATAATGAAATGAAATAGATTTTAATATATTATAATCGTGCGTCATTCAGCACAAGAACATATTAATACTTTTAAGAGCCTGTCAATAGAATGAGTGCGGAAAAAAAGGAGAAAGGTTTTTTTGTTTCTTATATTTATTTAAGGGCCATGATCGATAGGCCAGTCCTGTCATGCCTTTAACTATTTTGAACAAACTCCTTTGTGATACTGATACACTTAATTCTATTATTTATTATATGCCAGCCCTTCAACCATTTTGGCAATGGAAATTTCAAAATGTTTTAATGGACATATTCAACACATTTATTTTTTACGGTTGTAATGATAATAGTTCTTTTAATTTTCTCCCGTAACACAAGGGGTTAAAACTATTTTATGTTTTAACTTACAAAGTAGAGGAAACTCACAAGAGTGTTATGTTACGATGTTTGAAATACGTATTTTTTCCACAGCCATTTTAGTTAACTGCTGAACATATTATATAGCCTTTTCCAAGAACGTAATTTTTTTGGGAACGTGCCCTTACCACACTGGTCAGACGTGAAAAATATGTTTTATCAGGGAGCCAGAAGCAGTCTATAAAAAATTGGTGCAACGGTTTTGATATACATTACAAATCTTATATAAACTTTCTAAAAAATACATTTTGTTTGCAATATGAATAAAAAAATCTTAGACTCCTTTTTTTCACCAATAACTCCATTAAATTAACCAAAATTATTTCAGTTAACTACTCGAAGTAAGCTTAGATTGCTTGTATTAGGAATTTTTCACGATATTAGTCGGACGGCGGATTCGACCCACAACTTTCAAGTACGCGGTTTGTACCCTTAATTAGACTGATATAATACCAGGCTGCACTAAAAGTATCGGGAATGGAATATTTCCACTGTTCCTATCATATCAGAATCTTTTTAATTGAAATCTCCTTGGTTTTAAAAATCGAATACCATTTATTTATTTAAAAAAAGATTCTCGGTCTTGTCACAAGGTTTTGTCAAACTTGTTTAGTCGTTGAGAAAATGGAATTGACTCGAGAAAATTCAAGAGCGATGATTTATTATGACTTTCGAAGTGGTTTAACACAAAACAGTGTGTTGACCGGATGATTTCTGCATTTGGTGATGAAGACCCATCTAAAACTACAATTTATCGCTGATTTGCTGAATTTCATCGTGGACGTGTCAAGCTCAGTGATGATCCTCGTCAAGGTCGTCCAAAAACTGCAGTCATCTAAGAAAACGTTGATGTTGTGCGTAAGCTGATTGAGGAAGATCGACATGTGAGATACTGCGAAATTCAGGCAACTTAAGACATTAGCATGAGTCAAATAAAAAGAATCTTGCATGAACAATTAGGAAAAATTATTTATTTATGTAGTTTTAGTAATTTAAATTACAAAAATTATAATAAAGAACTTAACTAAAATGATAATTAAAATTATAATATTTACGATTAAAACTAATTATGTACAATATAAAAGAAGAAACTATAATATAGAAAACCTAAAACTAAAAATTTTTATCGTCAAAAAGACCTGCTCCCCGTGGTATAGTGCCAAGAACGCTGGCTGCGTTTCCTCGCTGAATAGCTATACTTAGCCTTTGAGCGAGGAAAGAAACAGCCCTCTTATCACCAGCAGCGACGATCAGCAAGTAGCATCCCACACTGGGGCTTTACCTCTCTCCCAAGGGACCAAAGTCATACCGTCAGGTCTCCTACCATCGTCTCTAAATATCCCGCAAGGCTCTAAAACCGAGGGGATATTTATAGAGACAAGAGCCCTTCGGATGATTTCGTTCAAAGAACCGTGACGGGAAAACCTACCTGCACTTTTCTTGCATGAAAGTCCGTGGAGCCCAAACTCATCGACGCTGCTACCACAGGGGCACTGGTGAGGTTGACAAATAGCCACTCCTAGCCGGATTCCCACGCCGATGCGCAAGCTTTCCCCATCAAGCAATGTGCCGAGATTACTTGATGGTAGAGCATGTAACCAGTGGCTAGATTCTTTAGTCGAAACAGCTAGAAGGCGAGCCTGATCTTGTTGAATATGGAAATTTCGAAATAAATTTTTCTAGACACTCCGTACCAACGGAATATCCCACTGTTTTTGTTGGTTAACTTCCAGTGGGAAATTTTCGCCGGGACAGAGTGTTAACAATATTTGCTTTGCCTCCGCAGCAAAGCACAGGTCTACTTTATTATTTAAAATTGTGTTACATAGGTCATTGACACTATGCACGGAAGCAAGGAAAGCAGGCAATGCGACGCTAGAAATATTTCTTATACCAATTCCACCAAATTTGATAGGAAAAGTGGCTTGATTCCAGGCTATTGTATTTAATCTCAAATTTAGAATATTTTCTAAAGCAATTTTAAGATTACTATCAATATCTTTTAAAATATCCAAACATTTCCAGACTGGACTTGAGCGTAACAAGTATGTAAATTTAGGTACAAGGAGACAATATTTTAAAATGGTAAGGGTAATATGGGGGTTTAAAATATATAATTTATCAACATGATTTAAAAATTGATCAAATTTTGTTTTTAAAACAGGTTTAATACTATCGAAAAACAAAGGAGCACCAAGCAGGTAAAGCGATTCCAAATTGACAGTTTTTATTCCTGGAGAAATCTGATTGAAATTTTGAATTAAGGTATCTCTTTTAGAATTAGATAAATTATTAGAGATAAATATTTCACATTTATTAGTATTTGGTTCAAGACCAATATTTTTAAAATTTTGAATAATATGAGTAAGATCATTGAGGACATCATCTGCTTTACCTCCTAGTGTACCGTCGTCCAGATACTAGACATTCAGCTTGGATTTTAAATTTGATATAATAGGTTGAATTCCCAAACTCAAAAGAGCTGGACTTAATGGATCACCCTGCTGAACACCGACAGCAGACTCAATAATATGGTTTTGATAAAACAAGTTTGAATTTTGACTGTAACGTTGCCAAACGTAATGATATATTTCGGGGGTATTGTTAGCCACTTCTTTCAGCAGGGTTATCCTATCAATAGAGTTAAAAGCATTTCTAAGATCAATCTTCAGAAGAACATCTGCATTGGAATTAGTTAAGAAAGTACGCACCGAATGTACCGCCGCCTCACAGCCACCTTTGGTGCCAAAGCCTGGTTGAGTAGGCTGAAATTTTGCCTTAAGGTTTGAGATTATGTACCTGCAAGCTAATTTTGAAGTTAAGCGTTGAAATGTAGAACCAACAGCAATAGGACGGATACCGCTATCCTTTTTTTTTTTTTGAAGGCACACAATCTTGCCCCATATAAGTAGGGAATGAAATTGGGATTGATATTACCAGAAAGCATAAAATTACATAATTTTGTTATTTCATTAAGAAGTACCCTACCGGCGTCACCGGCAGATACGCTTACAAGGCCTTTGAGATGCTGAGGCGTAATCCCGTCAATGCCGCCGGCAGAGCCATTCGAAAATGACAATATTGCGTCTAAAGTGTCTTTTTTGGAAACTTGTAATGGTTGCATAGAAGTATTGGGAGGCAGCGGTAAATGAGGCAGCGGTAAATTCTGGAAAGGATTGACCGAAGGATGTTTCTGACGAAGGCCTTCAAGAGTTTCGACATTACGAGGAGCGAGGATGTCATCTGGGAATAAAATACGGGATGCATTTTCTAATTCGCCGTCCATTACTTTTGATTCAACTACTTTTTTAAAATCAAATTCAGGATAAGGTCGAGGGAAATGAGTATTAATCGGGTAATTCAAATTTTGAAAAGAATTTTCTTTTAGTTGAGACGTAATTGATTTATTTATTGTTTTACTAAAATGAAAGTGGGAATACGCGAATGTAAATAATTTTTGCCAACTTTTTTCACAATTTGTTAGACAATTTTGAATAGTTAATGACAATGCTTTAGCAAGTTGCGTCCTCGCGCCTCTTGTCCAATTAGGTGTAAAAAAGTTGTTTTCCTGATGGATACCGCATTCGCTCTGTAAAGAGCAAAAAGCGGCTCTCGTTACTTGGTGCGTCAGAACTCTCGAAAGATTCCACGCAAGATCCTCAAATGCTGTATACAACATCGTATCAGGTGACGAATCCTGGATATACACGTACGAACCCGAAACAAAAAACCAGTCAAGAGTTTGGGTGTTCGAAAATGAGTTAAAGCCAACAAAAATTGTTCGTTCACGGAGTGTTGCAAAAAAAATGGTGGCCACGTTTGTCTCCAAAACCGGCCATGTTACGACTGTTTCTCTTGAGGGACAAAGAACGGTTAATGCAGAATAGTATGCTTGCATTTGTTTGCCACAGGTCGATTCTGAACTCCGTAAAGAGAACTGCAACCGACGCATCATCCTCCATCACGACAATGCGAGTTCTCACACCGCACCCAGAGCAAAAGAGTTTTTAGAGCAAGAAAACATAGAATTATTAGACCATCCACCGTACAGCCCCGACCTAAGCCCTAATGATTTCTATAATTTCCCTAAAATAAAGAATAAATTGCGTGAACAGAGATTTTCTTCACCTGAAGAAGCTGCGGACGCCTACAAAACAGCCATTTTGGAGACCCCAGCTTCCGAATGGAATGGTTGCTTCAATGATTGGTTCCATCGTATGGAAAAATGTGTCAAATTTCGCGGAGCATACTTCGAAAAGCAATAAATACATTTCTAAATAGTAATGTTGTGTCACTTTCTTGATTCCCGAAATTTTCAGTGCCGCCCTCGTATGTATTGGTTCCTTCTTGATTTTCTTTATAGATGCACACAAGTGCGCGGTAATCAGCACTTCAGATTAACAATCTTAGTGATGCCAGCAAGGGTCAAACCAAATTGTTTGCTTGTTATGAAATTAATGGTAAGCTCTCAATATATAAGCTGCTACGACTGCCTGTTTACAGGCTTGATATTATTAGCAAAATATAAAACAACTTGCCTACCATCGTTTACATATCCATGAACTTTTTCAAGATTTTTCTCGTAGTTAACTTTATCAAATTAATTATCTTTATCTGGTGAGTCACCGAATGTGTGCGAAGGTGAAAACACTAATAAGTTGATGCGAGTCCGACATGACCTTGTCCTTCTCCTCGCGACATGTGTAAACATTTCTAATCCTTGAAGAATGATTTTTCTATGCAGTGACATAGTAACATTGTTGTGTGTGTACTCGCATATTAACTTTATGTTATAAAATGTAGTAATGACTAGTGGGCCATTTCTACACTTTGTAACATAAAGTTAATAAGTATTTTGATTATATGTTTGAAAATAACATCAATTTTAGCCGACTTCATAAAAGGAGGAGGTATTGTATTCACCGCGTACGTTTTCATTATATTTGTTCACCAATTTCTTAGATACGGCTAAAAAGATTTTTTTAAATTTAATAGACTAACTCAAAAGTCGTCGTGCTTAAATGTGAAGAATTTTTTTCCTAAGGATGGGAAAATAGGATACGAAGTTTTTAATTTAACTTTAGAAGATATTCTAGTTTCCTTGATATTTTGATGTTGCATGGTGTACTCAAAATAGTACCTATTTTAAAATTATATTAAACTGTGTGCGTTAGTTTTTAATATTTTATAAATTATGTGTTTATTTTAATTTAAATATTATTTAGAAAGAACTTTTACTTTCCAGGTTCTATTTGTAATTTCACTTGCATTATTTAAGAGTTTTGGCGTAGGGGACACATAGCAGGCTATTTGGTAATTTATTAATTACCATAATCATCAATACAAGATAATAACGGGTTAGTGTGAATTATAAGACCTCAGTACCTGGTGCCTGTAAAGCGCCCGGAAATCGCCGATGGTAAACTTTAGAAATCACTTACTTACTTACTTACTTATCGTCACGCACAATCCCTAACGGGGTAGCCAGAGAGAACAGATCGCCAAGTGTCACGATCCTTACATACCTCTTTCGCTTCTTTCAGGTTCATTAACTTCTTCATACATGCACGTCTAGGTATCCGAGTACTCTTGACCCTCCCCTCTTCGAGCAATTTGCTCACATGTTCTTCGAAAGTTAGTCTCGGTCTACCTCGACACCTTTTAATATTTACTTTCGCTCTATATATTTTCTTCACCATTCGGTCTTCACTCATTCGTTCAACGTGCCCAAACCATTGGAGTACGCCCCTATCATTTTTTGTGATAAGGTCATCTTTCAATCCTGCCATATTTAGAAATCAAAAGCGATAAAAAATTTAAATGGTAAACACGATATAATCCGTAAATTTAGCTTAATTTAATTTATAATTCCCTTACATACAAAAAAAATCGTGAATGTAGTTATCACCATAGAACTCGTAAATACGCCGAGGTATTCTGATTAATTTCGTCGGTAGCACGCTGTCACGTCGACGACCGAGCGCCGCCGCAACACGCTCGCCGCTGTTGACGGCGTGACGAGGGTGAAAACTGGGACGCGTGTCACTCCCGGTGCCCCATGTATAATTATTTGACGACTTCATAAATTCGACGCAATTTAACTTTTATGATAAAAATATTATCTTCCTAACGTTATTGATCGAATCTCTTATTAAATTAGATGAATATTAGATTTTAAATTAATTTCTTGGCTATCATTATACCGTATATAATATAATATCCAATTCCTTTATTAGTTAACATGGTTGCATCCTATATTTAATCCTTTTATTACATATAATTTCGTGTTTATTTTTATCTAAATATGACATGTATATTCAGCTTTGTGTGACTCAGATGTAATGCCTCGTTTCTAGTAAAAAATCTCCGGTTCTCTATACTCACCATACGAATCATAGGAGTATTAAGCTGTTAATTTTTCGCTTGTATTCTGTGAGAGCGTGGATCTTCCCAGGTCAAGCCGACCCATATGTGGTACAACCATATTTTTTTTTTATAGAAGAAGGGGCAAACGAGCATGCGGCTCACCTAATGTTCAGTGACTACCGCCGCCCATGATCAACCGCAACACCAGGGGAATTGCAGGTGCGTTGCCGGCCCTTTAAAAAGGAGTAAGCTCTTTTATTGAAGGTCAACAGGTTGTATCGGTCCGGCAAAATCGCCGATGGTAAACTATTCCACAGAGAGGTTGTACGCGGAAGAAAACTCCTTTTGAAACGTACTGCGGTGGACCGCCAAGCATCCAGATGGTGTGGACGGTATCGGGACGTTTACCGCGTAGTGCGCTCACGAAATTTGGCGGATGTGATTAATCCGAAAAATTCCTCAGAGCACTCTCCATGGTATATGCGAAATAAAATGCAAAGAGATGCAACATCTCTTCGCAGTGCCAGTGAATCGAGCCGATCGGAGGGCACTCGGTCGTCGACGATTCGAGCCGCTCTGTGCTGTATGCGGTCAAGTGGAAGGAACTGGTACTGGGGAGCCCCAGCCCAGAGATGGGAACAGTATTCCAAGTGCGGCCGAACCTGCCTTATCTGACTGAGTAGTTTTATAAAAAATTCTAATAATTCATCTTCATAAATATTACATCCCTTCACAAGTTTACTGCTGAACATAAGCTTTTGCCAAGGAATGCCACAAAAGCAAGTTTTTTTTAACTTTATTTACAGATATTTTTTTAACTTTATTGTTATCAACTAAAATAAACAAAAAGGGGAGACTTTCCCTTCCAGTGAACCATTCAAGTATTAGTACTTACTATAATAAACGTATAATAAACAATGTCTATATACATGATGTATGTTTTTATATAAACAAAAACATTTTGAAAATGTATTATACACAATCATTATTCAAATAAGTAGAATATATACGTGTTTCAATAATAATTAAATACATATATTACGTGGGTGGTCCGAAAATTTTCCGACCTAACATAGATACAAGATAAAGTTTTTTTTTACATAGTCTCCTTGTAACTCTACACACTTCTCCCAGCGATGCTCCCATCTCTCTAACCCGGCCAAATATTACTCGGCGATTTATCTGCAAAACAACTATTCACAAAGGTGATTGCCTCCTCATTTGGCAAAAGTCTCTGTCTTGATTCTGTTTTTAGATTAGGGAACAAAAAGAAGTCGCTTGGGGCTAGCTCTGGTGAGTAAGGATGGTCGAGCAGTTCAAACCGTAGTTCGTGAATTTTCGCCATGGCAACCGCTAAGGTGTGAGACGGCGCGTTGTCGTGGTGAAACAGGATTTACTTTTTCTGCAAATGTGGTCATTATTCCGCGATTTCTAATTTCAGTTTGTCAAGTAATAATGCGTAGTATGCTCTTGTAATGGTTTTTCCTTATTGAAGATAATCGATTAAGATATCTCCATGACTATCCCAAAAAGCAGTCGCCATCACTTTCCCAGCCGAAAAACAGTTTTTGCTTTTTTTGGAGCCGGTGCCCCCTATGCAGTCCACGGTTTTGACTGTGTTTTTGTTTTGGGCATATAATGTATCCAAATTTCGTCTACAGTAATTATTCGGCGCCAAAACTCGGATTCATTATACCTAAGCTGCACCAACAGAGCGTTGGAAATGTTCATTCGAACACATTTTTGGTCTAACGTGAGCAAACGCGGAACTCAACGCAAATACTCTAGCTTTATCATGAATAAATCTTGATTTGATATGTGACAAACACGTTCTTTGGACATTTTGGTAGCTTCTGCTATTTCTCACACTTTAATTTGTCGTCATCTAGCGCCATTTGGTAAACTTTAGCGATATTATAGTGAGTACAGTTTTTGACGTCCCGAACGTTCATCGTCTTCCAAGCTCTCACGGCCACGTTTAAACGTAGCTGCCCAAAATTTCACATGTACTGTACTGCCATTCAAAAACAAAAATTTAATGACTGCTCGATACTCAATTTTTTCCATTTTCAAAAAAACACTCACATCGACTAACTCTAAGGACTGTGAAATAACTAACATCATCAGCATTCAAATTGTCAAACGTAATGTTTGACAATTTGAATGCTGATGATGTTGTTATTATTTCTTTCAAGAAGTGGTCGTCTATTAACCTCTTACAAACACCTTCTAGGCGCTCTTTTTTTAAGACTTTATGAAATGAATTTAAGAGAAGTCTGAGTATTTCAGTGAAGACTCCTGAATAAATTAAAGTGCTCTATAAGTTTGCTCTAAAACTAAATAAAAATTTTCAAGCTTTATTTCATTAATTCAAACTAGGAATAGTATGTAGATATTTATGAGAGAGAAGGCACTTTAATTGTCATCTCTTCGTGTAACTAGTAAAGCTTTTACTTATATTCCCGTTAACCACTTCAAGTTAGCTTGAACCGGGTGGTTCACGAGTATAGTCGATTGGCGCTTTCGAACTTACGACTCCGAGTTTGCAGTCCGCATCTTTTATCATTAGGCTATTACTTTGTACTTGTTTCACAATGCTCGAATACACAATCCTAGGCCCCCTGAATCCGTCGTATCTATAGGATTAGATGCAGGATCATGTCTAGTAAATTTTCTCAAAAAACCAATTTTAAGTCATTTTCTGTCTAAATTAATTTATAGGCAATATCCACGCGATGAGAAGTATGCAAGTGCAAGAAACTATGGCAATCGCTAAACTTTATTAACAGATTATACTATAAAATTTAAGGGGCAGATCGCATGTTTAATTCTGGTGGAGATACTGACAATGTGGTACATAATTATGCAGATTCCAAAAATTGTTAATAAATAAAGATTTAAATCAACAAAATTGACAGAGCGTCCTAACTCTGTCTTTGAAGCATAATTCCAATATTCTCAGTCGGTAAAGCCCTGCCCCGGGCGAAGGGATTGCTCAACTATGTGGAAAAAAAAAAAGAATTTCACTTGCAAGTCAGCTTCTGAGATATATAAAAACGAATTAAATTCAATCTCAAATCACTGAGACGTAAAATTGAGCGAGAAAATTAGCAAGATCCTAGAATATTGTAACATATTCGTTTAAGCACAATAAGTTAAGATTAAGTTATTGCGCGTCATGTTAGTAAAAACGCTGTTTCTTAGCGTAGGAACTTGCCTGTCCACACATGAATCAATCATCACCTGGGAAGCTAGTGTCGTTTCAGCTGCGATCTTAGCTTCATACTCACACAGACACACACACACACACACACGCGCGCGCACTCCACGCACGCACGCACGTTCACACACGCACACACACACATATATATATGCATAGCAAACGTCAATATACGTCAACTGAATGTGGAACGGAAACAAACAGAAAGAAGCGTCACTTGGGAACGCCGAACATTGCCGAACATTTTGCTTGTCAATTTTTGCTTAATGAGAACTTGACTTAACACATAAGTCTCGCGACTACAATAAAACAAAATAATAAAATATTTATGGCGTGTTTTATTTAAATATTTAAATAGCACAATAAGAATGATTAAAATCGATACTCAATAAAATACTTGCAAATAAAAAAGAACCTAAAGTCGAATTGAGAATCTCTTCCTTTTTTGAAGTCGTCTAAAGTACTATCATTTATAGCGAGTTTGAAACCAGGAGTCTGATTGCGAAACTTATGTGAAACTTAAATAAGACATTAATATAAAAAAGCATCAGCTTTTGAGTTACGGCACCCACGGCCGTGGGTTCGAATCCCACACGGAATAAGTATTTTATGGACTACAAATAATTGTTCCGGGTCTGGATGCTTTTCCTTGTGCAATTTATGTTTTTAAACTGCCTCCAAGATACGGGACAAAGTCCTAGTTCGAGGGCAATGTTTTTTTATGATTTTTTAATGATACGTCTGCAGGACACATGGAAACAAAACGTCAAACGTGAAAACAAAGCCAAACAAAATTCCCACTAGAGTCACCTGGACGACAAGATCAAAAAGTTAGAATATAGAAACGTAATATATGTATTGGTTAGTTATTGTAGGAGATCTATAAACTGTCAATACAACGATATTATCGCCGTAATGATACAATCTTCGCGGACACATAACTTCTATTACCTATTTAATAGAGATTCGGACAAGACAATAATTTTCCATAGCCTCGTCTCTCCATTAAAGCCTCAGAAAGTTCTAGTCACCTAACGACTTTTGAGCTTGAAGGCCTGAGTTTTAATGAGAAGGAATTTCCTGAATTTCCTGAGAAACCAAATATATATTATATGCAAACTATTAATAAATGTGAATGTCGAAGACATTATCAGATATTCGAGAAGAGATACAGTCCGGTATTTCAATACTATTCAAAAAACAAAAGTTTATTTTTTTTAATATAAATCAAGAAAATATTTTCATAAAGTAGTAAATTAAATTTAGTCATATCACCAGACTTCAGTGAGCAAAATTACTTACGAAAAGGGAGCTATAATTTCTACCCACACAGTATTTTGCCGTCGGGACGTCGGAGTTGATGAGCCATAGTATTAACAGTTTGGGCGGCCATGACAGTTTTAAAAACTTAAACTTTAAACATTCTTTGAAATTTAAAACCATCTTACTTATCTCTCATTTCTATTAACTTTATAAAGCCTCTTAGATAACAGCTGTGGTAAACAATGTACCTTATATTTACCTAATAAGTACACTAAAAACTTGTATTTGGTCTACATACGAGTACTTTTTATGCCCATAGAAATGAGAGGAGGTCTGTGCCCACCAGTGGGGCATAATATATAGGTTATAACTTTACTTTCTATATTAAATGAATTTGTATAAGTATATATACCCAACATAAGTAAATACAATTGTACAGCCTGTTGTCATGCTAATATATTCAAAATAGCAATCAAGATTGTAACTATATGACTCATCGTAAACACTCTATTCCTTGATTAAATAAATCTTCAAGAAGGTAGCGCATGAAATAATTTAAGCTGAGGAGCGCTTGCTTTAACAAACAACGCGTTTATCAGTCACGAGGTCCTTTCAGGCGAAGGGAATCGCTACGAGTGGCGATTAATTCACGTCCCGGGAGCGTTTGTTAATCGTCACGTCATCGTGACGGTGCGTGAGAAGACACTTTATAAGCCAAGTCACCGTCTATTTGCGTTGATGGATTCAAAACAGCGATATATTGATACCGACAGCCGATTACACGCTAGCGTATTGAATGACGACTCACTTGATACTTCAAACGATGTTGATATTACAAGCAGTTAGCAGACTTCAAACAATCAGGAGTATTACAATTATTTGAAGTTAAATTTGTTTTCTTTTTGGTATATTTTTGATTTTTATTATTCTTTTATTTATAAATAATCAATATTTGAAGAGCAATCCTATTATAATTGAAGAAAAATTACACGTCTAAGGGTGAAAGAATAAGGGATGAAATTATAATATAACTACTTAACATTCTAGATATTACCTTGAAAATGTTGTTTTATTGATAAATCTACTCAAAAAGGTCGCAAAACTAAACTTGAAAATTAAAAGAAACAACTTTATAGAACAAAAAAGAATAAAGTAATTACCTAGCTTTTGAAGTAGGGGTAATAATTCTTGGATACACTATGTCTTACCATCCTCTTCAGAAGTAATTAAATTATGTGGAGATAACTTTTTCGTTCTTTGGTGTCAGTTATTACTTTTTTTAAGCTTAAGTTTTATTGAGTAGTGGTGATATTTTTATGTCACTCTTTTTACTAGTGTCGGGGCATCCCATCTTAGTCCTCTGCGGAGACTACACCTTTCTGTATTTTGGTGCTTAATTAACAATTTATGTTGATGTCTATCGGCCAACTTCCAATTAGCATCAGGTGGACTGAGTGTTTTCGCTTTTCGCGGTAAGGGTGACAAATAATTTTACGAAATAATTTAATGGTTCTGTAAGAAAAAGAAACGTTTTGTTATGAACATTCCGTGATGAGAGGGATCGGTGAACAGCTGTGTACTGATTATGACTTTCTTATAAACTTGAAGTGAATAAGGAACTTACAATCTACTTAATGATAAATGACCACTGCAGCCCTTGGACGCTTGCAACCAACTCTAAACATACCCCTACCCATACCCTTCAGATCGGAAAACAGAGATGCAGTAACTACTCACTACTGCTTGTCGGCACAAATAGCTTATAGAACTATACCTACCTGGATTGACATCTGGGCAGAAAAGAAGACCTACCTTAAATATGAAGTCGATCGACGGTGGTGAGTCTTTCTTAGTTTGTTGGGAGTAGTGTTGTTGGGGATTAATGGTGACGGGGACACGGCAATGAAAAAGGGTGATTTAACGCCCGATTCTATAAAAGAAGTTCTAGCACCTAGAGAGATAAAGAGGAGAAATAGATATGCATATTGATACACAGATTCGATAAGTGTGAATCGATTTTTTTTATTTATATACTTTTAATTCTTCCCGTGATGTAAAGCCTGGCTTTTCAGACACATATCATATGGTCATTTAAATCTACCGTGCGAACAATTGCACGCGCACGTTTAATAAATGAAAGCCCAGTTAGAGCCCGTACCTACGTCTCCGGAGAATATAATTTAATCGTCCGCTCACAAGATAATAGCTTAAATGAGCGCTGACGAGACGGTATTACTGTGAACGCGGGGTCTCGAGTGGGACAAGTCGTCGCTACGAATGACATGTCACCTTTGAATAGTCGTTATTTACATGTGCAGTACCTTAGATCGAGCTTCACGTCGCCGTCGGTTCCTTCATTTACCTGTTTAATACTAACGTGATAGCAGTTTGTCTCAAGTTAACGTCACGGTCTGAGATGGTGTTTCAAAGTGTAATCTTAAGCATATTTTACCCTCGGTTATTATGAGTTCAGTGTTTAAAGATGTTTGCTTTACTCAGAGCCGCTGTAGCTTATTGCCATAAATTTAACAGTACGTAAGCATCCCGTGTTCAATTTCTACCGTCTCCTGACTCTGAAGAATAATATCGCGAGCAACCAGCATGTATAAGAAATTTAACAAAAAAATCGAAAAGCCTCGCTGCATGCTCCGTTAAACGCTCTCTCCTAAGTAATATTTCGAAATAGGTAAGGTGGCGCGATATACTCGTAAGACTGTACCACTTTGTCGTCGTTATTATAATAGATAGCTTAAATCGTGCATAAATCTAGTCCCTGCGCCATTAAACTAACCCGTTATGAAGAAAGGAGGTTTATTATGCTATCGAAAATTGTTTAGCCTCGAAACGCGTAATGAATCAGGTGAACGCGCCGTCTACTTGATTACAGCTCACAGCTCAGTTAACCGCCTTATAACGTAGGTAAGTAAATGGGGGGAAGGGAGTGGGGGTTGGGACGTGCAAAATGGTATCCCTGTTCATTAACCCGACGACAATGTGACGACAATGAGGCGAAATGATGACTTGTCATGGGCACGTTCAAGCCAAAGGCTAAAAGCGGTTTGGAATAGTAAATCAACTACGTCTTGAACTCGTTTTCATAAACAAAGGATATACTTAGGTAATACAGCGATAGTTAAGTTTTTTTTTTTGTAATTTGAAAACTTGGTTGCAATTATGTTTTGTTTTTTCGTAAATAATCAAACTAAGCTTATTACATGAATAAGTTTAAATTCATTTACAAGTTTTTTTTAAAAACTTAAATGTATAAACAATAAAACTATCATCATTTATGTAAAAGATTATTTAGCTATAATTTTAGGCAAATTTTATAATAAAATTACCGCCTTAGCGATTGGTGATTAATTATTTTGTAAAATAAATACTGTTTACACTAAGAAATTAATTTAAAAAGTCGATTATATTTGCAATTCAATCACGACTCGATAACTAGCAGAAATAACGGGTAACATGTTGCTATTGCGCTCATACGAGGAGGGCTCAAAATAAAAGCGGTATTTTAGAAACAATCTAGCAATTATTTGAAAATATAATATCATGATTACTTATTACTATGAGAAAGAATATTCTAGATTTCTTTTACTTTGGAGAATATACATTGAATGAAACTGCTTTTTTATCGCGTTATTTTGACTTATTTTATATTCCCAACGTTTGGAAAGCGCAGTCACGGTCACAGATAACTGAATTTTTTTGTGCAACTTAGTTTTATCAAAGAAATTTTAATAATATCCTTGTATTTATTTCTATAAGGCAAATAAAGCTCGTGCTTTTAACCCACGACGAAAAAGAGGGGTGTTATAAGTTTGTCCATATGTGATGATATCTGTGTCTGTATGTGAACCGATTTGGGTGCGGTCTTTTTTATTTAGAAGCAGGTTTTCTAGCGGTAGTTTTTATTCATGTTTTATCAAAATCAATTCAGACGTTTGAAGATCATCAGTTTTTTTATTATGGGGGTTTTTAATGTTTTTAATTTAATTTATGTATTCAGTAATACAAGTACCGTTTCAATTTCATTCTATCTGACTTCCAATTGTGTCAACTCACACAAATTCTAGTTTTTGATATGTTATTTTGATATAAGATCTATAAATTTCGTGATGACTTTTTTTATAGAATAAGGGTGACAAACGAGCACACAGTCAGCCTGATGGTAAGTGGATATTGTAGCCCATGGACATCTACATTTATTCTCGATTAAAAATCAAAACACAGATGCCTTTTCACCCCTGAGGACTGAGATGAAATAATACCTTATTTCCAATAAAAAAGGGTCTCCAGATCTCTACACCCACCATACGAAACGCACAGCAGTATTAAGCTAATATTTTACGCTGGTATTCTGTGAGAGCGTGGTCTTTCACCGGTCGAGCCGACTCATTCGGACCACAACCATGATATAGCTGTAGCGTGGCTCTACCACATATTAAATAAACATAAATTCATTGATACCTTCATGAACATAGGCATCCTCTATGAACCGCCACAAATATTACGCCATAAATCTATATTTGCCGTAAATACCGCGCTTGGCCGGGACGGCAACAGATTTTTTAAATTTATTTATCTGTATTCAAAAAGATGCTGTTGTCCGTCACCTCTTTCATATCCCTGCATCTCCCACGGAATTATGGGGGAGCAAATTATCCTAACACGGCGATACTATATATATATATATATATATATATATATATATATATATATATATATATATATATATATATATATATCATCATCATCATTACAGCCCTTCACAAGTCCACTGCTGAACATAGGCCTCCCCCAAGTAATGCCACAAAGCACGGTCCTGAGCCACCTGCATCCATCGACTTCCTGCATATCTTACCAGGTCGTCACTCCATCTAGTGGGGGGTCGCCCTACACTACGCCTACCGGTACGAGGCTGCCAACCAAATTTCGCCCAACTTGAGAGATAGAATAGTTTTTTTGGCCATGAGTAACCCACAATTTATTTTTTGCGAATTTAAGGATTCTTTATAGGACATGACAGGGTCGTAGAAAAGGGCAGAACAAAGTCTGCTGGCAGGCTAGTATATATATATATATATATATATATATATATATATATATATATATATATTATATACGTATGCAGGCAAAATATCTCAAGCAAGGGTGGACCGCTAGTTTTACCAAGTACTTTTGGTTGATGAAATAGCAGCTTGGAGTAGCCAGCAAAGTCCTAATTACACCTCACTTTATTAAATAGTCCTCCAAAAAAATCATTGACTAATTCGAATATAAAACTGCTCTTACTGAATACCTCAGACTAAAGTATAACGACAATTGTGGCATCTAATATTTTCCCAGGTTTTTAAAGTTGGATAATTTGTGTGCAATTTTGTCTTTCTTAACATTATTTCCAAAACAAATCTACGGAACTTCCCTCGTTCGTTACTTACACCGTAACATTTCACGCCGACATTATTCTCGCTATGGGCCACCCTCCTTGGCCTAATTTCCATCAAAACCAAAGGCCTTAACTTCATAAGATTTTTTAAAGGAATTTGTGACACATTTGTTTCCCGCAACTTAAAACAATAAGCAACAATAATTGGTTTAGAAAGCATAAAGTATTTTTTGCTTATTTATAAAATTTACTTTTTAAAAGACGTAAGTCTAATTACAGTTATATCAAAATGCGTTATAACTCTTGAGAACTAAGATAGACATGCGTAAGATAGCGTATGCTGATACACGGCACTGAATACCACAGTGTAGTGGCATTGTTACATCACCATTACCCCATTTCGTCCCGTGAGTTTCTTAAGAGGGAACAGGGAAAAACAAGATGAAGATGGATCTTGGGATGGATCATTTTCCTTATAACAACTAGATAATAAAACACCTGCACTTCTCTGACAAGTGTGGCGGCAGTCTATGGGGAGGCATATATTCAGAAGTGGACTTTGATAGGCTGTGATAATGATGACGATGGTGATGGTTATGTGTAAATGTGGTCTTTTCTCTGTCGAGGCGTCTGATATTTTTTATTCTGTATGGTTTACATATTTAACTTGTTGCATTATTGTTACATGTTTGATTGACGTATTGTTTTACATTTTTATCAACGCGGTAGAGCCAAGCTGCAGCTATATTATGGTTGTAGCACGATTGGGTCAGCTCGACCGGGGAGGGACCACGCTCTCACAGAATACCAGCATAAAATACCAACTTGATGCTGCTGTTGTTTTGTATGGTGAGTGTAGAGAACAGGAGACCCGTTTTACTGGAATCGAAGCATTCCATCTTAATCGTCAGGGGTGACAACGCATCTGCATTTAGATTCTTAATCGAGGTTAAATGTAAATATCTATGGGCCTCAGCATCCACTTACCATCAGTTGGACTGTGTGCTCGTTTGTCACCCTAATTCAATTAAAAAAAATGATTCAGACCGAGATTTTTTTAATTATTTAAGGACATTATCGGGAAGTAGACGCTGCCAATATCTTGTTGCATGTCCCTCCGTCGCTTCTTACTATATTCACGGGATGATATAGGGTGCAACCAATACACGGTATTTCTAAAATTGGTTTTATTTATGTATTTTATTTTTTAGTACGTCATGTACTATGTATATAGTACTTTTGTCCTTTTTTTCGGCCTTGTGATGACGAATAAAGAGAAAGCATCAAATCTTTATATGCGACGTAAAATTCTTAGCGTCTAAGTTAAGAAACGTCTGGTACTGAAATCAGTTAGGATAGCTGTTTATAAAAACTTTTACACTGAATTACGAATGTACAAAAACCGCAAACGGCATATGCTATAGGCATTTAATATGGACTGGAGCTGCATTGCCTGTATTGCTTCTATACGAAATAAAGTCATCTGATCTGTTATGTCAATTTACCTAATTATAAGTTGACATAACAGATCGACAATCCGTCTGCAAAATATGACATTTAAAGGAAATCATATCGACATCGAATGAGATCCAATAGTAGTGGTATTTTGAGAGCGAATGAAGGAAGAAGTAAAATTTTTAGTATGATGACAGAGTAAAAATCTTTTCCTTCTAGCTTTTATGGACTTCCAAAATGGAAATTGTTGCAACAGGCAAAAATTTTCAGGATAAAAATTGTGACACATATTCACGTATTTATCTCACAATGTAGAATCCGAATACACCGTTTTTAGTTAGGTTTGTGTAACTTTTTCATCTCGCGTCTCTAATGAACCAATGAAGATACCAAATTCGGACCAGTTTTATTACAGATGTAATTGCGTAGTGCAAAGGTGATTAGGTTTGCATTGAATTCAATTTAGAATATTTTATTGCATTTAGAGCTGGCCCTCAATCATTAGATAAAAGTTTAAATATAACTTAAAACAATATAAATTATAGTTGCTAGCATAATGTAGTTTAACTATTTTACTATAAAAGTGACACATAACCGCTGGATTAAAATTTAGTTGGTAAATATTTTTTATCTGATCTGAAAAATTAGTCCTATTTTATGCATATTTAAAATCATGGTATTTCAGTAGAATATATTGCTGAATCGGTATTATTGGTAGGCATCTAATCAAATAGTGAGTCGACAGATTGTATATTTGACTAGTCGTACCCAGCCTTCTTTTTTTCTAAAATCAAACGGCCAACGGCTAACTTTGACACTTCGTAGACTAACTGCATGTGTTTCAAATCTTTTTTACTTTTAAAAAGAAATCCATTTATAAAAGGATCCTAAACAAATGGGATAGCTGAAAGGGCGCTGTGAAAGAGAGAGAAAAGAAAAATAATTTAAATTGCGTGAAACGTATTTGGTTACTATGCTGGGTGAGCGCCTGGAGCGGGGCGTAGTTAAAATTAATTAAGTTTACCATAGAGCGCCGTCAAATAAGGAGGAAAAATAAGATTGGACCAAAGTAGGAATTTTAATAAAGCGAGGTCACGTAAACATTGATGGCCAGATACAATCCCGGCTGCCGCGCGTCCGGTGCCTTAGGAAAATAAAAGAGAACACCGCTCCGTCCTATATATTTGTTTTTATGTCCAACTTGTCGGACGCCATCTTAAGTTTATAGGCTTACCTAGAGGAAATACATAGTTTATTGCAAGCAGTCAACGAGTATATTACGTAATACTTAAGCATAGTGAAAATATTCCTTAAAATTATTGTTGATCAATAAAAAGCAGTATTATTTGTTTCATTTTAAATAAGTACTAATATTTTTATCACATATATCAATTTCAAGTCTTTTTCAAATAGTTATGAAATTTCACTTGCAGTTTTTATGAGAAAATAATATTGTCTAGCCAATATTTTATTTTTCTTTGATTAAAAAAATCATTGACATAGGAGAAAATTAGATTTACAAATAAAGCTTGTTGGTTTTCTGTAAAACAGAAACGAAATAGTTACATATCGCTGTAATGACTTTCTACGAGCGTGCAACCAGAAAACTAGTGTAAACGTGTTTTCCTTGTATTCTGGCTGCACGCATACCAACATGAATAGCAGCATAACTCTGACGCTTTTTACTGATACCGAGACTTTACCCTCAATCGAGGATAGATACAGGTGTATGTGGGTCACAGTATCAACTTACCATCACATCGACTGCGTGCTCTGTCGTAAACGTGTTTGTATAAACAACTACCTCTATTCTCGATTAAAATGGTGATGCGTTTTCAGATATTGGGGACTAATATTGAATAACTTGTAACCGATAAAAGAGTCTCCATTTCTCATCACTCATCAAACGAAACACAGCAGCTAATTCTATTTACTCCGGCATTATTTACTGGCAAAGTCGCGGTAAGCAAAATCAAAAGTAAACAAAATAAAAAAAAGATTGTAAAACGATTCTGAACGAACTCTCTCAGCCCAGTAGTAGTTGTAGTAGCCAAATATAGGTCAAAAGGATTCAATTCTCCTCTACACTTGCAGGTTAAATAATTACCAACTTATTCTTGAACGATATAAGTATCATAAAAATATTACAATAAAATAACATATTATAATAATTAAGGTCTTATAACACACGACCTTGAATCCTAGCAACCTCAGCTCGACTTATATCGACCATTTTGCTTGGATGCATCAGGAGTGAGTCTCTAATTACCATTTTGTTGTATAAAATAGTCATTAAAACTGAACTCGATAACGCTTAACTCTGCTCATTTTTGAAACGGGCCTCCTGAGGAAGACATGCTTCGTTTACACGAATCCTAAAGATCGAGCTACTAAGCTCAGTAATCCACTCGCGTTAACCGCAATTAATATAGCAACAAGTAAACGTTCTGAATTGTTTCTTAATGATCTTCTAAATTGGTTGTCGGTTTTTGATTAAGCTTCCTTTGCCGAACGGTGGTAGACGCCTTAAATTTTACAGTAGGCGAGCTACCCGAGCTTGATTCCATGACACCAATGAAAGAAGCATGCCCACTTTCCATACATTGATTGACCTGTCACTTGATTCGTTTTACAGGTCGCGTCTACCTACAACTATAATTGCATAAAATCAATTATTGTTTATAATAACATAATAACCACCTTTTTCTTTAGAGGCCACGGAAAAATGCTATAAAGTAAATAAGTTTTTCAGGTTGTAACTTGTCAAGTGTACACTATGGAAGAAAAATAACTTTCCACACCATAGTATAAAACGACAAAAAAACCTATCTAATCATAAAATAATAAGATAAGTAAAAAAAACAATTAGTTATTATGAACATTCATAAACCACATGACAAATTAATATGACTTTCGTAGTCTGTGAAACGAAATGTGTAAAACACGTTTATTTTAAATATATACATTAGCAAGGTTTCTGGGCTTTTAAGTCATTTTAAAACGCATTCCGTCTCCAAAAGTCAATTGAGAGTGATAAACATAGTAATATTACTTTTTTCCCTGGCTTTATTGGAAAATTCAATTATGCGATACGAAATAAGCAAAATAAAGGCAATTTTATAAGTTATTTTACATCACTAGACGCGTTAGAAAATTTTCAGGTCAAAATTGGACATGATTCTTTAATTCCTATTTTCAGCATTGATTTACCACGTGCTCGACGTTGATGGAAAATATCGTGATAAACTCTGAGTTTCTAAAAAAACTAAAAATTTAAAAAAAATCGTGGATATGCTACCTACTAACTAACTAACCAACCTATATAACCCATATATGATTATGCTACCTTACCTATATATATATATATATATATATATATATATATATATATATATATATATATATATATATATATATATATATATATGACCTATTACATTTTATTATTTTACTTTAGTTCTTATCAATACGAAATTGATACTTTATTAACTCAAAAAATAAAGGGATCATTTCTCACTTATAACTTGCTTACATGCACGTGGCTCAGTATCATGAGTGGTGGTACTTATGGGACATTACGTGCCATGTTCGGCAATGGACATGTGAAGGGCTTTAATTAACCTATAGAGGAATTAAAACATGACACAAATTTAACTGTAATGAAGTAGAATGAGCGACATAGACATAATTGCGTTTCTCAATTCGCCCGCTAAAACTGATGAGTAAGGCAAATTCTTGCAACGGTAAAGGTCCACGTTCAGAAAATTTTATATATTATGCTTGTCATCACCATTATTATAAGCTCTCACAAGTCCACTGATGAATGTATGCTTTCCGCAAGGAATGCCACAAAGCACGGTCCTGATCCACCTGCATCTATCAACTTCCTGCATCTCTTACTTTGCATATTAGTGCGAGGCTGCCGCTCGAGAACCTCTCTTCTCCAGGTTCTTAGAGCTACATGGCCGGCCCATTGCCACTTCAGCTTACTAATCCGTTTAAACGTGATTGTGTTTTAGAGAAAATAATATACTTGATAATGGTCTGATAACTTTTCATTCATTCATAAGTGCCTATCAAAAGTACAAAAATGCGAGTGGGACCATTATAAGGATCCCACTTATAGCTTATTAGCTATATTAGCCATATGTGTCATAATATGGATTGTGGATACTTTAACGCCGCCCCTATACCGACTAATAAGTAACTTTATCTATGTGTATTTATAAAAATAAATAAAATTGAAGTATCTGTTTGTAATTTCGAAATAATACCTTTTTACTTAACGCGTATGAAAGTATATACGGTACCTAAAACAAAAAAAAACAATTATTTAATTGTTTTTCTGTTTATTCGTTTCGGCTGATCTCCGAAACGGCTGGACCAATTTGGACAGGACTTTCACTGGCAGATGGCTGATCTTATAATGAGTAAGTTAGGCTACTTTTATTTAAGAAAAATAATTAAGATTTCGCGCAAAAGAATTAAAACCCATGAAATCCAAACATAATAAATAAAATTTTTATCAAATGTATGATTATTACGTTCTGTAAAGAAATGATTGCATTTAAACCACGCACACAAATATGAAGATGGCATTATATTTTGCGAGGACAAAAATCGACAGTGAGGTCACGTAGCTTTCTAATTCCCTCCACGGGTGGTGGCTGAAATCATGTCGGGAATTCACTGTATTATTGGGTCAGTATAATTTTGTGAGATGAGAAGCATTACGTATTTATTAAAAGGTAAATTAAGAGTATTGATTTGAAGGGACATAACATATAAACATTGTCGTTACTATTGATTTGATGCCATTAAGTGGTGGGTTACTACATCTTTCTCTCTCTCTCTCTCGCTCTCTCTCTCTCTCTTGTATTTTTTCGCAGGGATTTCAATGGAATGGAACGAAACGAAATGAATTAGAATAGAATACTATAGCGATAAGTGATAGTTTTTTTTAAATAATTTTTTTGGACAAATGAACCCTCATAGAGTGGACCATAGAGAGAACATAGAGTCCATCCCAATACAATGGTGTACCCTTTATTGGGGCATAATCTGTATCTTTACCTTACTTAACAATATTATGTTAGTGTTATAATAGATTTATATAAAAATCGTTAACTACGGTCATCGAAAAATTGTTACCTACGGTTGATAGTGTTGCACACCATAATTAATGCCTGGTACGTAGCGAGTGGTAACTTGCACCATCTAGTATCGAGTTGCAGATATAGGAGAGCTTTCTAGAAAATTCCATACTAGAACTTTCTACGTCTAGTAGTAAACATTCTAGATGCTTCAGTAGAAGAGGCCTATATAAGGTCAGTATGAACCGGGACCGAGGCAGTATTGAATTGGCGATTTAAGCTAATACTTCGAAGCGATAATTGTGTTTTATTATTAGTGTGCTTTAATTTGTATTTGGTGTTCAGTAATTAAATTGTCAATTTTGATAAATCAATCGGCAGGTTTTATTGCCACGAACCCCAAGTTCCTTACAATATCATTTTTTTAAATCTGCATCGTTACAAATTAAACAAGGATAATTATTTATATATTAATAAATATTTTAATGCAGGAAATAAAGTAAGTGGGGCTCTACACTCCATTGTGAAAAGTCAAAATTTATCAAAAAAGGCACATATGGCAATTCACAATGTAGAATTAGTCCCAACCTTAACGTATGGTAGCGAAAGTTGGGTGTTGCAGAAGAAGCACGAGAGTAGAATAAATGCAGTAGAAATGCGGTCGCTAAGGAGTATGTTAGGGTTGAATCTGAGTGACAGGCTGAGAAATTGTGTGATAAAAGAAGAGTGTGATTTGCAAGATGATGCGGTGACCAGGATTAAGAAAGGAATGCTTCGGTGGTTTGGTCATGTAGAAAGAATGAATGAGGAAAGACTGACAAAGCAAATATATGTAGCAGAAGTGAATGAAAGAGACGGAAATGAACGTCCTATGCGAAAGTTCGTCGACCAAATTGGCAATATATTAAAAATGGGCTAAATTAAGAGTACCCTTAACAGACGAGCGTGTGTGCGTAGGTATATTGGATGTGGAGGAGGCAAGAGAGAGAGAGGTATGTCAGGATCGTGCTAAATGGAAGTCTGTAGTCTCTGCCTACCCCTCTGGGTGACAAATGTGAGTGTTTATGTATGTTATTATTAATATTTTCTTTGCCTACACCCAAAATGTTTCAACAGTTTTTTTTTTCTCTTTTATTATCATCTCTGACGACTTACTATCCTTTTCAAGTTTTACAATATTCATTACATTATACCATAGGAGCCTGATACTTAATGAACTAAAATATTTAATAAAGGTTTCAAGTCAGACAGACACAAAACAGCAGATCCGCATGCAAAATTTCGCATCATTATTTTTAATGGCGCCCCTGATATACGAAGCGACAGAAATCCGTGCCAACAACACGCGACTTCGGCACAGGTGACCGTGGCACGTGGGAAAATGAAAAAAAGAAGCTATGACATTTTGTATAAACAAAACTCAGTTTTAAAATATGGTCCGGTGAATGTCATGCATGAAGTGCCGAGCGAGCGCGCGGAACATTTTAATGTCCCCGCGTAGCAGTCCCGGCTCCCATTCACGCACCGATAGTCGTCTATGAGCGACGCCTAACTCCTTTCAAACGATGCGCGGCTGCCCAGTTTTATTCTTAGCCATCTTGACGAGCTGTCGCTTCCTTTATGACAGTTGTCCCTTGTGTTTAATTGTTCCATTTTTTTTATTTACGTCTTTTCGCTTGTTTTTATTTACTTTTGAAATAAAACGTTCTGATATATATTAAAATACCACAAACACCCAGTCCATTCTTCGATTCATATACTCGATACCGGCTAATGAATATTATAGAATCCACTATACTGTACCATCACGTGAGTGTTGTAAGGGACCCCAGGGCAAACAAAAACAAGAGATGAGAACTGCCATCTTCGTGATAATATAATTAAAAAAAACCTATTACCTACTCGATTACTAAGCGTGGTAATTTTGACAAATAATTCCCCTATGATGCAATCAAACAGAGTAGGCCTATTTTAACGGTGGTCTTACGATAGGGAAATTCGCCATATCTGCTTATTCCCCGTTCCATTCCCGTTTGACACCTCTTAAGTCGCGTCGCCCAAAAGACGATATAGAATAGTGGATAGGTATTCTTACACCGCCACTATATAGGGAGAGCAACGTATAAGACCCTATAATCACCCCACCCTCTGTTGTTTCTTAGTAAAGCGTTTTACGGGAATTATTTTTTATAAAAGCTTACGCCTAAAGCTCTAACGATGTTGGAGACTTCACAACTGCAAAAGACTATCGCCGAATATTTAAAAAAATAAAAAACAATTTCGGCTCAATGCAAAAGCAACAAGGATAATAACAGCAATAAAAACGCTGGGCGACTTCATCCAAACGATCGTTACGAAAGTTAGGCGATCTGTAGCAATATCCGAACGTCGGTTTTGTGAAATTTCAATACTGGACATTAACATAAAAAGGAAACAATAACCGTTTAAAATTCGAACCATACCTGACTTTTTTATTGGTTTAAAATCAGAATTTGTAAGCGGGGAGCGAACGAATTTTAAATTTCCGTCGACGGTCCGTCGACCTCGGGAGGTCGTAATTAGGGGCTAATGAGAGCAAGTGTACGTCAGTCTGTCCTGCAAGTTCGTTTTTTCAAGCGTATTTTGTTTCGTTCCGCTTTCCATTGTGTGTCTACAGATCGTCATAATGTTCGCGACCTTTTCACGTTGCAATAAAAACCTTTATAATTAACTTTTTTATCGCGATAGCATAAAAACGTTCTGCGTCGTTGAAAGAGGAGATAACACGGCTCGAGTATTTCCTTTGTTTTAGTATGTTTATGTTTGAACCTTACCTATTTACACGTACCTGGATGTCTGTATGCTTCCATTATCGAAGAGACAGCGCAATCAAATTATCCTAAAGTTGCTCTGTTAAGTGTTCGTTGAGGCGAAATATACGTGACAAGTAGCAATAATGCCATAGGTGCCATTCTGGCCGGTAAATGTTATTACATCAAATATTAAAGAGCTTTTATACCTTTTTTATGTTCAGTATCCTTTTAACGTAACAAAATGGAAGGGCGAATTAAAGCAAAATGTTTAGACGTCATAAAAAAAAGAACATTATAAGTTCTCTTTAAGAGAGAAAATGTAGAGATCTGATATAAGATTTAAACATATTATTTTTTTATTCTGCTTTCTTCGATCGTTTTCCGAGTTAGCTTTTATAAAAAACTTCATTTTCATTAAAATTCATAATTTAGGTATTTAATTTCATATCAGTAGTCAAAATTAAATCCATTGTTTTATTTGGGTATGTTTTTGTTTTAAATTATATATATACGATTAGAAATATTAAAAATCTATCTACTAATTATAAAACAGAAACTAATATTCTCAATAATAAAGAAGGACGAGCAATTATATTATTAACAATCTTAATGGGTGTGACCACTCGCAAATTCACCCGTACTTTCAATAGGGGGGTTCGCACGGGACTTCGTTTTTATACCAAGAGTAACTTTTGCCAATTAGGAGACGACTCCCTCCGGTAACAAAGTTAAAACTTCTTGGACAATCGTCTCCAACTAATTGTGACACGTCTGATATAATTTTGATATTCATTGTCATTGTAATTACTACATTTTAAACTTTTTGTTCGTATGTACGTAAGGGCAGTATCTGGAATTTGGATATTTGGTGTAATTCAATTAGGTTAGTTTTCAGGTGGCGCCGGGGATTGCAAGGGGCTTAGGGTATTCATATCTAGTTCATTGATTAGAGTACAAATATATTTTATGTATTTTCTTTTCTTAAAAAAAGAAGGAATTGAGCAACATAAAAGTAGTGAATTTCGGACAGTTTTACATTTCATTCATTTTTGTAAACAATAAATAACGATAACATTTATATTTCAGTTGGTTAACTGTGTAAGCTGTGACTTATACAGTTAACCAACACGAAACACACGTTAATTGGTTTACCTGTTTAAGTAACAAATTTTTTTAAAGTCATTTTTCATATGTATGGAACCCTATTAGAGCAAAACCCGACGCACCCTTTACTGGTATTCGAAAAAGATGCCCGTATGTCTGTGTATGCTCATTACGAACTTTAGATAAATGGACAGTACAATATCTTCGACATATTTCATAAATTGTCTCTACACTGTCAAGCACGTGATATTTCAGCACTTTAAACAAAAACGTAACACAATATCCAAAATTTATAAAAAAGTCTATCACGTGTCCTACCAATAAAGTTTCATCAGACGGCTGATAATATCCATCGGTGCGTTTAAAAGGGCTTTTTAATAAAGTGCTCGTTAAGCGACAAAAATAAAACGGAAGGCAGTAAGCCGCACCGTTCGGCCGCACGACAATAATCGAGGTATTTTTCACTAATGATGCACTCATACCTTTGGAAAACTTTGAATATAATGATCGCACTCATGATATTATTAATATTTAATCACTGGAAGCCGTTTTATTGTTTTAATATATTTACACCATCGTTGACCAATCACAAGTCTACTGCTATACATTTCCAAAATACTGCCACATAGCACGGCCAAGAGCCGTTCAAGGTAGTCGATGGATGTGATTATCAATCAAAAAAATATAAAACCTTTGTTCGGTTTCTACGTGAAATTGCCAATAAAATTTATAACTGATTATACCTTCTCGTATTTTTTTAATGAGATGGTAACAGCCCACTTGTGAACATGGGTCTTTTTAGGGTTCCGTAGTCAACTAGGAACCCTTATAGTTTCGCCATGTCTGTCTGTCCGTCTGTCCGTCCTCGCTTAATCTCTGTGACCGTTAGCACTAGAAAGCTGAAATTTGGTATCAATATGTGTATCAATCACGCCGACAAAGTGGTAAAATAAAAATTGGAAAAAAATGTTTTATTAGGGTAGCCCCCCTATATGTAAAGTGGGAAGTGATTTTTTTTTTTAATTTCAACCCTTACGTGTGATATATTGTTGGAAAGGTATTTAAAAATGAATAGGGGTTTACTAAAATCATTTTTTGATAATGTCAATAATTTCAGAAATAATCGCTCCAAAAGTAAAAAACAATGTGTCCCCCCCCCCCTCTAACTTTTGAACCATAGGTTTAGAAAATATGAAAAAAATCTGAAAGGTAGAACTTTACAAGGACTTTCTAGGAAAATTATTTTGAACCTGGATGGAAACAGTTTTTGTACAAAAAAGACAAAAAGTTGTACAAAATAATTTCTGGACTAAGTTTGTAGTATAATCGTTTAAGCAGGCATTTTTTTTAACTTCGTTTACATATTTTATTATCCTGAACGTATCTTTTTTCAAACAAAAAAAGAATTATTTAAATCGGTTCTCGCAATCCAAAATTACCATCGAGAACTTCTGGCACGTCTATGTATTAATTAGTAACCCAATTCCCCGAGAGATGGCGCTGTAGGTACTTATTACATTGGGTCGGGTATTATCGAATTGTTCGGTTGGTCTCTCCTTGGCATCGCGTGTCGCGGAGCGTGCAATGTTGCACCCTCCATGTTCGCGCACGTACCCACTACCGGGAGCAGTTGCAGGAGCGCGGAGCGCTGCTGGAGCGCGAACATAATGGATACCCACCTTTAAACTCATAAGTGGGAACACTTATTGTGACGGACGGGAAACTACGGAACCCTACACTGAGCGTGGCCCGACACGCTCTTGGCCGGTTTTATTTACAGAATAAGGATGACAAACGAGCATACAGTCCACTTAATGGTAAATGTATGTTGTGACCTATAGACATACACATCTATCCTCGTTTAAAAATTAAAATGCAGATGCATTGTCACTACTGAAAACTTATGAGTGTAACGCATCGTTTACAATAATAAGGTCTACATTTCTCTACGCTCACCATACGAAACACAGCACCAATGCAAACTGCTAATTCACGTAGGCATTCTGTGAGAGCGTGGTTCTTTCCCATTCGAGTCGACCCATTCGGGCTACAACCATAATTTAACTATAGTGAGGCTCTACCACAAAAAAAGTTTTTGTTTATCGTAGAGAGTACCTTTCGTAGGTGGGACGATTTACTGTAATCGCAACGCATTGTATCATATATATTATTAGCGATCTGCCCCGGTTTTGCACGGGTGATTTCTGAGCCACCTGCCGAGTCCTATTGTGCTAAAACCATCCATTCAGGGACCGACTCAAATAAACACAAAAAATCATCAAAATCGGTCTGCATCGACCGATTTTGATGATTTTTTGTGTTCTTTAGTTTTTGACGAACAGACAGCAATTGTTTTAATGATAGAGATTTATAATATGAACTGTACATATTACTTAATTATGCCAGTACTTAATTATGCTAGTACCCGGATGACTGAGCTTTGCTCGGTTTTTTTTAAATTACATTTATAAATTACATACTGATGAAACTTAAATAATATTTTTGGATCTTATTGACAGAATAGAAAAAACTGAACTGATTATTTGAATAAAAAATCATGAGTGCAATTAGTTTTATTAAAATTTTCGTATTTTTAAAAATTACTAAAAAAGGGCTTGAAATAATAGATTTTCTCACAAAAGAAGGGAACTCGAAAAAAAAAAGCAAAATAGCTAGACCAGAGACAGGACGCGAACCACGGAACTCCGATACCACGCCCGACCAATATCCCACCTGAGCTAGAACGATCGTTAGTGATCTGTCGAAATTTACCTTCTTATATTGTAGCAGTTTTTTTATTTGCTGAAAACACGGACAAAGGGACATTTTCTAAAAATAAATGCTAGCTAGATCGATTTATTGCCCCCGAAACTCCCTGGACACACATATATATATATATATATATATACAAGAATTGCTCGTTTACAGGTATAGGATTTTTTAATTCCGTCTATTACTTAAAAATATTCAAACTTACGTCATAGATATACGACTTTATTATAAACCTTAACAAATAATTGAAAAAATTGAGGTCGCTTTCATATAACACGTAAGCTCGATACACATTATATTCAATAGGTTATTTGTAAATTTTCCACCGTTCGTTTTATGGGTTTTCGTTAATGGATAATTTATTGCCAGATGGAAATAAAGTTTCTGGAAGCTCTTGTACGCGTAACCTAGTTTCATTTTATTTCCTTAACGTTCATTTCTACACAAGAAATCTGCTATAAGCTTTCGAAAAATGAGAACGAAATGCAAAAATGTATCGTTTATTTGTTTTATTTCTTGTATAATACCATTTATTTTTGAAATTAATTATTAGAACAACAAAAAAATGTATGGTGACAGCTCTGTAATAACGTTCAGTATGCTATTAAATATTGTGTCGTGTAGCGGCAACGTAAGATATTACACTACGCCATATCCTGTGGATGTCATAAGAATCGAAAGATGGAAACCAAAACAGGAGACGGGCAGCAGTTACTTCTAATAACAGCTAAATAATAAGATACGGTAACCAAACCGCTTGTAGACCTTCTAAGACCTTACTTCTAAGACTAATTTTGCATAACTTGTATATTAAAGGAACAATAATGGTACGAATATTTATCACGAATTAAAACTTATAGTAATTAAGAACGCTGTTAGTCTTGTCAAACTTGTCATTAACATATTAGCTACTTAATTTTTTTTATTTAATTATACTAGCTACTAAGTGAGCCGCGGTATGCCAGTTCCCATGGTCTTCTCACCTTGAGGGTCAATCAGTGATAGTCTAAATACGTATAGACTGATAAGAAAATGTAGTCAATAAAAACCAAAACAAAAAAAAATTGACGGATACCGGTCAACCGGACAGCGGAGAAAACAAATAATATTGAATTACTTATAGTGGATACTGTATTTTTTTAATTCCTCTTCAAAATTAAAAGTAGTTTTACTACAATGATGTACTTTCTATAAATAATGCGACAAGCTACAATATACGATCTCCATCATAAATTTTAAGACTTTTCCTGGGCAAAAATTGTTAAATAAGTGTTAATATTTTATTAAAATGATAATGCTTTATTATAACTGGAAATGAAATGATTGCTACCACGCTGTTTCTAAATGATTTCACATTTAATGGTACATGTTCATTTTATAAATTAACTTATAAAAAATTATTACATTTTATAAAAACAGTACCGTTGGGTTTCTTGCTTGTTCTTCATAGGACTGATTTTTTTCAAACCAGTCGTGAAATTATAAACAGATATCAATAAATGTTCTTGTTTTCTACTTTGAATTTAAATTTTCTTTTCTATTCCATTTCATTCTGAATCGGCTTTGAAATAATACTATCCACGAATAAGAGCCGTACAATTTAATTAGCATCAAAGAACCCTATGCACGTCTATATGAAAATAGATACGTACATTCCGATTTCAATCGAATAGTGGGACAATAATAGACTGAAATCCAGCCGACCGCGGTGCGTCAATTTCGTCCAATTTCCGTCCTTGTAACATCTAGCCGCTCTACATCCATTGTGGACGATCGTGTCCACTGCTAATCCATTAGCGATGCGACTTTTACACAATGCCTGCTGATGCGACGCGGTCGACTCCCGAAAATAGGTCTTTGTGACGTGTATATCCCTGTCAGTATCTAACACGACCATTTGGGTGAGCATTTCGTAGTTTACTTCATAGACTTATTCAACTTATATGAAGACGTTTCGATTGAAATCAGTGAGTGGAAACTTATAAAGTTGTAAAGATAATTAAAATAGGTTACTGAACACTATCTCTCGTTGCTATCTCCATCCAAACACACATCATAGATTACGTCACGAGGTACTTTCCACACTTGTCATTCTTGACAAGCGAGTTATCAAGCGCAGTTTTTTATTATTTTCAGTTTTCAGGAAGATGCGCTGCTGTCCGTCACTTGTTTAATTTCCCCCCCCCCCCTCTGTCGCGTCTTACAACACCCTCGGAATACCATGGGGTAGTTGATATTCTCACACTGCTACTACGCAGTCTACTATCTACTTATTATTTAATATGATTTTGATTATTTTTGTATTTAATGATGTTTTATATTTACGCGAACACTACACATTGGGTGCGTTTGGCAGAAAAAAGCGCTAGCAAGCGCTTACTAGCGCTAAAATAGTTTTCGGCCAGGACACGATTGCTACTTCAGTAGCGCTGACACAATCCGCCATTTTGCTTATTTTATTTGTTTGTTTTGAGTTTATAATTTGTTTTTTGCAATATTAGTTTTAAGTAATATAATGACATGAATAGACATATACTATACATGTTATTAAAAATTCATGATTGGTAAGTTTGTAATATGAATACTTCACAAACATATATTTAAATTTGGTTAGGTTCCCCGGTTAAAACTAACATCGTGTCCTAGAGGAAAATAGCTACTTACGATTTGACAGCGCTTACCGCTTACGATCGCCATTTTGCTTTCAAGCGCTTGCTAGTGCTTTTTTCTGCCAAACGCACCCATTGAATAAAACTATTTTTAGGGAATTGTCGCGTTGAAATTAATCGCGATAAAATCCGTAAAAAATAGTTTTATTTCATATTCTTATATTTGGGTATGTAAATTCTTTTACTTATACAACGCGTCGTGTATATTATTCATCTTTTTCATCAGCCCGTAAAAGTCTAATATTGTACATGGGCATCTTTCGTTGTAGGAAGGTGTAAGGTGTATCGTGAAATATTAATATAATAATATTAGATAGTATATTATACGTATGTAATTTATTTAATACTAGCAATCCGCTCCGGCTTCGCGCGTGTGTTTTCTAAATCTCGACAACAGCACCACCTAACGGATCCATTTGTAAATCTAAACCATCCAGGGCCCCACTGAAACACAGCTAGTCGTACACTGCTGGCTATATGATGAAGTTCAAAGTCACACAGCGTGCGTTTGAAAGGACTAAGCTCGAAATTTCTCTGTGAGATAAAAACCGTAACCATAACGAGGATATCCGCGACAAAACTAGAGTGACTGATGTAGACGAGCAGATCATAAAACTGAAGTGGCAAAGTACCGGCCGTCTAGCTCGAAGAACCGACAACCGATGGAAAGGAAAGATTCTCGAGTAGCAGCCTCACACTGGCAAGCGCAGTGTTTGTTGACTACCCCCCCCCCCCTAACCCCCCCCCCCTTATGAAGTAACGATGTAATTAAACGCGCCGGTGTATCCAGGTGGCTCTGGTCCGCACTTTGTGGCAATCTATATGGAAGAACTATGTTCAGCAGTGAACTTGCGACCTGATGTAGTGATAGTGATACATATTATTTTATTTTATCTATTCTATAAGTACATCTCTTAAGTTCCTATCCATCCGAAAGTTCCCTGGAAGTAATCGCTTTTAACTATTAGGTCACCCGTTATACAAGTTCGTTTTTATTATGTTTGTTTATAGTGTACCATAAAGTTATATAGTTCTCTTGTAGTATGTACGCTTTTTAGGTTTGAAAATATTACCTCACTCCCTGCAATTACCGAGCGAACTAAAGTGAGGAAAATTTTTAGAAAAAACAACGTACGTCTGACCTCAAAAATGTCACGGAGGCTGCAGGTTGCCGTGACATTTTTGCGCTACAATTACATTTAAGTAGATTTACAGAGGTTAATAAAAGGTAAAAAGTATTGCAACGTCGCCTTAACAAGGTTTGAAATCAAACAAGCTAGAAATCCACTTACTCTCTGTGTTCCAAACTCCACCGAAACGCTCGAATAGAGTTATAGACTAAGCCTTCGTTGGCTAGTCAGGTTGCTTGTAATAAAGTATTGCTTTAGCGGAAAGCTTCTACATCCTTATACGTACATACTAGTGCAGATAAAAATTTCTATTATTTTCCCTAATAACAAACATTGAATATATTGGCAGTGTCAGAATATCCACCGCCCCATATCGTACAGAGGGAACTTAAACAGGTGATGTGCAACACTAGCACATAAAATTGCGATTACTAACCCTCCTAACAAGGTGGCAACGGCTACAATGGCCCTCCCCCTTGGAATTTATCTACAGAGAGACCTGTTATCAGCAATGGTGTTTGGCTGTAATGGATAAATTGAAAATTTAAACATTAAATAAGACTAATTAAATTGATTTATCTTGTATAATTTTACTTATTTTTAATGCCCAATGTTTCGAGTGCTTTTTTGATCATATAATACGAGTAAATATAAAGAAATCCAAATCGTATTACATCAAGTACATATCGGCTATTGCATCTGATGTCAAACACTCACAACTTTACTTGTAATTGTTAATTATCGATTATTTAAGTGCTAATCAACTCTGAACCAGTTACTTAGCTTTTGTCATTTAACGAAGAGAAAAAGAGCAAATGTAATTATTTATTAAATTTACATTGATTTTTTTAGAGTAAGGTCATCAATTTCCCCATAACGATGGGTGCTGCAAAGCATCCGTACATTTACGAGTATGTAATTATTAAATAAAACTGAAATTTGTTATTAAAAATTTTTATCACAAATAAAATAAAATAATCGTAAATATGATTTTATTACTAATCTCCCTTCTCAAGACCTCTGTCGGACGGCAGTGCAGTGTAACTACCTGGCATAAGCCAGATGTCAATATACACCTGTATATTACCTGGTACCTTACTATCGTACTACTTCTATACAAATCTGCCAGCCAAATGTACGTGACGATAATAGAGAAACAGTTTACACTATATTCTATATAATTCTCGTATTATGTTTCATCGAGTCTAAATCACAAAGACCCTTTTTTTTTTTTTTTTTTTTTTTTACATGGGGAAATGCCTACGCATACCCGCCTCGCGGGGGCAAGGACGGGTTATGTCGGACTCGCACCGACTAAAACCCCATGTTGTTCCACCTTTGTCGCATATTGGTAGGGCTACGGGAACGCTTTCGCACACACCCGCGGCCCTACTAGCGCCTGCCGCCCCACGGCAGCACCTCCTCGGGAGAGGAAAATTCCTCCCCGTTCTCCTTCCCAGGTAAGGCGCACCAGAACACATGGCGCGCCTTCCTCCACGGCCTCCAATTACGTCTGTGCAACAGACACCCCCGCGTCCGATGCACAAAGGCCATGGGGCCAGGAAAAACGAGCACTTAGAAGTACTAGCCTTCCCGACCCCAGCGGCGGATCTGGTCTATGGCTCCGCCGCCAACCAAGATTCGGCTGCGGAGGGTAGTAGGAGGCGCCTCGCAATACCGACAATCCTCTCCCCCCGCAGCCCCACCACCACCGCATCAACGGTGCGGCCCCGTTTGAGTCGCGAAGGATAGGGCGAGTGGCGCATCGCCATACCAACACTCCTCTTCCTCCGCGACTCCACCTCGGCTGCAGCGGTAGAGGGTGCGCGAGTCCCCACTCGCTGCAGTCCACCAGAACACATCCGGAGTGGGCTCCCCAAGCCCACTCGGAGTGGCCACCTCAGGCCGGCCCTTCACCTCGGGCCAGCCACGTGGGTTCCTCTTTGTTCACCGTGGACCGACCAAGCCACGGCTACTAAGCCCCCCCGCCACGACAAGGCGGGAACCCGTTCGGGGGGGAAATCACAAAGACCCTAAAGAAGTATTTATTAATATACCTGGGCTGATAATAATATCACCAGCGTAAAAAGCAGAACAATACTATGTGGCTAAGTTATACTGTAAGTACAGAGATCCGGCAAGGCAGTGTATCACGGATATGGTTAAAATTAATTCTTGATCGATGATATATACCGGATGACCATTTTTACCTTCTGAAAAAAAAAGGTGTAAAATGTGAACGGAGTAGAAGCCTATGGGACTGATATTTTACATAAATAAAAACAAAATTTTTGAATTTAAATAAATAAATTAATTGAAATCTATCGAATATATATATATATATATATATATATATATATATATATATACATACATACATAAACACTCACGCCTGTCACCCAGAGGGGTAGGCAGAGACTACGGACTTCCATTTGGCACGATCCTGACATACCTCTTTCGCCTCCTTTACATCCATATATCTACGCATACATGCTCGTCGGTTAAGGGTACTTCTAACGTGGCCCATTTTCAAAATATCGCCAATTTGGTCGATAAACTTTTTTCTAGGGCGTCCCTTTCCGACTCGGCCATTCACATCTGCCATATAAATTTGCTTTGTCACTCTTTCCTCATTCATTCTTTCTACGTGACCAAACCACCGAAGCATTCCTTTCTTAATCCTGGTCACAACATCATCTTGCATACCACATTTATCTCTTATCACGCAATTTCTCACCCTGTCATTCAGATTAAACCCTAGCATATTCCTTAAAGACCGCATTTCTACAGCATTTATTCTACTTTCGTGCTTCTTCTGCCACACCCAGCTTTCACTACCATACATTAAAGTAGTATAATATAATACCATATATATATATATATATATATATATATATTATATCCCTACTTTAATATATATATATATATATATATATATATATATATATAACAACGTATATATAAATATAATATACACTATATGGATCATAATCATTATGGAATCTGGAAATGAGGCATTCCATCTTAGTCCTCAGAACTGGCAACGTATCTGCATTTCGATTTTTAATTGAAGATAAATGTAGATGTCTATGGACCACAGCATCCACTTGTGTGACCATGTTTTTTTTTTATAGAAGAGGGGCAAACGAGCATGTGGCTCACCCGATGTTAAGTGGCTACCGCCGCCCATGATCAACCGCAACACCAGGGGAATTGCAGGTGCGTTGCCGGCCCTTTAGAAAGGAGTAAGCTCTTTTCTTGAAGGTCCCCAGGATTGTGATGTGATGTCACCCTTATACTAAAAACCTTATCGACCACGGCTTCATGGATCTATAATATATATCTTAGTAAAGTTCCCATCGTATTTTCAGTATTATTAACTAATATAGACAAAATGAATTACTTCGTAGTTTTAGTGACTCAAAACATGTTGCTTTGTCAACAAAAATCTTTCCGGGCAAAACATAAGTCATGTAAGAGTTACGGAGCACATGTGTAAAAAATATTACGTGATTTTAGTCACCGTGGCGCCGGACGTAAAACTCATAAATGCAACTCTCGCGTAATACGCGCGAGGGGAGCGCAGAGGTAGGTATTTCCAAGATACAGTAATCAGCTCGAAAAATAGTCGGACTCACGTACGAATCAGCGCGGGGAACGCGAAAATAAAGTTTTGATGTAAAAAGTTCCCTTTTTATTTGCCCTGTTTGAGAGGAAACTTAGTTGGAGGTTGTAATATACGTATATACAACGTTAGTAAATCATACGGTTGAGTTGTTTTACACACAACGTATATTCAAAGTTTCCATTCTATTCAGCAAATATGTTTAAAAGTAAAACCAAATAACTTTATTAAATTAAAAATAATATTACTCGTCGGCTTTAAATAAAGGTAACTACAGCTCTTTTTCTTACATGGTAGACTTCAGTTATTTTATGGCTACAGTACAGATTCAGCTTTACCGGGGCACACTCTCCTACAATATGTAAAACAGCAACGTAGTACCTTTTGTAGAGTAATTAACAAGAACCTGAGTCCCTTTTCCAGGTAATGAAACATTCTATTCTAGTCATATAGTAAGACAATGTATAGTTCAAATGTTTGAGAACACGAATGTTTAGAAACAGCATTGTCGATTCTTCAATCCAGACGGCTGGCCCATAGCTCCTTCAGTTTACTGATCCGTTGCATTATTTCAGTTACTGTGATTCTACTGTGCTAATTTCATATTCTATGACGCAAACATCGAACGCTCTCAATAGCTTGCTGAAAACCTTAATTTTCCTCATACGACCAGCGGTAAAAGGCTGTGCTGGACGTTGAGACACGGCTCAAATCATATGTCATCACTGGCAACACGCACGCTATACTTTTATAAATATTTTCATAATGCCTACATTTTCTTGAAACTTAGTTTAATTCTTGACATTTCTTTTACTTTACAGGATCTACGTGCTCCATAACTGTAAGACCGTACGTGAATTCCCATATTTCGAACAGTTTTTTATTAATGTACTGTACTCGTCGCGTTTGAGCCGAGTGTTTTCGACCAACTTCTTCTCATTTTCCGAAACCGCACGTAAACTCGATAATAATTTACGAAACAAAAACAAACAAAGTATATTAGAAGTTTTTTTATGAAACACCTCTGCGGGTAAAGTAATTATAGGTGGGGCCCTATTATTTTTTGTAAATACATTTTGATATTTTTGGCAGTGAATTCGGATATAAAGATTTGGTCGCAGCTCTTTGTTTAGTAATTTGTAGAAACATCAACTTTTTTCTATTTTTGTGTTGGACTTCATCATGTTTTAAACACAAATACAAAATACAAATCTGGAAATATGTATTTACATAACCGCGAAATTTAAAGATTAGGAGGATTATAAGAAAAAGTATTATACTGTTGGAGTAACGTATTTAAAATAAAATAAAAAATACTACATACTTTTAATGGTTGGAGCCCTAAAATCTATTATTTTTAATAAAAATATGATATCTTTAAGGCAAGTGTGAAAAGGCTTTTATTTTGCTAAGACAGTGTGATATACTACCTTGCGCTACACTTTCGACTAGATAGAAAGATTGCTAGCACTAGCTTATAATAAGTATAGATAAACACAGCTAATTTAAAAGTGAATGCACCGGTGCTTACGCATATTTTTTTTTCTGTGTAGAGTAAAGTCATGAAGGTATTGCAGGACCAGTATTTCTGCGACCGGCATGATCTATTGTGATCTTATGTGATTATGAAACGATAGTGCTTTATAGCTTGTTAATGCTGAATACTGGAAACAATATGATCGATAAATTTGTTTCTATGAAATCGACGCTATTGAAAGAGGTCACATTATCATTAAAAGTAGAAGCAAAATATGTCATGATCATCACTAATGACTTTGTGCTTCAATTGTTTTCATTTGCACTTATGATAATCCAATGTTAATTATTAAAATAAATAAAATATGTTCATTAATAATAATCGTTAAATATTATCTCTCCATTCTTTTTACAAAAGGACATTTATATTTAATTTTAAACATAAAATAAGTAACATCTTTTTGCAAACTTTTTAACTTAAATATAACTAAATAGGTATGTGCATAAGTATGCCTGAACATTTTCGCTTGCTCCAAATTAAGGAAATCCGTAATCGTTACAGCGATACTTTAATAAAATCTAGAGGCACTTAAGATCCGTCGAGGCTGAAAACCCTCAGCGATGGGCAGGCGTCGGGTTACCTCGCGTAGCTGCGAGCACGCTGAATACCAATGAGCAAATCTTAACCCTAAATCTGCTGTTGAATGCATGCAGAGGACGATAAAGACCCCACCTGAACATTGATTTTTTCAATGGAAATTTTTCTATTCCGACGCTCACTTATTGCGTTCCAACATAACGTAGTTTTTACTAATACTAATGAACATTTTGCTATATAATTTTAAACGTAAATCGTTTGAAAAGTTATTTCAATTTATTTATTAATCATCTTATGTAATTTGCATAAAGTATGTGCTGTACGAAACCACATACGAATCTCGTCACAAAATAGGACAAACAGATGTTATATACCTAATACACTTATTATATTTATGATATTACCAATATATGTAAGAGTAATGCACGCAAATACATATGCTTACATAATATTAATATTAATTAATATATTCAAGGGATAAAAAAACGATATTACTAATATTATTACATGCATCTTAACAACCCTATTCACACGATGGATTTTTTATAAGCGTTTAAAACACATTATGTAATATATGTTAAAGGCAGCATTAAAAAGAAGATTACACGAGTCTTTCCGCCTCACAACACCACATTGACAAAGACATACACGCGACACATGTCAGCTATCTTGGCTCGATCGCGATCCTATCGAGAGACTTAATAATATGACACTCTTAATACTGATGTACAAGGTACAAGCTGAAAGCGATTTTACTTAATATTGTTTACAATATAAGCCATGGACTTATACCGTTGTTAAAGTCTATTTTAATGATAAAACAGAATCACTAACCGGCATCTGTCATTCATACTTGGTATAGATTTATCATTCATCATCTATATAGAATATCAAATTAAATTAGGTCTCCCCTCACATATAACCACATTTAGAGGGTATTTGTTATAGTTTCCTCGCTCAGCACGTTAGCACGCGGACTAGCAACCTCAGTTCTTTTTGGTTGTTGCACTACTACTTTATAAAAAAGTTATAAAGAAAAATTAATGCATTTTATCTATTTATTTAATTATGATCATGAAGTATTTATGTAGCTAAAGTAGTTATTCATTTCTTGGTATGATTCCCTCTGTCGCCTTTTAAGACACTCGTGGTATGATTTGAAATTGTGGATATTCATATATTCATACACTGCCACTATATGTATTTACTTTATTTTTTACTATATATATATATATATATATATATATATATATATATATATATATATATATATATATATATATATATATATATATACATATATATATATATAAGACGGACGAGTTAATTGTTTATGTGTCAATTTGTATTTCATCTGTGGATTCGGATGCCATGAAGAAGTAAGATATAAAAAGACATGTGATGACAATTGTGTTTTGTGGATTATTTGATTAATTTATTACGAATTTATCACTGCACTACACTCACAAATTTACCCCCTAATTATAATTACTTCTCTAATTTCTTACTTAAAATACTTATATGTCTTAAAGTTTCTTTTTAATTTAAGTTAAATAAGTTTTAACAATTAAATACATACTTCATTTTCTCACCATACACGTTTACGTGGTATATCGTCGCTAAAACTATATATACATAGATCCTAAATATTAATTTGTATTCGTTTCTTTAAATACTTATATTCAGCTGTTACAATCCTAATGTTTTTTTTTTCTTATTTAAATCATTACTTTAAAATTTGCAACTAAAATTCGGTTAGCTTAAATTTATGTCTAATTAACTTATATTAAGGCGGCATAATTGCGGCATCGTATATGGCTAGGATTTAAACTTGAAAACATTAACTAAATATGTAATTAAGCTGATACTAAATGCTTAGAAAAATATAGTAGTTTCAAACACATTATATAAAGTTTATTTTATTTTTTCATATAATTAATTTTCCTGTGAATTTCGAAGCTAGTAAACGCCACCCGCTCTGTCGCTATTCGCATTTATCCTCTCCCGCTATCACTTCCGCCACACATTTAGACGTTAACATGTTCCTCCAAGTTTGTCTACTGATCCTCTGAAATCTCTCTTACCCAAATACTTTTGAGCCGACGAGTGTTTTTTTAAGTTAATCGTGAATTCCGGGATTCCGTTTTAACTTTTACACTCGCCTCTTTATACGTATATGTTTCGGGTTACGATGCGATGTTAACGTGTTATGTGCTATGAAGATTCTGGAAGATTTCCTTTCGCGTTTACAAAGATTATCGAAGGAATATAAACATTTTCCAAATTCTTTATACGGAATACAAATAAAAGTTTAAATCAGGTTTATGAAATTCTTTGAAGTAAATGGATTAATAAAACGCAATAACTTTTTGACATGGTTGAGGCACGCTGCAGGACAGCTATGGTTGTAGCACGGATGTGTCGGTTTGACCATGCAAGGACATGCAGTGGTAAATTCTGCTATCTTTCATATGGATAGTATAGAGAATCGGAAACCCTTTTTACTGATAACGAGGCATTATGACTATGTCCTCACTGGTGGCAACGTTTACATTTTGATTTTTAATCGAGAATAGATGTAAGGGTCTATGGGCTACAGCTTCCACTTACCATCATGTGGACTGTGTGGTCATTTAATACTCTTATTCAAAAAGAAGAAATTTACAATTGGTGCTTAACAATGCTTAAAGATATTTACCGTTTGTCTAAGTTGTAAAGTAAAAATTTAATGCAATGTTTATAAGGCCTACAGTTGGCCTACTCTCAATTTTCAAAGATTCTTATTTTTTTAAGGCAGCGAGATACCGCCGTGCTATTAATGCAAGTTGCAGACTTCACGTATCTTGGAAATATATTTTTTTATTTTCCATACGTAAGCAGGTTTTTCCTTTAATGCCGAGCTCATAGAAAATCATCACTTAAAATTGGCGCCGGGGTACGAACCCGGGTTGTTCTCGTACTGTAAATTTACGGCGCGAGCTTAACCCCTGAGCTACCGTAGTTTCAATACATAATTTAATATGTTAAATTAGCTAGCTCATACAACGAAAACCGTTAGTTTACTCTTAGTATGATATTGAAGTAACTTTAAAAAATTAAACTTTGTATTACGTTATGTTATAAAGTTATTAATTATTTCGATTTATTTATATATTAGATAGTAGGAATCCTTTCCGGTCCAGGCGTCTAGAGTAAGTCTCACTCTTTTATATGTTTCTGCTGCTGAGTGGCAGTTCCTGCACTGCTGTAATTTGATAGGTACAAAGAACCAGTATAATTACACGCAATGAGGCATCCCATTTGGTAGAGCCACTTTGTAGCACGAATGCGTCGGATTGACCGTGGAAGGACCACGCTCTCACAGAATACCAGCGTAAAATAGCAGCTTGATGCTAATGTGTTTCGTATGGTAAGTGTTGAGGAGACTCGTTTTACTCGTATCGAGGCATTCCATCTTAGCCCTCAGGGGTGACAACGTATCTGTATTTTGGTTCTTAATCGAGGATAAATGTGGTCCATAAGCTACAGCATCCACTTAACATCAGGTGAACTGTGTGCTCGCTTGTCACTCTAATTCTAATAAAAAAAATATTATTCCAAGGAGTAACAACGCATCTGTTTCCAATTGCTTGAAGGTGGCTGCAGCTCTCACTGAGCTGGTTAATCCCACTTACAATCAGATGTATAGTAAGTTCGTTAGTCATTACGGTTTAACAAAAATTGTGCTTTTAATATCATAAATATCTTACACTGGAGATATTTATTATCATTTATACGTAATTTAGGTATAAATACTTTATCAATATCATTGTAGTGTTAGTAGTAGGCAATAATATGATTATACAACATCATATATAAATAACCGAACCGAATAAACAAACCGGGTTCGATCCCCGCCGGCACCAATGAAATTTTTAATTGCAATTTTAAGTGCTGATTTACCACATGCTCGGCGGTGAAGGAAAACATCGTGAAGAAACCTACATGTCTGAGAAATAAGAAAATAAATATTCCGAAGACATGTGAAGTTCGCCAACACGCATTGGGGCAGCGTGGCGGACTATTCCTTGCCCTAAAAACCCTCTCAGAAATTAAAGGAGGCCTGTGTCCAGCAGTGGGACGTATATTATAGGTTGTAATTTTAACTTTATTTATAAATATATTATCGTTTTTAAACAGTAGCCGTCAAGGAAAAATCATCCATGGCGACATTATACGTGGTAGAGCCATGCTGCAGTTGTATTAGTAGTATAGTTGTAGCACGAATGGGTCGGCTCGACCGGGGAAGGACCACGCTCTCACAGAATACCAGCGTGAAATAGTAGCTTAATGCTGCTGTATTTCGTATGGTGAGTGTAGAGAACCGGAGATCCTTTTTACTGGAAACGAGGCATTCCATCTTAGTCCTCACGGGTGACAACGTATCTGCATTTTGATTCGTAATCGAGGATAGATGTGGATGTCTATGGGCCGCAGTAACCACTTACCATCAGGTGGACTGTGTGCTCGTTTGTCACCCTATCCTATTAAAAAAAAAATTAATTTTTAAAAAAAAAAGACATTATATTACAACGTGGTAAAAGAATTTAAAAATTAAATTAAAAAATCGCTTATTTAATAATATTTTATATAGTTCACAATTATTATTCGATTAACGATTAATGACGGTAGCTATTTTTATGTATTTTTCATATTTAATATCTTATTTTCATCCCAGCCTAATTACTAAACATGGTGATTACACCAAAGCAATAAAACAGTGAATTATTAATTATGAAAATACTCTGTAAACATGAATCAGTTCATTATAATTTTTAATTTTAATTAGAATCAACAAACACGTTGCGAATCCGAGCAAATATCGCGTACCTATTTAGCCATCACCGCGAGTATGCGTGCTGAATAGAAACGGACTAAAATAGATGCAGACTCGCGGGAACACAATTCCGATTAAGCCAATAGAGGACTAATCACGCGGAAATCTGGATGGAATTGTTCGCCTAGATTCACGATCATTTTAGGGAAGTACACAATTATCTGAGTTTCGTATAATTTGATTCAGTTTAATAAATAATATTTAATGAAACAATAACAGTTGTATTGTTTGCGGATTAAATAGTGTAAAGTTCAATTTAATTCTATTTAAAATTAATTTAATGTTATTGTAAATTAATTTTATGCATTAAGTAATAACAATTAGAATTTATCGAATAATTTTATCAGTTACACCAACAAATCTTCCTAAAATTCAAAAATCTTTCCAAAAGTCAAACCATTTTCACGATATTTAAAAATCAGCCTCGCGTGCTATGTTAGTGACGAATATTTTATTGTTTTCAATTTGCAGGGTTTCGTATTATTTATTTGAAGGCGTCCATGTTTTACTTAATGTAAGTATATTATATTTTATGAGATTATTATCAAAAATTTATGAGTTCGTTATTGAAACAAAATAAAATAATGAAGAATTCATTTATGAATTTCTGCTGCCAAAAATTAGTTCATCTGTAGCCTTATTTGTTTCAAATTGGTTGCTGATGTCCTAGGATGTAGGTGCACAGAATTACCTAGGTACCAGAATTCTTTAACTGCCTAGATTCGGTCTGAGTAGGTACACACTTACCTATTTCTGCCTCCTAATAGCAGTGCTTGTACCGCTGTTTTTCTGTCCGAAAGGTACAAAGAGCCTAAATAATTACAACCATCTGTAAACTTCTTTTTGTTATGTGCGTTGCAGTTGCTTATGGTTATATTCTGTGCCATTAGTTTGTCACTTAATGTTTATGAAAAATAAAGTTAATGCTTAAAAGTTTTTTTTAATCATATCTTACTAGAGTATGTGAGATAAGCATGGATGAAATAGTGAAAGCGTTGAAAAGTATGAGATTAGGTAAGGCTGCAGGGTATGACAGGATTACCGTCGAGATGCTGAGGGCTGGACAGGGCCTGGTGGCTAGTCAGCTGTACCGCCTTTTCAATCTGTGCTGGCGAAATGGGCAAGTGCCGGGAGACTGGTGCAAAGCCGTAATCGTGCCATTGTATAAGGGAAAAGGGTCACGGCAGGACTGCATAAATTACCGTGGTATAAGCCTTCTTAGCGTCGTCGGTAAATTGTATGCGAAAGTGTTGATTGAAAGGGTTGTGAATGAAACAGACGAGAAAATATGGGATGTACAAACGGGATTTAGAAAGGGAATGGGATGTACGGATCAGGTAAGACAAGGACAAGAAAGTCTACTGCGCCTTCGTAGATCTAGAAAAGGCCTATGATAGAGTGGTGAGGAATGAATTGTGGTCAGCACTGTCCGTGTACCGTGTGAGCAGTGTCCTCATACGAGCATTGCAATCTCTTTATAGGGATTCTAGTGCTTGTGTAAGGATAAACGGGGCATACACTGAATGGTTCAATATCGAAAAAGGTGTTAGACAGGGATGTGTAGCGTCACCGTGGCTGTTTAATCTGTTCATGGACAATTGTTTGACAAATTTAAAAGTGAATGAAAGTGGGTTGAGAATGAATGAGTTACTCGTCAAATGTCTTCTCTATGCTGATGACCAAGTATTACTTGCGTCTTCGGCCGAGGATTTTTCGGCAGGAGATGGTAACTGCTATGAGTGGAGCATTTGTTAGAAAGGGAATGAAGATGAATGTAAGGAAAACGAAAGTGATGGTGTTTGAAAAAGATGAGGCAGTGACAGACTGCAATATCGTGATTGAAGATGAACAAATTGAACAGGTGAAAGAGTTTGTGTATCTGGGGTCAAAGTTTACAAGAGATGGAAAGTGTGAGAGTGATATCGAAAGTAGAGTGAATGCAGGAAACATGGTGAATGGAGCTTTGCACTCCTTTATGACCAGTCGGAAGGTGTCTAACAAGGCTCGTTTGGCTGTGCATGAGGGGGTGTTGGTTCCGACACTCATGTACGGAAGTGAAAGTTGGGTATGGCAGAAGAAACATGAAAGTAGAATAAATGCAGTTGAGATGAGAGCATTAAGAAGTATGATAGGAGTTAAACTGAGTGACAGGGTAAGAAATAGTGAGATAAGGAAACGTTGTGGCTTGAAAGAAGATGTAGTGACAAAAATTGAGAAAGGTATGCTGAGATGGTTTGGCCACATCGAGAGAATGAATGAAGAACGATTGACGAAAAAAGTGTATAAGGCGAGTGTGAATGGAAGTGCTGGAAGGGGTAGACCTAGGCGGACTTTTCTAGACCAAATTAGGGACGTCTTGAAAAAAGGCCAGGTTAAGAGTACCCTAAACCGTAGAGCATGTATGAAGGGAATAATGAAAGTGGACGAAGCGAAACAAGTATGTAAGGATCGTAGCAAGTGGAAAGAAGTGGTCTCTGCCTACCCCTACGGGAAAGAGGCGTGATTATATGTATCTTACTAGAGCCGATGCAGATGCAAAGGTGAACCTTTTGCTAGCATCATAAACGGAGCGGAGTAATAGTCTAAAGTCATAAATATCTTTATTTCAACAAAAGATTCAATCAAATGGTGTGACATTGCAGAGATGCAAATTAGCGAATTGATTAGACTATCTAATAAAAGAAAAAAATTCAAATTCAGAATTCAGATTTTCATTGTTTACAAACTTTGTCTGCGTTGAGCTTCAATTATGGCCGAAAAAAATATGTAAATTAGCCTACGGGTTACGAGTAAGTAAAAAAAATCTCCCTCACTAAAAATGTCTACTGTCGCGTGGAGGTGTTTTGTACATATACAACTATTCAAGTATAAATAAACAATTATTCCAATCCAAAACAAGTTTCATCAAAACACATGGAGCCAAATACTTATATTTTACAAGAGTTAGAACCATAGTGCTGCTATATTATGGCTGCAGCACGAATGGGTCGGCTCGACCGAGGTAGGACAACACTCTCACAGAAATGTGAAATAGCAGCTACAACGCATCTGCATTTTGATTCTTAATCGTGGATAGATGTAGATGTCTATGAGCCGCAGCATCCATTTGCCTGTGGAGTGTCTGCTCGCTTATCACCCTTGTTCTCTAACAAAAAACTTAGCCATTAGTGTTAGAATTTTTTAAAATTTATTTGGGATTACTATAGATCAAGTAATTTAATAAAAAAAATATTTTAATCATTTCATCCCTTATCGGGGAATTGGTAAATATACCTAAAAACCTATGTGTCTAATATAAAATCACCTCGTCTCTTAAATTTGTTTAATGGAAAATGGTAGTGTACTTTATTTTCAGTTACAAAACGTAGGCATGTAAGAAACCAGCTGGATAATGTCTAAAATTATAGGATAATGTTTTAAATATGCATTACGAAACAAGTTATACCAGAACAAGTTTAAACGACAGTTGTAAATGTAGAACGTGTTCTAAAACATAGTTCTGTTTAAACAAGTAGGTACCAGTTGCACGATGATGGCCATAACGTATTTCAAACAATTGCAAAGTGTAATGCGCGAAAAATAACGTGCTCATATTGTTTCGAAACGAGCTTTGTCTGTACCCTAGAACAAGAAATACAGAATAGGTCGGATTGGTTCTTCATTCTAAAAAGTTTTAAATAATCGCTTTAGTTTAATTATGTTCTTACGATTAAAAAAAATTTGTAATACATTTAAATTCATCCATGCATCAATTATAGCCTTTAAAAGTCCACTGCTTGACAAAGTATACGTGGTAGAGCCATGCTGCAGTAATATTAGTAGTATAGTTGTAGCACGAATGGGTCGGTTCGACCGGGGAAGGATCACGCTCTAATAGAATACCAGCGTGAAATAGTAGCTTAATGCTGCTGTGTTTCGTATGGTGAGTGTAGAGAACCGGAGACCTTTTTTACTGGAGATGAGGCATTCTAGCTTAGTCCTCACGGGTGAAAACGCATGTGCATTTTGATTTGTAATCGAGGATAGATGTAGATGTCTATCGTGAGTGTATGCTCGTTTGTCACCCTATCCTATAAAAATAGGGCAACCTCCATAAATTGCCTCATAGAGGGGGTTTTATAATAGCTGCCACGCTTGGAAAGTGGGTTGGAAACCATAGTTTTTTTTCCATTTGTTATCAGGAATATTCTGCTGGCCATCTCCTGCTTCAGTTTCTCTACGTACACTGTTAAGAAACTCACAGGACGATAGGAGGTAGTGGGTATTGTGGAATAATACATTTGTTACAAATTGTAAGTTATATCCTTCTTTATTTACATCATAACACAGCAAGGACCGCCAACCTTTTTTTACAGAGTAAGGGTTAAAACGAGCACACAAATACTGTGGCCATTATACATCTACATATATCCTTAATTAAGAATCAATGTATTGCCACCTCTGAAGACTGAAATAGAGTGCCCTGTTGCTTTTTTTATAGGATAGGGTGACCAACGAGCACACACTCCACCTGATGGTAAGTGGTTGCTGCTTCTTATAGACATCTACATCTATCCTTGATTACAAATCAAAATGCAGATGCGTTGTCACCCGTGAGGACTAAGATGGAATGCCTCGTTTCCAGTAAAAAGGGTCTGCGGTTCTCAACACTCACCATACGAAACACAGCAGCATTAAGCTACTATTTTACGCTGGTATTCTGTGAGAGCGTGGACCTTCTCCGGTCGAGACGACCCATTCATGCTATAACTATACTACTATACTAATATAACTGCAGCATGGCTCTACCAAGTCTTATGCTTGTAAAAGGGTCTTCGTTTCTCTACACTTACCATACGAAACACAGTTTTGACGGTGATATTCTGTGATAACGTGGTCCGTCCTATTTCGAGCTGACTTATTCGTTCTGCTACCTCATGTTCGTGCAGCGTATAAGACCGGATATAACCACGTATAAGACCCGGAACGACTAACAGCAATGTTAATTTTTATATTATTACTAGATTTTTTCAAAAAAAAAGTAAGAAACTAACTGTGATTATTTCAATCGCGTAAAAATTCATTAGATGCACATCTAGGTAGACTATATCATGAACAGCTACGCCCCGCCTCGCTGCAAGATTCGGATACAAGCTGATCCGTTTTGTTTTCGCGAACGTACCATATTCCCGGAGATATTGAGCTTGAACCGGGACGGCTTTAAAATACTTTTCATACTAATACGTAGTATATACAAGATGCGATTTACCGAGACCGTGTTACGAGGCACGAGTTTACGACGAGGGAAAAGGTTATCTTACAATGCGTCCACAGTTTGATTTCTCAACAAAATGGATTCTTCGTTTTTTAGCAAAGGTTAAAGGTAAGTTTTAATTTATTGAATCAAAAATCACCATTAATACTAAACTGACAGTCTATATACATTTTACGCTTACCCCCGTGACTCCTATTATTTCCGAGCGGGTTTAAGAGCAGGTGGAAGGCATGGAGGTTTTTTTTAATTTCTTCGACATTAGCAGTTAGCAGGTGATATTGTTATTTGCTTTATATGGTACAACCACAGTATTTAAATTAAGAGTATCAGACAATAAATTACAATTTTGATAGTGAAATCACAGCTAACAAAATACATAAAACAAAGTGTTACGATGTTTAAACACAATATATCACAACATTTCATGTCTAATTAACCTAATATACATTATCTATTCATATTGTTTTTGCTTCTGCAAACACTTGTGCACAAACAGAACGGATTCTGCCATCATATTGGAAATGCTTTTAGTGTATCTAGTAAATGGCTTCCCTACAAATAAGTAGGATCCAGATATTAATTGAGTACGTTATTATGAATAAATCTGTTATGAACAGGCTTCGTGGTGCAGTGGTTTATCAATGAGTGGTTGCGCTGGGGGCCGCGGGGTCGAATCCCTCACGGAACTAGTATTTGTATGGCCTATAAATAATTGTTCCGGGTCTGGATATTTTTCCTTGTGCAATTTATGTTTGTAAACTCCCTCCACGTTACAGAAAAAAATCAAAGTGTGAGGGTAACGTTTTAAAAAAAGTTTATGACTGTAATTTGTTGAGTAAAAAGTAAAACTTAAAAAGTGTGCCCTGCACTAGGTTTAGGAACCGTTGCCATAACAACCTATTGAATCCCACTGCTGAAAATAGGCCTCCTCTATAGATTACGTCATATGGGGGATGTTTGCTATCGTTGCGATAATTATTGAGCGGGTTTTCGACCGCAGTTTTTTATTTTATTTTTAGTCGTTATTAAGCGGACGCTGCTGCCCATTTACTGATTTGTTTCCCTTTATTGCCTCTCACGAGAACAAAACGCGACGTTCTGACACCCCCACCATATTTATTTATTCAAATTCGCTCAATTAATTCTAGACATTCCAACTGATCACACAATACATTGTAGAGCAAGCCTATCTAGAACATCTCTCCCATCTTTCTAGGTGAGAAGATGTCAGGAGTGACAATTGTCTTAATAGTTGAAGCATGTAAGACGTTTTGAAACCGAATGCCTTTTTAAAATAATTACATAATTTTTTTTATTTAATTTTCATGTAATTTATTACACTTGTAATTATACCGAAAGTTTTGCGGATGTTAATAGGTAGCAGCGATCACTCACAATCAGATGAGCTATATGCTCATTTACCCGCCTTCAAAAAATAAAAAAATAAGTTTAAAACTTGCTCGTAAAGATTTAAGTTTGTCAAGTTGTTTTTCGACCTCGTTTTTTAACGAGCTCCTTGAATATTAAATTGATGTTTCAGCGATGGAGCAGATTCACAAGTAAAATAATATAGTCAATTAGGTGTTTACCGCTTCATTAGCAATCTGGTGAATCGCTATTTGCAATTGATTAAAATACTGGTCTAATGATGATGGTGATTATCAATACTTCATATAAATTCCATAATAACCATTATATAAAACGAAATATTTAGAAAAATATAACGACATGTTTACACTTACATAGAAAAAACTGATACAGATCTGTATAAAATGACATCAAAAGATACAAAGAGGACAAATCACTCGACCCATCTCACAAAACACAAAAAACATCTTGGCTCTATAACCCCTTTTTCACAGAAACGAGTCCTTGTTTAGTCAAAGAATTTGTTAAGTAAAGTATATACTTTTTAAGCATAACAATTCTAGTTACCTACTTTCTATTTTCATACAAGAAAAGGAAATAAGCGAGTACACGGTCCACCTAATTGTATGGGGATACTGTAGCCCATAAAACCAACATCTATTATCGATAAAGAATCACAATGCAGGGACATTGCTCTGACACTAAGATAGAACGTCTCATTACAAGCAGTGCTCTCTATTTATCTATATTCACTCTACGCGGCATTCTACTGTTGCATGTTTTTATTGATCCTTTTCAGATCGAGCCGACTAATCAATCAAACAATCAATCAATAAATATATATTGTACATCGATACACATTAATATGAAATCAAAATAAAATATTTAAAGAAGGTACAACAGTCAACCTTATCGCTCTAGAAGCGATTTCTTCGAGACATCCGTTTTGCGTAAAGAACTGTTGTTTATTAAGTTAAAGAAGATAAAATAAATACACAAGACGATGAGAGTTGATTGTAGATATGATTGATACAATTAACCACAATATAGACACAATAGTAGTGATTCGTGCGACATGGGTTAATATGTGGGCATGGTGTATTAAATATTAAGTACTAAAAAATTTAAATCAATAAGTTTTTGGAAACGCAATAAAACTCTAGGATAAGTATATGTAAATTGTATTTATTTTTCAACGCCTTTTAAGCTGATACATCTTGAATAGCGTTATGTTGGATGGTTAATCCCTTTGGGAAAAAAGACTTGATCCTGGGACTCAAAAAACGCGTCTACAAACGCGTCTACAAACGCGTCTACAAACGCGTCTACAAACGCGTCTACAGCACGCATCACTTCATCGTCGCCGTCAAATTTTATATCACTCAAGTGCTTTCTCAAGTAAGTAAAAAATTGAAAATCACTCGGAGCTGGGGCCAGAGTATATGGTGGATGCTGCATCAACTAAAACCCATCCAACAGTATGCCACTATAAAATAAGACGGAAGTATTTTCTGCTAAAGTAGACCGCAGAAAAAATTGGGTATAGTTTTTAATTCAGTCTTTTCTGGCCTTAACTATCAACGAATTTAAGATTCGAAAAAACAGAACACAACAAAATAGATCATTTCTATAAATCATTGATAAGTGTCATATCTCGAAAATAATCAACCTGGTAAAAAAACAATCGTGCAGCTCACACGCGACAGAAGTGAAACCTTTAAATGAAATGAAATATTAAATACAAATACTTTGCGGCAATTTATTTATTTAATATTATAATTTAAACTACTAGTTCGGCATAAAATATAAGAAAATTTACTTCTATAGTAAATAAATGTAACAATCCTTTTAATATATTATATATTAGACACATGGATATTATATCTTCTTTCGAATAAAATTATAATAGCGCTACCTATTTCATTCTATAGGTAGTCACTTTATCGAACAACTGATTGACACCCAAGGTGGTACGTAAACGCTAGATGGTCTGAATTTATGAAATCATGAATTTTTAATGATTTTTTTTCTATATGGTTAAATGTATTTGTTAATTTTTTTACTGTTTATTGCCGCTGCCATATGGCTGCTATTTCTATAATATGAAAATCATACATTATGAAGAGTGAACCATACGAATAGGAAACTGGGAAACGCACGTAACTACCTACTACCAGTTTTGATAATTCTTTTTTATTCAAATTAGTATTACTTGAACACATTTATTTTATTAATTATTTTATTTAAACGACATAATTTAATCCGACTATGTTTAAAATATCTAAAGAAGTCTTCGACATTGTTAATGTACTTTTATTATTACGGGAGAGCCACTAATACATTACACATTTTACAACGAGTAGATTAATTTCCCTTCGAATAATTATACTCTTTTTGATATACCTTATATAGTACTCACTAACCACAAAAAGATTTATATTAATTTTACCTATTACGAAGTTTAGATTTGGCCATTCTTCACTGCTTGTTTATTCCATAGGCACACGACACCTAGTATATACCTTGTTAAACAAAACGCGTAAGAAACGCCGTTTCGGCGGCGTTTACGACTTTTTTCTCGCGAGCATTGAGCTATAATGTTTCCTACTCATTTTCTTCCACCTTAAATCTTATGAATTTATATGTCGGTCTCTTATTAGTGCCACTTTTTCGTTTCATAGACTTTCAAATCAAAGCGATGCTCAAGAAGTTTTCACTTCAAAAGTCTTAGTTATTTGAAAGTTCACTTATATTCATTTTCAAAACATATTTACAGTTTATAAATATTATATGAATTCTAAAGTTTGAAAAAATTATTTCAATTTTCAATTGTTTATCTTACAATTTAGTAGTAAACTTTTCAGTTTTGATCAGTTATGATAGTAAAGTTCAAGGTATTACTTTGGAATAACAACCCCTGTTTCTAATCAAAACAGTAGGCGAAACCCACAAAGTCCTCGGCGCGGAAACGATACCGTATATATTTTGAAAACTAATTTCATATAAATGAGATTTCGCGTTCTCAAGTAACAACATGGCAGCACCACAAAGTGTAGCTAGAGTTTCACTTCAAACAAACTCATTAGTGTTTTCGCTGTATTAAATAGTGTTCTCTTGCTTGTTTGAGGCAAATACGTAGTTATTTTAATACGCTGAATCTCTCGTACCGCTGTTTTATTACAGCCCCTGTTTAGTTTGTATTATAATAACTGCTTCGCACTTCATTCCGGTTGCTTTGATTAATATTGTTCAAATGACTCGAAAGATAAAATGTATTATTTTTAATTAACTAAAGGTTAAGATTTTCTTGAAAATATTCGATATATAACTGAATGCTAAATTCTTTAAATAATTAATATATTCACCAAAAAAAACATCGTGTAGTAAGAATATTCACTTTTCCACACCCACGCGTGGGTATTGTAAGAGATGACGGAAGAAAAACCCCCAGAAAATAAGCAGTAGCGTCTTCCAACCAGAATATAAAAACTGCGGTTGCCAAATAGCATACTAAGCGTGGCAACCGCAGATTTTACAACAACAATGACAAAGGACAAGGGGAATACCCCTATGAGGAAATCTATGGGGATGCCTAAAACCATAATGGACTTTAATAAGCTGTAATAATGAACGATAACAACAAAATTCAAAATATATGCGCATTCAATGAGAGTGAGTAACGTGACAAGTCGACAGTTTACAGTTTACCTTGAACCACAGAATAAATAATAGTACTGCGTACTTGAACTCGAAGCGAGATTGGATTTAGACAGTTTCTTAAGTATCCAGAAGTGGGTGCATTTTTTCTTAAATTTTGAAAAGTAATTTTGTTGATGATTTTATTACGAGTCTTAAATTATTAACAAATGTACAAATTCAATTACATATGCGTTATTTTTTTATGTAAATTTTCAGAGCCTGACAAAATTTCAAGGCGTAATTTATGTTTCCATCAACTAATAACGAGTTTATTCTGCACGTAGCTGCAGATATAATTAGGAGCTTCAAGTTTTTATTAAATTACCTACGACCCAACGAATAGCCCGCGGTAACATAAATCCGAGTTAAATGAGCAGACGCGAGCTACTTACGTGCGGACGACGGAACTATTAATTGGCCCTAAAGTATCCGAACAGTTAGTCAGTGCTTAATTATAAAAGAAGAGGATTTCGAAGACTCAAAAATTATGGAAATTATAGAAGAATGAACATCAATTCGTAAATTTCTGCACGGGGTTTTTATTGCCTCTATACGTCATCATTTCATTGTCATTATACTATTATGGTCCATCACAAATCTCCTGTTAAACATATATCTACCCTTAGATAATGCCAAAACATGGTCTGAAGCTGCCATCCATCCCTCCATCCACCCTCCATTTTTTTACAGAATAAAAGTGACAAAGGAGCACATAGTCCACGTGATGGTGATAGTTGTTGTGGCATTGAATGGTTGAATGGGTAATTTGTTTCAAGTGAAAAGAGTCTCCTGTTCTATACACTCACCATACTCACATAGCAGCATTAAGCTACTATTTTACGCTGGTATTCAATGAATGCGTGTCCCCAATTGAGTTGAGCCATTCGTGCACAACCATAATCTAGCTGTAACATGACTCTTCTACAGAAAAGAAGAAAGAGAATCCACCCTATATTAACAGTACGATTACTTACAGTTAAGTTAATTGAAAAAAGCGAAGTTTTATTCAACGACCGTAGTTTTATTTTTGCTTGTACGTAACACAATATCTTCAAGGAGTCTAATATTAATTTAATTAATCTGATGGTAATCAAAATCGGTGTATGAGCATATTACTCTATGAGCCTACAACATACATACATACATACATATTACATAAACCCTTACGCTTGTTACCCAGGGGTAGGCAGAGCCTACAGACTTCCATTTGACGCGATCCTCACACTCCTTTATACTTACATTGACAATATCTTAACGGAAATACATACTAACTAATTTAGCTCTATACGGGATCCAAACCTGGTACTCATGTTCAGCAATTCTGTTAATGATCGCCCGATCAAGGAGGCAGTTTTTTATCCTTATAAGTCCACCAGATAGGCAAACAAGCTGGTGACCGCAGTACCCGTCGTCTGGTCAGGCAAAAGAAGACAATCCACTTTGTCATTCTGTGGATGTCGTAATAGGTGACAGAGGTAAATTTAAACAGGAGATAGGCATGACGTATGGTGGCGTTATTAGATCACTTATCTACTCTTTTCGTGTAAGAAGGCGATTATTCATCCATTCGTTCATAACAGTCTATCCAAAGTCTGGTGCCGATCATAGTCTTCATATATTTACTAGACGAGTTGACAATTGTATTTTTTTAATAATTTCAAGTTGTTATCAGGAAGGTGCTGGCCTACTCTCTGGTCCTATACATTTTAGCGGAATTACATGCCCACGAAACATTTTATTTCTTAGATAAGTAGATCTGATCACAGTTTTCCTTCACGTACTTGAACTATTACCACATAGTCTCAGTATCGATACATAAAACTGCAATTTACAATCATTATATTAGTGCTGACGGGGGCTGAACTCGCGTTACTCATGTGCTGTAAAATATATATGGAGCGCGCAGCCTTTGAGCTACAACGTTTCCATATATCTATGTCAGATGTGTATGTCATGAATAATAATCAGAGCAAACTTTGTTTGTTCATGCCGTAAAATTTGAAACTTTTGGCAATTCGTCATTTGAATTAATTGGTTGCGGATGACGAATGTTGGACACAAACGTGATTGCCGAACCCCGGTGTAAACAACGTAATAAAAGATACACGTGTGATTGTATGCACGGAAAATTTAGAAATTTGTTCAGAGTTGTTTGCCGGACAATAAATGAACATATTATGTGCTAGAACTTGTTTCTAAATTATGATGAATCTGTTAGGTTTTCAACAACTTTTAGCTATGGGTGATTTATATGCGAGTTTAAACTTGTTTAAGTATGATTAAACTATGAAATTATTGTTAAAAGGATATTTTTTCTGACTTTTACTCTTTATTTTTTTTTGTACTTATCCCACGGTTGACCCGTGTGACCCGGCATGTTTTAAGTACACCCAGGTACACTCAAGGGTGAAAACGTAATAGAATTTCGGTACTTAATCGAGGAGAGATGTTGATGTCTACGGGTTACAGCACTCACTTACCATCAGATAATCTGTGTGCTCGTTTGCCAGCCTTGTTGTATGAAATGAAATAAATGAAAAAATAAGTTGTCTTACAATAATGATAAAATAAATAATTAAGAAATATTACCATGCCAACCAATTTGACGATTTTGACCAATACTGTGAATTTTGCTAAATCAAGTGTTACAGCAGAAATTACAATGTACAAGTGTTTAAGTGATAGAGCTAATTACACAGTTACACACTATACTGCATAAACACTTCCGAAACTAGAACAAGTCAAAGCCACTACATATTTAAACTCCATAAAAAGGCGTAGTTTAAAGGAATATAGGTGACATAATCCAAGACCAAACTTGACAGTCTCGAGCACAGGTGCAAAGTAGCTTGCCTTTGGTGTGCACAGAAATTGTATAACGTAATTCCGTCGGAGACTCTCTTCCAATCCCTATCCTGTTTTCATCGATATACTACGAATTCGAATCGAGTCGTCATGCGTACAGTAAGAGAGTGGGATAAGTTACAAGCATCTATCTCTCCATCCGATTACAATATGGGTGTCTTCAAATCGAGAGTGCCTCTTTTTAAGCTAAGTCATTGCGCCTTGTCATCTTCGAATGCATTATCAATTACTATCAGATTAGATATAAGTCAAACACTGGCTTATGCTGGCTGGCAAAAACTGTAACAACATAATACTATTTAATTGCATTATTATAATCATTATTAGCAAGTAAAAGTTTACAACTCAATACAGGCCTGTCCATTTTTAAGGTGGATCTGCTAAGCCAGTTAGCTAAAGGATCAAAACAACAGATATTTTGCAAATATCACCCGGCTTCTCATCGCCAGTGACGTATTCTTGAGACCATGAGATATTTTTAGCATTTCCCCACAGTCATGTTTGGCGCTGATATTGAAACATAGCAATGAATCTTTTAACGATTACTACCTACCGCAACTACCACATGACAAAAGGTAACAGAAATAGAAAAACACACTAACATAGATTTAAAGTTAGTTTTCAGAATATGCCTTTACAGACAGCTCGGATGTCGCCATTCGATTTCGAGCACACAATTGTGGTTGGCGGCTCAAAATAAATAGTTGCGGTATTATTCGCTCTAACGGCGCGGAAGATAAATTTCGACGGATCCCTTTACATTTTACGAGGCGGTGGCGCGAATGAATATGTCTATAGCGAGTGGCGAATGACGATAACTTTGGATGAAGCGTAAATGTTGCCCGGCTATTCGAATTAACTTTAAAACATTTTTCACGTTTTTTTTTTTAACGTATAAGTTAATAAAAACTGTTACTGTGTGGGATTTTGTTAAATGCATACAAATTTTAAAAAAAATGGTAAAAAACAAACGTTTGACATTTTAAATTTTGCTTAGTTGCGACTTCTGACTTTACTCATAACAAAGATATGCACTATACTTTTTCATAGTTTAATATTTAAGGTTTATAATATAACTTGAATGTATAATTTATAGTGTACTTACTGTAAAGGAATAAGTGACACCTAAAACACATAAAAGTTTTAATTTCCTCCATCCTGAATTTCTATCACGGTTCTTAGTCACAACAAAGACTAGCCGTGATGTTAGAGATTACTCCTTTCTAAAAGTCCGACAACGAACCTGCAATTCCCCTGGTGTTGCAGTTGTTCATGGGTGGCGGTAGTCACTTACAGTCACTTACACAGGTGAGTCGCATGCTCGTTTGCTCCCTATACTATAAAACCAAATGTTGTGTGTCAGAATATGATTATAATAATTTTAATAATCCCAATTCCCTCAGTCTTACAGTCCGGTGTGATGACAATCCGACATGACCATTGAGATATACGACGCAGGACATTACGTAAAGCCGTTGGCTTTACGTAATTTTCAAGCTACTAAGTTGAATCGATGCTAACTTCCTGACTCCTAGCAGCGTAGCATAATAGGGTAATTAAAATAACTGATTTTGGTTTAACCAGGGTTTTGGACTTGGTCTCTTCAGTCTCGTCATCACCAGCAGTCGCGCTTACATGACCAACCATGCAGTCAAACTTTAAAAGGACTAAGAATTTGAGAGTATTACTTAAGTCCAGTGACAGAGACGCAAGTATCATACGGATTAAGTAAAAGAAAAATAAATCATTTAATGTTGCATATGACATTATCTATGTCACTATCGGTGATATGAAATTTTCTAAAATAGACCAAAAAAGATACTTATCTTTTTTGGTCAGTTTTAGAAACTTTCGTGTGTGTGTGTGTATGTGTGTGTGTGTATGTGTGTGTGTGTGTGTGTGTGTGTGTGTGTGTGTGTGTGTGTGTGTGTGTGATTGTGTGTGTATATGTGTTATAAAAGTGAATTATCACTTGCACATTCACGAGTAAATGAAAATATTATTAAACGTATGGTTTTCATACGAGGATGACACTGGAAGTTCTTAGAAAATCAAAAACTGAACAAACTAGCAAGTTATTACTTTTATTATATATTTTCAAAATAGTGTCCATTTACATCAATACATGGCTGCATCCGATGGAACAACTGAGAAAAGCACTTTGCCCACTCGTTCTTATGGGTCTCTTCGACGGCATTTTTAAACGCAGCCACTGCTTCCTCGGCGTCCATAAAACGTTTTCCTCGAAGTTTTTCTTTTATTTTCGAAAATAAAAAAATCGCAAGGTGAGGTTTGGGCTACAGGGCGGGTCAACCTGTAACTTCAAGTGTGACATCGCCAAGTAGTCGATTGTTTGCTTGGCGGTGTGCGACGAGGCACTGTCGTGGTGAAAAAGGATCTTACTGCGATGTCGTTTCTCCCAAACATGACAAATGGCAAACAATTGTCAGTGTACCACTCTGCAGTAACTGTTTTTCGATCCTCTGAAGCAATTGTTGCGTAATGACCTATCCTTGCAAAGAACGAGGCCGCCATCTTTTTTCCCACGTTTAAACCTCGCTTCACTTTAGTTGGCAGGTCCTCGGAAGGAAACGCCCAGACAGCAGACTGTCTCTTAGTTTCAGGATCATAACAATAAATTCAGCTTTCGTCACCCGTAAGTATGCCGAACACAACATTTGAGTCACCTCCGTTAAATCTTTCAACCATTTCACGACACCAATCAACACGACGGAACTTTAGGGCCTGTGCCAGATTTTGAGGTATCCACCGGGCACGAAGTTTTAGTAAGACCACGTTTAAGCCAGTTGCACGAGAAACAGTGGCTCGAGATGGGGCTTCATCGTGAAAGGCCAATTGAAGTCAATCATAACTTTCTTTTTTACTTATAAGACGTCGAAAGTCATAAAAAATCACTGTACGAAAATTTTTTCGCGTTAAATTCATGTTGACGTAACTCAGACAATTTTCAATTTGCCGTCAAATCGTAAACAAATGACAAATTAATAAAATACATACACAATAATATTAACAAAGAGTTTCATCTTAGAAATTTGAACTTATTTTTATATTATATCGTTTACAAGTGGCCAGTTCTAAAAACTTTCAGTGTCGCCTTCGTAGCGAAAGTAGAACCTATGCTACAATCGTAGCATAGTGCTACAACGTAGAGCTACGACTAGACTAGAAGATGCATTGTGTCTAAAATTTTAGAAAGCTTTTTACATGGAAAGAATTGAATAGTCCCAATTGTACTCCTTTTCGCCGCCCTCGTGCCACAAGGGAAGTATACAAAAACCAAGTGCGTAGTTACTCGGAAGATATATGCATTGGGTTGTGTGAAACTTGTGCCCGTTGGGACGTGAAAATGTATCAGAATACAAGTCGTATAGTAATGTTGAACTCTTATATTTTTATCTACCTATCAAGGTATTTGGACGTGTTTAGGGGTTAAAAAAACTGCCCATTTTTAATGGTTTAATAATGTCAAACAAAGAATAAATTTCAAACAGGAAAGAAAATCTTTATTTTAATTTCTTTTCTTAATTATTTTTTACTTATGGCATTTTAAGAACGAATAAAATATTAAGAGATATGTAATTACATAAAAACTAAACAACTTAAATAAAATTACAAATTTGTGAAAATATATGCATTTTTTTACACTAACATATCAACCTCGAATCGATGAAGTAAGCAGATCCCTCTAGTCTTGTTAGTGTTCAAAGAAGAAAAAATACTTTGATCATTAACAAAATAAACTACAGGCATAGACCAATGTACTAAAGTTTTTGTTTTTCTTAACATTTATGTTTTGTTTCTTTTCTTCATCAGCCTGTAGCGTAGCCGTAGTATTTTACGCTGATATTCTGTAAGTGCGTGATCTATCAGTTCTGCCGTTATATTCATGCTGCAATCACAATACAAGTGCAGCGTGACTATCAGGTACGACAGTGCTCCCATAAAGGAAATTACAATTCATCTCATGCTAGTGGCTACTTTAGCCTATGGACTCTTGCAATGGACTGGAATTTTACATTTTTATAGCATTGGGTGACAAACGAGCACACAGTCCACCTGATGGTAAGTGGATGCTGTGGCCCATAGACATCCACATTTATCCTCAATTAAAAATCAAAATGCGTTCTTACCCCTGAGAACTAAGATGAAATATCTAGATTCCAGTTAAAGTGATCTCATTACGCTGCTATTTTACTCTGGTATTCTGTGAGAGTGTGGTCCTTCTCAATCGAGCCGACCCATTCGTGCTACAACTATAATATAGCTGCGTCCATGTATATTGGCATTAATGCATTAAGAGATCGAGATGAGTATGCTTGTTACATTTAAAAGTGCTACCGAACACTAGTCATCCCAATCCGAAAGATAGCCGACCTATCATAACGCTATGCAAGAACGATATGGGTGTGCGATGTTATTACATTATTTTAAGATGATTATAGTATCATCTGTTAACTTTCTGGCATTCACAGGTGTTATCTCTGAACAATATCATAACTTTCTTACGGTTACAGTGATTCTTTTCTGCGACCACCTTTATATATTTATAACTACCTCATATAATATAAAAAATTTTACAACCTAACTATAAATACAAGATAAAATGACAAGACAAGACAAGATAAGATATTTGTTTGAGACCTCACTCTAATATTTATACATTAAGATATTAAATTAAAAGGCCCACAGGTTAATATTAATTCGCTTTACGAGGCACAGCGGTTTTACGGCGCACTTTAAATGCGGTTAATTGAAGCATTGTCGCCATAACTTAACGGAGGCGATGTCACTTGACACGCTAGCACGCTATACATCGAACGCAGCATTGTGTTTAATTAGTAGGGATTCTAGGGTTGTCTTGTATTTAGTGATATTAGTAGCAAATTTAGTGATGTTATTTAATTACGATGTAAACAAATAAATGTAATTTTATTCTCTTTTCTCATTAGTTAGGCATGTGAGACGTGTAAGTTCAGTGGCTATGCGTTCGCTGTAAATTTTTAACGTTAGCAGGTACTGAATTTTTATTTAAAATTGTAGGCACTGATTCAGCTCGTGGTCAAAGTGCAGAAATCTGTAAATCTGAAGAATAAAATTTTTCGAGGTCTTGTGCTAATTACGCTTATACGTAATGGAACGGCATGGCGAAAGAAATTTCGCTAGGATCTCCTAAAAAATAAGAGAATGCCTGTGTCCAGCAGTAGGAAGTATGTAGGCGGTAGGCTAGGCTAGTCTTTTTATGTAATTATAAGCTCAACATTCGGCATTTTAACGTGTTATGTCTTGGGACTATCCCAACCCTTAGCATTATTTTCCCTTAAGTAGAAAATTTTCCAGCAAATGTCGTCTTCTGACCTTTTTATTTGAAACTGACACTTAGTGGTTAAGAGTACGGACTATGACAGAAAATAGGCGTTGTTTTAAATTCATTGACCACTGTCGTTGACAATTTAGCTGTATCAAAAATTATTTCCAGCATATTATTTGAGTTAAAACAGTTAAATTTACTGGATGGTTTTTGATCGTCTGAAAAAAATAGCGTGTAAAATGTGAACAGAAGACTATGGCACTAATATTTTAGAATTTTTTTTCTTTTACGTAACATAATATTATGAAATTGATTTATCGATAAATATTACTTAATTGGGTGCGTATTATTTTAATTTCGATAGTTTTTTAATTGATTTATTTATTTAGTACATTTTTCAGTATGGAATGTTTATTATAAGTTAAATATTTCTTGATAGATCAATTTCATAATATATTAATCTTAAAGAAAAAAAATTGTAAAATATCAGTGCCATAGGCTTCTATTCCGTTTACGTGTTACACTTAATTTTTTCAGATGATAACAAAATAACCCAGTGTATTGTACAAGTAGTATTAATAACATTGCCTACGAGTTTGTCTGCTAAGGTTCTACGCTCTAAGCTCTACTCCTGCGGCCAAGTAGCAGAGCAGTGCTCTGCTGCGTTCCTGTCTGAATAGGGAGATAACATATAATAATAGAAAATAGAGAGCCAATATAATTACGTGTTGTGAGGCATTCCATCTTAGTCTTTAGGGGTGATGAGACATTGCTGTAGCCTTCCTTATTCGAGGTTGGCTGCAGGTGATCATGGACTGGAGTAGCTACTTACCATCATGTATACTCACTTCTTCGTTTCTTCTTCTGTTTGTTTGTCACTTAAATTTTATAAAAAAGACAAGTTATGTATCTACTCTATCAATCACATCTATTTCGATCTGCGTTTGTAAAATATTATCATATTTATAACAATAATAATGGCTGCATCATGTTTCAATTTCCTACACAGCATCTTACATTTTTAAAACAATGACGACTGTCAACCCTGTGACATCTATAAAATGGCGCTAACAAAATGAATTAACATAGACGCCACACGTACCACATCGTCTATAAAAAGTTAATTAAACATCAACATTGGAGTGGCTCTCGATGCCGCGTTCGAGCGACGGCTGCGGTCGTGTACACTTTGGCATAACGTTCTACCTAATTAGTGGGTTTTAGTTTAACTCATTTGCATAATAGTTATGCCGGCTTGTAGCATGTTGTGACGGAAATGTAATGTGACAAAACTCATGTTCTTTAATTAAAATGAATACTCGAACACCAAATTATTTTGTTATTCGATTTGTGCGTTAACAGTTGAAAAGTTTTGTAATGAATATGTAAAATATTTACTGCTGACTAGTTAATATTATATAGCCAATCGCGCCTTCGTAATAATATTAATATTACCACAGTTATAACGGACAATTAACATAATAAGGCGGCAAATTAGTAAGATTTTCTTATATTTAATTATTTTCCAAGAACAACCAAAACAAAAAAAAACAATATACACAAGTACGTCAACAAGGTTGGGCAACGGAAAGGCATCTGATGCAGAATGATACTGCAGCAATGTTTCCACGATCACACCAAAATGAAATAAAATAAGTAAAATAATATTAAAATCTATTATCCTTATGTTACAAGCTTATAATATATGGATTCATTTATAATAAATTAAATCAGAAATTTAACAAAATCCAATATTAAACCTATTGTTGGATATCGTTAAGATTTGCCATGTTTGACTCGAATTCCTCATTAGTCTTAATACTTCTATGTAGAATTCTCGTTAATCGTGTCTTATACAGTCATTTTCATAAATTTAATTAAAAGATCATGGTTATATAATACACAATACTTTCTGTTGACATGTTATAAAGTACACATTTCAATGCCTTACTTAGAGTAGAGACCACATGTTTTAGACTAAATATGTATATATAATAACATTACATTATTATTTAAAAGTTAAAATGTTGCTATTTGTAGTGGATTGGTTTTGTAAGTAAAAATGCTCACGCATGTTCATTTATTTGTTGTAATAAACTTTGTTTATATAGCGTCATGGTATCATAAAAATATTAATAAAGGCCAATTTGCGTACAACTGTATTGTCGCGACGTTTTGCCCGCGTTAGCGTCGCTCGTTACTCGCAAATGGGAAATGATTATGCTATGTCGCGCGCGTTGTGTTTATCGGAGGGTTATTTCGTTTTTATTTGTAAAAGCCGAATGCACTTGTATTAAGTAATCAGTATATTTAAATTTAAACGGCTGTTTATTGTTTTACGCCCAGTTGAAAAGCAAAATTACGACAACATAATATTATTAATACTTTTTATAGAATAGGGTGACAAATGAGGATACAATTCACCTGATGCTAAGTGGATGTTGCGGCCTATAGACATCCGGGGACCAGTTTCCATTAAAAAGGGTCTCCGGTTCTCTAAACTCACCATACGAATCACAGCAGCATTAAGAGTAACTTTTATGTAATTTATGTATGTAAAAGCTATTACAACATGTGGGAAATCTAACAGTAGGACTTTTCTATTATAGAAAATTTGATGATGTTTATTAGTTCTATCGTAAATTAATTTTTAATAAAACCGGTCTCATAGTCTGTTCTAACACCGAAAGTGAATGTGCAGTAATGCGTTACGACATACAATTGATAAATAAACTAAGCAAGAAGCAACTGTTGAAGCAAATATATTATAATCATTTCAACTTCTGTAATGTTACTATGTTGTGACGAAAAATTACAATTGGACCTTCTTGTAAGGTAATGCTAGTAGGTTGTACCGTCACGGTTCTCTGATCAACGTTATGCGAGGGACTTTAGAGCCTATGGGTGGCCCCACATAATCAGAGTTACGTTATTTGTAGCTAGGGCCGACTTCAAGGCGGTCAGAATGGGAAAATGATGAAAACATTAGTCTCCTTAAGCTAACTTCATTTTTCTGCGTCTAAGTTTTTAAAAATTCTGTATTCACAACTGGCTGTTACCAATTCTGACAAGAAAGCTGGAGGAGCCTTTAGCCAGAAAAATATTTCTGCCCAAAGCTACAAACATATAGTCATTTTGTGAGGAAATGCAGCAAGTGTTCTTTGTAATATTACTGTATATTATTTATTTATTTTACAATAACTAATGTGCACATCACTGAAAATAAACGTCTTGAAGAATTTTATATTAGTACTATTTATTTATACAATAATTTTATTATGTATTATTATGTAATGTAAATAATAAAATTTTACTATAGCCAAACTCTTTTTTGCAATAGGCGAATTAGCGACTGAGTTTCTAACTAAGCACTCACCGTCAACTTCACGGAAATAGAAACGTGTTTATAGGGTACCCTTGACTGACGAGCATATATGCGTATATATGTAGATGTAAAGGAGGCGAGAGTGTATCAAACATAACATAAACACTCACGCCTGTCACCCAGAGGGGTAGGCAGAGACTACGGACTTCCATTTGGCACGATTCTGACATACCTCTTTCGCCTCCTTTACATCCATATATCTACGCATACATGCTCGTCGGTTAAGGGTACTTCTAACGTGGCCCATTTTCAAAATATCGCCAATTTGGTCGATAAACTTTTTTCTAGGGCGTCCCTTTCCGACTCGGCCATTCACATCTGCCATATAAATTTGCTTTGTCACTCTTTCCTCATTCATTCTTTCTACGTGACCAAACCACCGAAGCATTCCTTTCTTAATCCTGGTCACAACATCATCTTGCATACCACATTTATCTCTTATCACGCAATTTCTCACCCTGTCATTCAGATTAAACCCTAGCATATTCCTTAAAGACCGCATTTCTACAGCATTTATTCTACTTTCGTGCTTCTTCTGCCACACCCAGCTTTCACTACCATACATTAAAGTAGGGACTAACACAGCATTATGAATTACCATACGTGCCTGTTTTGACACATTCTGGTTCTTCATAATAGAGTGTAGTGCCCCATTCACTCTATTCCCTGCATTTACTCGTCGTTCTATTTCCCTATCATATCTACCATCCCTGCTAAATACACATCCCAAATACACAAACTCATCCACTTGCTCAATTAACTCTCCTTCTATTCTTATTTCACATACCGTTTTGCTTTCTTCTCTTTCAAAAACCATCACTTTCGTCTTACTTGCGTTCACTTTCATTCCCCTTTCTTTCAATTCCCAGTTCATTAATGTAACCATCATTTGCAACTCTGCCGCCGATGACGCAAGTATGACTTGATCATCGGCATACAAAAGGCATTTGACGGTTAACTCGCCCATTCTTAACCCACATTCTTCATCTTTCAAAGTTTGCAAACACCGGTCCATAAATAGGTTGAACAGCCAAGGGGAAGCCACACAGCCCTGTCTGACACCTTTTTGGATGCCAAACCAGTCCGAGTAGACCCCATTGATCCTGACACAAGCACTAGAGTCCCTATAAAGAGACCTTAATACCTGTATCAAACCAGCGCTCAACCCATATGAGTTCAGTGTTTGCCATAACACATTCCTGTCCACTCTGTCATAAGCCTTTTCCAAGTCCATGAACGCACAAAAAACTTTCTGGTTTTTGGCCAAAAACTTCTCTGCAATCATGCGCATGGAAAAGACTTGATCTGTACACCCCATTTCCTTTCTAAAACCCGCTTGCACATCCCAAATTTTTCCATCAGTTTCTTTCATAACTCTTTCAATTAACACCTTAGCATACAGTTTACCCACAATACTAAGCAAGCTGATACCGCGGTAGTTTTTGCAGTCCTGCTGTGACCCTTTTCCTTTATATATTGGTACTATAACTGCTTTACACCAGTCATCCGGTACCCGTTTTAATTCCCAACATAAATTAAACAAGGTGTACAGCAGGCCTGCCACCACTCCCTCTCCAGCCCTTAGCATCTCGAGTGATACTCTATCATATCCAGCTGCCTTACCTGCTTTCATGCTTTTCATTGCTTTCATTATTTCATCTACACTTATCTCCATACCCCTTTCCACTTCTTTCGGAATTTCTAGTTCATTTAATTCATACGACTCTTCACTCATAAACACGCTTTCAAAGTATTCCTTCCATCTGTTTAAATTCGAAACTTCATCATTCAGAATACATCCATTCTCGTCTCTTATAGCATTTATTATAGGCTGTTTTGTATTTCCCCTGGCAGTTCTTACGAAATTCCAGAACATTTTTATGTTAGCCTGGAAATTATCAGATATCCTTCTATCATTCTTATCCGTTCTTTCTTTCTTTTTCCTTTCAACAACTTCTTTTATTCTCTTATTTAGACGTCTAAATTCTGCCTTTTTTCTTTCAATCTCATCATTCATACCAGAAGAATTACCAGCTTTGAAGAATTACCAGAATTGCACGGCGGTGAAAGAAAATAATTATAAGAAAACCTGCATGTCTGAGAAATAAAATATTTTAAGGATATAATGAAGTTCACCAACAGTAGCGCGACGGGTTTTTTTTATAGGATAGGGTGACAAACGAGCACACAGTCCACCTGATGGTAAGTGGTTGCTGTGGCCCTTAGACATCTACATCTATCCTCGATTACGAATCAAAATGCAGATGCGTTGTCACCCGTGAGGACTAAGATGGAATGCCTCGTCTCCAGCAAAAAGGGTCTCCGGTTTTCTACACTCACCATACGAAATACAGCAGCATTAAGCTACTATTTCACGCTGGTATTCTGTGAGAGCGCGGTCCTTCCCCGGTCGAGCCGACCCATTCGTGCTACAACTATACTATTAATATATTTGCAGCATGGCTCTATCACGTAAAAAACTAAACTGCTCCTTAACTCCTTCGGGCATACGTGTAAAAAGAGGCTAGTGTTCAGAATTAGGAAATACCTGCATCACCATCATTGTAGTCCTACGTAATTCTGTTGCTGAATATAGGCCTCCTGTATAAAATGCCACAAAACACAGTCCTGAGTAATTGATATAAGCTAACGGATCAGTAAGCTGAAGTAGAAAGGATCGGCCATATAGCTAGAAAAACTGACAAGCGATGGGAAAGAAAGTTTTTCGAGTTGCTGCTACGTCGCTGTTAATCAAGCGTAGGGCGCCCCTAGATTGAGTGACGACCTGGTAAGACATACAGGAATATGATTGATGAAGGTAACACAATAGGCCATGTTTATTATTTTTGTTGTTATAACATATTTTCCATAAATTTATTACTAAATCCTTAATATTAATTACTTTTATATTTTTATATGACATAAATTAGTCCCGCCCGTTACCATGGTTGCTGTAAAGCACCCGAAACGTTGGGAATTAAAAATAAGTAAAAGTAGTTAACTAAACGCTACAAAATTCATAAATTTAGTTTTATTCAATAATTTATTTATAAAGAAAACCGTAAAGTTTAAATAACAAAATATGTCTTCATCTGCTTAACAATTGCATATATACGTTATTGCACATTGATATACTTATATCATTTTAGTTTTGCAGTTTAATCTTAAAAGTACCTACAATGAAAAATTGTAACTTAAAAATAACAGCAGATAAATTTTATAATAAAAATATGATGTTACAGAAAATGAAACTACGTCTCCTTAAAACAACGTTCTAAAAATATTCGTATTGAAACGTAGCAGTTCGGAGTAGATTAAAGACTGTTGGAAAGTTATAATAATAATAATAATAATGTCCTCCAGACCAAATTTCGGCCACGGCGGCCTGCCTCAACGAAGGCTAGCCATCGGCGCAGGACAGGATTATAGTGCCTACGTGTATGAGCAAGCACAGGTGCACTCTCTATTCCCTCACTTTCATAATCCGATGGGACGGTAAACCGACACGACCGGAGAGAGATCAGACGCATGACCAACGGCTTTACGTGCTTTCCGAGGCACGGGGGTGTGACACCGCCAACTTCCTGACTCCGGGCAGCTACTGAGAATTTCTTGACGGAAAAACTCAATAATAAATTTTTTGGCCTGACCCGGGATTCGAACCCAGGACCTCATGATCAGCAGTCGCACTACTACAACCACTAGACCAACGAAGCAGTTTGGAAAGTACTCATATACAAAAACGTAACGCCTATCCCCCGATGATAGATGTTGTCTGTTTAAAATAAATTTTTATTAGTATTAAGGTATATACATTTTGACAAGACTTGAAACATAATTAAGTTGAACATGAGTTCGGAAATATTCAAATAAAACATAATTGCGTAGGTTGATACCGATATAAGCGTGAAGTTCGATTTGTGTTGGAGTTTGACGTAAGCAGGTTTCATCATACGCATATTTAAACTTTGTTTTCAATTTAACAACGCTGACAAGCAATTTGAATTTAAAAGGTTGTAGGAGCGTGTAGAAAAGCATTATTCCACTTGTGAGGCTATAAAGAAAGTTGTTTTGCTTTTAATCATTCTCATAAAACAGAAATAAATATGTAATTATATTCAAAGCTATTTATAAGCGACCCTTTGGAGCAGGATGCGTAGGTTTGGTCGAGTATAACGTTTAAAAATACAATTTTATAATGTCACCGAGAATAGATTGTCTTAAAAATAATAACGACTTTATCTACACAACCCATACAAATATATTTCTTAAAAGAAACAAAAACAAAAATACTATAAAAATAAACTGAAATGATCTAGTCTTTGCAGAATAATACCAAAAATACTAGCTGCATTTTTTCGCCGAATTGCTTTATTTATTGTTTATTTTAAGTGACACATTTTACTTGATAGAGAAAACTAAATTGGTAGACATTACGAATCGGGGTTCGACCGGAGAAAAACCACTCTCTTACAGAATACCAACATAAAATAGCAGTTAATCCTGTTGTGTTTCGTATGGTAAGTGTTGAGAACCAGGTACCTTTTTTAGTGGAAGCGAGGCATTCCGTCTTAGTCCTCAGAGGTAACAACGCATCTTTATTTTGATTCGTATTCGAGGATAGAAGTAAATGTCTATGGGCCGCGGCATCCACTTACCATCATGTGGGCTCTAAAATAAATCGCGTTCGAATTAACCAAAATCGAAGAGATTTTTAGAAATTTAAGTTAAACGAATTTATTTACACAAATCTCTACCTTCAAAAGCAATGTTAGGAATAAAGTTAAAAAGAAAGTAAAGTTACAGCCTATATACGTCCCACTGCTGGGCTCAGGCCTCCCCTCATTTCTGAGAGGGTTTAGGGCAAGGAATTGTCCGCCGCGCTGCCCAAATGCGTGTTGACGAACTTCACATGTCTTCGAAATATTTTTTTTCATATTCCTTAGACATGCAGGTTTCCTCACGATGTTTTCCTTCACCGCCGAGCACATGGTAAATCAGCACTTAAAATTGCAATTAACAATTTCATTGGTGCCGGCGGGGATCGAACCCGGGTTACTCGCGTTCTATTATATTTACAGCGAGCGTTAACCACTGAGATACCACGGCTCATTATATTATGGATATATCGGATTATGTTAGGAATAATACTAATAAATAAAATCCCTAAAGAAACCACGAATCTTAATTGCATAAGTAACATCACTATCAATTTAATTTTTAAATATACTATCTCTGGACGTCATTACAAGTTTGCAATAATACATAGTAGCTTTATAAAATTTTAAAAAGCTTGTTTTCCGTTTGCTCTAAGTACAAACTTTTTAAGGAAAAAGTTTAACACATGCAGCCTATTTATTTTGCTACTAAAACCAAAATTATATTCGGCGTGAGTGAGTACTTTAATGAAACCCGGAGTTGTTAGAATAAGGAAGTTTTACACTGGACATTGCTAAATTTTAATTATCAAATATACTTCTCTCTGATTATCCTGATAAATAAATCCATAGAAGAATTAAAGTCACTAAATATCGTTGCGAAATCGCAAAATAAATTGGTAAAAGGCAGACAATATTAGTCATACAAGTTATCATCGTTAGAATTAGCACGTTCGAAAGGAGAACTATTATTATAATAATATTTAATTAAGTTTGGAAAACCGGCTGGCTATTTAGAGCGGAGCTAAACGTGAAACTAGAATAACCGCCGCTACTACATTGCTAAAAAGAAGTGTTTTTTATCATTGCACCTTTCTTTCGGAGTAGCTAACCACGCTATTATTTCTTCCGCTTAACAGCATTCACCATTGTCTTGGATTCAAATGATATAAAGAGCCTTCTTCCTACTTCCTTTATAATACTTCTTTTTGAAGTTATTTAGTGTTTTCAGTGGAGTACAGTATCAATAGACTTTTAGCTTGTTTGTAGCTTCAATGTTATAAAAAAAACTTGTAATAGTCCTATATCTAGCAAATTGTTAAAGCGATGTATGCACTAATAAAGATTAGAAATTAGTTTCACCTACAACTCGAACTCCAAGTGATGAGCATCGAAGTCGGTACTTGATAAATCTCCTTAACTGTCGGTTTGATATTGGTGTTCTTTAGCATTATTACTTTCAATGAATATCGCTAAAACTTCCTGGAAAATAAAACCTTAATTTGATTCAAATTTTCGAGAAAAAGTCGTCTGAATACGAGAGCCTTGTAAATTTTATTAATGGAAAAAAATATCGCGGAAAATTTAATATTGTGTTCGTTTTTTGATGTTGCTTTGACGTTTAATGATGCTATGCTGTAGTGAAATTAAATTGGCAGCAAATATATTCTGCCAAATAATTACTTTGATAAGCTGAAATGACAATTGGTTGGCCATAATTCGAAGATCCAATAAATAACCAACGAGGTAGAATGATTCTCGAGTGGCAGCCTGCAGCGTTGGCCTGGTAAGCAGGAAGTCGAAGGATGCAGGTGGCTCAGGACCGTGTTTTGTGACGTTCCTTGGCCTAAGTTCAACAGTGAATTTTTTTATATGCTGTAATGATGATAAATAATGAATCAATTGCGTTTTTTTGATCTTGTCATTAGTGTCCATTACTAAACAGGGGCCAACGCCATTGGCGTTCCTTATCGTCGATAGCTTACGAATTTTATAAATTAAAGAAAAAAAATTAAAAAAAAAATTATATAAAACTCGGATATACATACATACATACATAAACACTCACGCCTGTCACTCAGAGGGGTAGGCAGAAACTACAGACTTCAATTTGGCACGATCCTGACACACCTCTCTCGCCTCCTTCACATCCATACACCTCCGCATACATGCTCGTCGGTTAAGGGTACTCCTAATTTGGCCCGTTTTCAATAAATCGCCAATTTGGTCGATAAATTTTCGCCTAGGACGTCCCTTTCCGACTCTGCCATTCACTTCTGCAACATAAATTTTCTTTGTCACTCTTTCCTCATTCATTCTTTCCACATGACCAAACCACCGAAGCATTCTTTTCTTAACCCTGGTCACAACATCATCTTGCAAACCACACTCTTCTCTTATTACACAATTTAATTTACAAACTCGGATATACCGACAGTTATTGGAAGTAGTAATATTCTGTGCAGCTTTCCTACTGTCGCCTCTTGCAATGCGCGCCGGATGAGATGGAAATTTCTGTGAAAAGTAATATGTCGTTCTTACATACCTTGTACATATAAACATAAACACTCACGCCTGTCACCCAGAGGGGTAGGCAGAGACTACGGACTTCCATTTGGAACGATCCTGACATACATAATTGGTACGTCGAACACCTCAGTCTGCCCCCCCCCCCTCCCCTGTAACCACTTCCCATGAGCACTTCCCTGAATACGGCTTTCCCCGTAATAATTTTTAATTAAAATTGAAACAATATTTACAGATCCAACCGAAAGTCAAAATTAATGAAAACGTTAAGTAATAAACTCCAACGATTTTTAAATACTGCTCTGTTACTTGTTTACATGATTTTTGCAAAGCGAAATTATACATCCATTCGGTCGTACAAACAAGAAGCAATTACTCGGCCTGTTTACTTTTACGCCTAAATCATACCAGCGTTTATAAAGCCCCTCTTTAAAAATAGCAGCGTAAATATTGAAATGGTTCCAACTCATTGGGCGCAAGTATTTGTACCACTACCCAAAAACTGTTTGCGTATAAAACAACGCGCACACAAACTATAACACTGGAATAGACATTGATGGATGATTTCTGTGTTATGTTTATGTTAACATAGAATAAAATGTAAATGTAAGATACATTACTACTTAACCCATAGTATTCACGTACTACTGAACAGTTATTTTTTATTTTTAGTTCTTATTAGATAGATGCTGCTACTCATATCCTGATTTATTTCCTCTGTCACCACTTACGACACCTACTCAACGATATGGAGCAGTAGATATTCTTTTATCTTATATAATAATTCTTACACAATATATTATTTTCGTTCAATACGCGTATGATAATTATTATGATATTTGTGTAATATGTTTTAGTTTTTATTATTTACATTTTAATCTGATGAAATATTTATACTTTGTTTCAGGTAAAAAAACACATTACTACTAAATCAAGCGGAGGTATGTGATTTTATCTCCGGGTAGTAGAGTTAAAATATATTTTGTTTAATTAGAAATTTGTTCATATTGCTGTAACAAGCTAAACTTAAGGTGGTGAACAAAATATAGAATTGCATTTACCCACAGCATTTACCGATTGATTACATTGCTATAAGCACCTATACACGTTCCGAAAATTCGTACTGATTTTTAAAGCGTAAAATTAAAAATATAGTACAACCGATTTTAATACGACCGAATCAACGTATTCGAAGTCAATTAAATACACATTATTAAAGATAATTCAAACACTACTGGTTAAATCACGATTAAATACATATTTATGTGACTGCACGATAAGCACCAACTTTCAAATAAAAAAGGATCATCAAAATCGGTTTACCAGAGAAAAGTTATGAGGCAACATACATAAAAAAAACATACAGTGGAATTTATTACCCCCTTCTTTTGGAAGTCTGTAAAAAAAGTTAAACATTTTTGACGTAGTGATAAATTCTTTTTTTTAGAATTGTCAGTGCCATTTTATCTCATATCTTACAGACGTATTTATTTTATTTGTTGTTAAAAATCTTGAAATCAAAACGACAACTAAAGCGTCATAATTTGCTTATTGCTGATTTATTAAATAAACATCGTTGGCCGCCATGATCGCGAATTAAAACGTGTTTTTGTTCAGCCCGGGATAAGTTAATGAATAGCAACGGGACGTGTTGCCTGCCCGGGTAATATCCCCGCTCCCGGCTCGCAATGTTTGCCCAACCCCGATAATTTAAGGAGTATATTTCGCCAGTCCAATTTGCCAAACGCATCGATCGGTTTGCTCGCTGAGCGACTTTATTGGGCAATTAAATGTGCTGCAATTGTTTTTCGGTGTTGTTTGTAACGGGGACAGTTCGTTAGATTGTAACATCTTATATACGTTTCACTCTGATTACTGGATCAAAGAAAAGATTGCGAGAGATTTTTTAAAAGCTATGAAGTCAAAGTTACAACAAAAGTGTTTTTGGCCAACTTCAGTAAAGAAGGAGGTTCAAAATTCGAGCATAATTTTTTGTACATATGTTACGCGATATCATAATTGTTTATTTATTTAAGCTTTTATTCACAAAAATAGTACATAATGGGAGAGAATGCCATAATTCATTAAATCATTCTCTCCCATTATGTACTATTTTTGTGTATAAAAGCTTAAATAAATAAACAATTATGATATCGCGTAACATAATATGTACAAAAAATTATGCTCGAATTTTGAACCACCTTCTTTCCTTTTTCAATCTTAAAACGAATGTTTCAATTCCTACGAAAAAGGAAATAAGTAGGCCGGTGACTCATTAGCAAAAAGAACACAAGTTATCACCACCCTTTTGTCCCCGAATTAGTTGGATAAGCTTGCTGGGATTCGAATCGTTTATCATACAATATTTACAAGAAAAGAACTAAAATTATAATAAAGTCCTACTTCTCGTGGTGGTATAGTACAAAGAACGCTCATAGCGTAGTCTCCTCACTGAAAACTTGTCATGATGTTACGTTGTTGGTTTTAAATCTAGTGAACCATAAGCATGATTTCATATTTATGTTCACGCAATACAACTTTAATATTTGGTGATAGGACTCCTATCCTGTCTAAGTGTCCGTCTGTTTCAAGTTGTCCTTCTTTGTTTCAAGTTAACCGTAAGACCATTCAACCATCAAGTGGGACTGTGATTTCGTTTGTCACCATAGTTTTATTAAAAAAATTGGTTGATCCTGAAGGCCATCCCTGGCACTTCCCGCTAATTTCAAATGCAAAGCGCTCCAAATTTTAGCAAATTTTGACGTTGAATATGAAATATCGGATTAATTAAAAAAAAAACAATTTTTCAAAAATTTTCTTCTTCGATATCTCATAAACGGATAAATCGATTTTCATGTTCAAAACGGCATTCGACGTATTTTTTAAAGTTCTACAAATATTGTAAGAAGCACAAATTTGCTCGGTTGCGATTTCAAATTCTTTCTCCTTCGATATCTCACGCGCTAATGAACGATTTTTATTATTGTTTTTTTTTGAGGTTAAGAGCTGTTTCGTTTTTAAAATCGACGGGAAAGCCGTTTAAAAGTTATTCCAAAAAAAACAGTTTTTAAGAATTTTTATTTTTGAGATTTCTCAAAATCTACTCGTCCGTATCAGTTCATATTATCACCAAATCTATTCCACATTGAGATCTTTAGCACATATACACACACACATATACATGCATACATCCGTAGGGACGTCCACGTGAAATTAGTCAGAATAGCTTCATGGGATCTCAAAAGGTCGCGATCTGATGAAAACTCGATTTTCGAAAATCGGAGTGTAACCTTCCCTAATTTTGAAAATTTTCAATTTTCTTAGTGGGAAGTTAAAAAACGCAAACATGGCTACAGAAAAAGTACCACGCTGTCATAGAATACAGGTGTAAAATAGAACCTAATTTAAAAAATTCAGAGAAGCTTAGTATAGTTAGTGTAGTTAAGAACAACTAGCTTAGTGCCTTTACAACCGAACTCAATAATTTGATTTTTCGAATTTAACTTTTATCTTTTCATTTATTTCCAATATCAAGCGATACAAGAATATGTTAGTCTTTAAAATTATATATAAATATTTAATAAGCAATATTAATTCAAATTGCGTTCGAAAAATAGTTTCCAACTTTTCTTAAAGTATCCCGTTTCCCCGAACATCGATTGCTCTGTACGTCGCCTTCGGCATAGTTCGGCCCCAACTAGTTTGAGGATCAAATATCAATCTACAAGCTGCTTCCTTCATGCGAACGCGATTGGGGATATATTCCGATCGCGTCGCAGATGAACTCAACCAAAAACTTGAACGAGGTATGTACCTACTACTAGTTTGACAAGGTGCTAAACTAAATTGATATTGACATCGCTATTTAATATGTGGCAAATATAATGTGGCACTTTAATCATATCAAATAGTTAATGAAGTATTATTTGTATGGAGCGATAAAACAGTATCCATGCGGGCTCGAATCCCGCACGAAACAATTGTTTGTATGACCTATTGTTCCGTTCCAGGTGTTTAAACATGTGCAATTTACGTATAATGCCTCCACGATACAGAAGAAAATACTACGTAACGTTTCAAAAGAACTTCGAGTTGTATTAAAAAAATCTATCAAATTTTTCGTTTATTTATTACATTTCGATTATCAACATATATTTAATATAATTTTTCTTTGACCCAGGATATTCGCAACTCAGTGAAAGGGGAAAATGTGGGACTGAAATCGGTCCTAACTTTATTCAAGTTTCGCAATCAATCTTACTTTCGCTTTTCAAGGAATAGATTTTATTTCTGACTTTCGTATTTATATTACAAAGATGTTATTACATATTGTATAGGCTGTTATTACATATTGTAACTATGTTATAAATCATTGATTGACGAATGTGCCGTATTTCATAGGTTTTCTGTATAGATTAAAAATCTTGTAAAGGTATACACAATATTTGCAAATTTCCTCCATCAACAACTCCTTCTGCTTTTCTACTTGGGAACACAAACTCTTATAAAAAAATTTTTGCATCCACTACTAAAGTAACTAAATTTAACGGTAAACTATATTTATCTTATCTTTTACAATTTCAGAAATAAGAGGACATCATTATCACAGTGTGTAACATCATTAGTCACAGTAATTTGCCGATATCTGTCAAACACTAAAAAGGAGATGGGCAGTAGCATTTTCCTGATAATACATCAAAATAAATAAAAACTGCGGTTGGCAACCCATCCGCCAAGCGTGGCAACTAAAAGAAATATTATTACCAATTTAAAGGGGAGTCCTATGTTTTACAGTAGAGTTTTTACTGGCTGTAATAAATCAATTAATCAAATACAATTAATAGTACAAGGTAGGCACTATAGCCTCGTTCGTTAGTTGTTCGATGGTTATCCTTCTAAAATGTATACTGGACAAGTAATATAGGCAAATGGTGAAAAAGAATCAATTAAAAAAAACTCAAACATTCTGTCCTCTTTATTTTTAAATTCAAAATGCGTGGTAATGCATTATTTTAACTGATTATAATGCGCATGCACACATTCATACGGGTCGATCGGCAGGCAAAAATGTTGTTGCCCAAAGATCACATTCAATTTGGGATAATTTCAAAAAAAGTGGAAGCTTTATTTACTCGAATTTCCAAAGCTGTAATAATGGTATATCATTATTTACAAATTTAAACTTAAGTTTAAAATTTGGCTACTCCGAAAAATAATCCTGTAAACGTAAACTTACCACGATACAGGAAAAAGTCCTAGTGTGGTAACGTTTTTTAAGAAGAATAATAATTGAGTTAGACTGGCTCGCAGCTACGGTTGACATTTTATATTAAAAATTTGCTACTTTCGTAAAACACCTCTATATTATAATATATTGTTTCTATATTAAGTTTCGGACGAGACCAACTTTTTAACCCTAAAAACTTAACCTTAAAAGTTAAATCTCATGACGGAATACCCTAACCCATTGCTAGCTGTTTTTATAAAACTAACGTGGCAAACGAATCTACAGAACCTTAAGTTACGTAGTACTATTATTCATTCTATGCTGAAGTGGCTACTCAGTCCATTTACTTCTGCAGCCAACTTCATACGAAGAAGGCTAGAGATACGTTGTCGCCTTTAAGGACTAAGATGCCTCTACGCCTGTTATTGTATTCGCTTTCTATGCCCTTCAGATTGAAACACAGCAGAGCAAGCTATGTTTAGCTCTAAGCACTAAGATGGAATATCTTACAGTTTGTTGCTCTACGGGCTTTCTACATCCTTCAGACACTTGGAAAACAGCAGGGCAAGACTAGAGCAAGCAGTGCGAGCACAGTTGAGTCCATTCTGTGTGGAAGAGGGCGCCACCTTTGGTTTTAGCACAAGTGCTAGCACTCATGTGTTCCAGTCTGTGAGGAAGAGGAGGAACGTGGTAGAGACATGCTGCAGCTATATTAGTATTAGACCACAGCCTCACAGAATACCAGCGTAAAATAACAGTAGGGTGAGTGTAAACCATCAGGTGGACTATGTGCTCGTTTGTCACCCTTCTCCTACCAAGTAGATTTTCAAATCAATATATATATATATATATATATATATATATATATATATATTGTGTATTACAATATTTATATATGTGTGTGTGTGCGTGTGTGTGTATGTAGAGCTTTACTTGAACCGACACGCAGTGAACATAATTATTCTCTTATACATAAAAACGTTTACTTTGTAATTATGAATCTTTTCTCTTTATTAAAGACTTTTGGACAATAACATTTTTAATGTGCTATTTTTTGCGTGGCGCTTTTGTTTTCCCTCTTGTAATATTGCCATACAAAAAACCTCGCCTCGTTTAAATTTAATTGATTTCGATGAAGGCGACAGTGTAGAAAATGACTAGACGATATTTAACGCTTTTCTTTATTACTAAAACAAAGTGTTTTCGTAATTGTTTATTTGGTTTAATAATAAATTTATTTTCTTTTCTTATTTTCAATATCGTTAACATGTGTATTTTCTTCTGTATCGTGTAGGCAGTTTACAAACTTATATTGCTCAAGGACAAACATCCAGACTCAGAACAATACTTTTTCAGTGCCTGGCTTGAACCCGCAGCTCAAAGTGTCACCCGCCCTCGCCTCAACTTAACTCTAAGCAATTGCAACACGAAACCGTCAAATTAAACAAAGCATGAGAAATTACTAAGATTCATTTAATGGAAAAACAGTGATTTGTTTTAATTACGCCAACGATTCTGAATCGATAACAACGGGCTTTATTCGTTTACGTTTAATTGAAATCCTGACATATTCATTGCTTTGAAGCACAAGTGTTTAACGTCCACGTGTCCGAAAACCTGAGTTACTTCTGACTTTTAATTAAAATCATATTAAAATTAAATGTGACATAAATATTAAAATTACACTATAGAGGACGATCTTTTAGATGTCCTCATAAGTGGAGATATTGGGCATAGTTGCCACGCTTGGCAACTGCAGTTTTTTTTTAATAGTTATTAGAAGACGCTGCTGTCCATATCCTGATTTGTTTCCCTCTGTCGCCTCTTACGACGCCCACGGGATCATATGGAGTTAGTGTATATTCATACACCGCTACTTCATCGGCTATAATAACAGTAATATGATAATAACGTATGCAACGGAATTGCAGTCTAACTTTATTATCTCATAGCATCATATGAGCAATGTGAACGTGATCAAAGGCAAGATCGCAATTGACGTTGTAACTAACAAAAAATGTACTTATTTTTGTTGACGACATAAGAACGTGACAAGGCACGTATTCAAGCTTATATAATATCACGTCTGCTTATCCCAGAAACCCGCTTACGTTCACCTCGCGTCTTCTGAAAATACATTTTTTGTGTACTTTTTACACCTGCATCGTAACTATATTCCCATCCACGTAAAATATTGAACAAGAGGTCTCCTCTCGATGTCGCCCCTCTGCCGATGCAAATTACCTCACCGGAGGTCGGCTCCCTCGAGGAGTAGCGAGCATTCGATTACGTGATGAATTTTCTTGTTGTGATACTAAACAATAATAAACATATTATTTTCTTTATTTTGATATTAGACTTGTTATTCATTAGACAGTAAAAGTAAAAAAATAGTAGAATAATACTGTGCTATTTCATGTGGTACCTATCGTAAACTAGATACAAGTAACGAGGCATACAATCTTAGTTTTCAAGATCACAACGGTTTTACACTTTGAATCGTACTCAAGGATATTATGTAGATGTCATAAGACCAAAGCACAGTTTTCTTAAAATGGACTACGTGCTAAATTTGAACCTCTCCTTGTATAAAAAAATTTAACAATTCAATGTCGAAACTTATATAAGAATTTAATACAATATTACGTGAGTGAGTTATTTATTCCTACAGTGACATATTCCCATTTTCCAAGTGATAACAGAGCAAAACATCCTGCCGGCAAACCGCTCAATATGTTGTCGAAATCTATTTTCGAAGCTCATGTGGGGGTCACGTCTGCGACTCATAATACACGGACAGAGCACCACAGCGGTTCGACCTTTTCACGCACGGCTTGCGATCCAACAAGCTCGGGCAGGGAGATAGTGTGGAGGCGAAGGTGGGTGGGGATTAAATATAGGCGCGAAATTCAGAGGTGGCCGCCGGCAAAAGACGAGATTGTGAGCGATAGGTAGTTTCGCAATTGTGAAAGCGCTTTTTAATATGCCTCGACAACCATGGCAACGGCACGAAAATTCTGTTTTTTGATTTTTTTTTTAATTTTGAAGAAGTTGCTTTAAAGTGAGTTTGGATATGTTCATCCTTCCCAAAATTCAAGTGCTAATAATCGTTATCATCGTAATAAATAACAATCATTTTCCTTTTAATTGAATATTCCAAATAAACTCCTAATATGGGAAAATATTTTAATTAATGCAATATTCGATACTTTTCACTAACGGAAATATTGAGCTGTTTTAAATATCACGAGTACAAATAAATAATTGAAAGTGTTATATAATTATAATGATATATCAACACTTATATTTTCTTACCAGGATAAACTAGTCTCTACGTATATTATGTTTTCTAATATGTCTGCGTCTTATAATATATGTGATTTTGAAAAATAAAATCGACGCTAAATTCCTGCGCTTAACTAAACACTAGAAACATAGCAAGATCTTCTATCAGAGCATCTTTATACTTAAATTAATAAAGTATACAAATGTAAAAAAGTCTACCATACTAGCATCAGAATGGATAAAATAGATTGGCTGAAAGTGGATTCAACCCTATCTTGGCGGCTTCATGTATAGTTTATTTTACTGCTACTGCTAACTAATTTATTATTGATAACCCCTACTTTACTTCTATTCCACCTCATTAGGCCAATAAACCGTTATTTACCGTTACCGTTATTAACCGGGCTTTAGTGTAAAGTAAAAAAAGTAAAGTTACCGCCCATATACATCCCACTGCTAAGCACTGGCCTCCGCTCATTTCTGAGAGGGTTTTAGGGCAAGGAATTGTCCGCTGCGCTGCCCCAATGCGTGTTGGCGAACTTCACATGTTTTCGAAATATTATTTTTTCTTATTCCTCTAGCATGCAGGTTTCCTCAAGATGTTTTCCTTCAACGCCGAGCACGTGTTAAATCAGCACTTAAAATTGCAATTAACAAATTCATTGGTGCCGGCGGGGATCGAACCCGGTTTGTTCGCGTACTATGAAATTTACAGCGAGCGCTAACCATCTGAGCTACCATGGCTCTTAAGAGCAGGCTTTAATGGCCGCAATGTAAATATCTGAAATGGCAGATGCTTGCAAATTATTCCACTTCTTGGCTGTACGTATTAAAAACGACGAAGCAAACCGCTTACTTCGAATGCTTTGTATGTCGACAACAAATGGGTGACGCTTCTAGCATCTAGTTGTACGATGGTGTAAGGGAGAGTGAGGAGTTAAGTCATTTTATTTTTATACACAGTTGTTGTTTTATTATTGGTAGTGTATAAGGGGACAGGGCGTAACTTTGTATGTCGAATAATCTCTAAATAAAATATAATTTAAAAAACACTTACAATAAAAATTAGGCTGGATTCAAACAACTAATATAAATGATTAAAACTACTTTTACGGATTTTATCGCGTTTATTTTTACTTTTTATTTTTAATTCCCGACGTTTCGGGCGCTTTCCAGCACCCATGGTCACGGGGGACTGAGATGACTGACGTCCCGATGTCATTGTTAAACCCGGAGTACCTTCAGCTTTTTTAATTATTGTTTATGGTATAAAATATAATAATTAAAAAAAGCTGAAGGTACTCCGGGTTTAACAATGACATCGGGACGTCAGTCATCTCAGTCCCCCGTGACCATGGGTGCTGGAAAGCGCCCGAAACGTCGGGAATTAAAAATAAAAAGTAAAAATAAACGCGATAAAATCCGTAAAAGTAGTTTTAATCATGTGTAGTGTTCGCGTAAATATAAGAAATCATTATGTTAAACTAATATAAAGTCGGTGCCAAAACATAGAGAAAAAAATAAAGACTTCATTATATTAAAATTATTGTATCCCATTTATTTATTTGAAGTCGACTTCACCTTTTATTAAACACCTGAGTTTTTCTCCCTTTGAGTGGACTAAATAATATCACTGGCTCGAATATTGTCTAAATAGTTATATAAAAAAACTTTAATTTTTCCTCAAAACCATACGGGCACACCCTATCATAAAACATTAATATCAGCTTACAATTTATTAAAATATTACGTAACACGTGTAAATCAGTACTTAAAATTGCAATTAACAGTTTCATAGGTGTCGGCGGGTATCGAACCAAAGTTGCCCGCGACCTGTAAAATTTACAGCGATCGCTTATCCCCTTAGATACTACGTACGCGGAGGTGAAGGAAATATCGAGAAACCTGCGTGTGTGAGAAATAAGAAAAAAAAATATTTCGAAGACGTGAAGTTTGCCAACACGCATAGGACAGCGCGGCGGGCATTTCCGACCCTCTCAGAAATGAGAGGAGGCCTGTGCCCAGCTGTGAGACGTGTATAGGCTGTAACTTTCTACGTAACACACCTATCTGAAAGAACATCGAATTGAAAACCTCCTACTTTTGAAGTTGGCTAAATTAACAACAATTTACAATTACCGAAATCACCTCAAATAGAAAATTCCTACCCAATATTGTTTGCTAAGTAAATGAGTACGCGTTAATTGTCTACAATAGATACCACGCATTAATAGTCAGAAATTACGTAATTACACCAGCCTACGGCAACGACACAGGGGTGTGGAGTTACAACGCCACCGCGACAGGGACGTCATTATCTCCTTTGAAACTGGAGAGCGTCCGCCCAAAACGCCCGCCTTAATTCATATGACACTGTTTTTCGGCTTGAGACACAAGTCTCCAAGGTTACGTCTACATTAGCTGTCAGTAATATTCGAATATCAAACGATATTATATTAAAATATGCGAATATTATTGATAGTTAATTGTAGTTTAAAGCTGTTTGACTGTCACGTTGTTCTAAATGCTAATCCTGAGGTACTGGGTTCGCATTTCGGGTCGGGCCAAAATCTTTTATTGGAATTTTCTTAACAAGAAATTCTCAGTAGTCAGAGTCTAGATTAAGATAAGTGGTGGTGTTTCACACTAATGCCTCGAAAAGCACGTAAATGTGTTGGTCTTGCACCTGATCTCTTTCTAGTCGTGTCGGATTACTGTCACATCGAACTGTAAGATTGAGGGAATGGGGAGTGTACCTGTGCTTGCGCAACACTCGGGCTCTATAACCCTTTCCTGCTTAGATGCATTTTTACTGTCACAATAATTAATAATTTTTATTAGCTGCCGTATAATAGCATAATAGTGGCGGTGTAAGACTATCCTCTACCCCATATCATCCCGTGGGTGTATTACGAGGCGACAGAGGGTAACAAATTAGGAGATGGAAAGCAGTGTCTTCCTAATAAGGACTAAAAATAAAAAACTGCAGTTGGCAACCATTTTGCCATGCGTGGAAACTACGACAAATATCCCCCTATGGAGCCATCTATGGGGGAGGCCAATGTTCAGCAGTGGACTTTCATAGTATATAACGGTAACGGATATAGATCGACCGCGGCGTCCTTTTTGTGTTTTTCGCGATAAGCTTTACAACGCGAAATGTAGCCGATTTTTCGATTCGAAGTTTTATCGCCGGAATATTATCGCGATGTGTGCGGCCTAGACATTATAAAATAAAGGGCATTTCATACATGGTAGAGCCATGTTACAGCTATATTAATAGTATAGTTGTAGCACGAATGGGTCGGCCCGACCGGAGATAGACCATACTCTCACAGAATACCAGCGTAAAATAGCAGCTTAATGCGGCTATGTTTCGTATGGTGAGTGTAGAGAACCGGAGACCTTTTTTACTGAAAAAAGGCATTCCATTTTAGTCTTCACGGCTAATAACGCGTGTGCATTTTGATTCGCAAACGAGGATATATGAATATGTCTACGGGCCACAGCATCCACTTACCATCGCTTGGATAGTGTGCTCGTTTGTCACCCTTGCCACCCGTTCTGGAGACACTCAAATTCTATCGAATCCCTGCACGTCTATTCAGGTCTTCCTGCACGTCTTATCAGTTTGCCACTCCATCCAGTAGTGGCAATTTTACACTTCGATTGTCGGTACGAGGCTGCCACTGGGGACCTTTCTTATCCATTGAACTAACACGACTTCCTAAATAAAAGTAATTCACTTTTTGTACAAGACAAATATCACCTATTAGTCTGTAATTACGGTGGAAAAATTATCCAATACCCCATATTGTTCTATGCGTATTAAAAGGAGATTAAGGGAAGCAAATGAAGAGATTGGGAGCAGAGTGTTCCTTCTATCAAGTTAAAATAAAAAATGCATATGCCAGCCCATCTGCTAAGCGCAACTTTGACAAATATGTAACTTATAAGGCAATAAATGCGAGAGTCCTATGTTCAGCTGTATACTTTGAGAGGCTGCTAAGTGGAAGAAGTAGATAAAAACGTATATATAAACGAACGTACATAAAAGGCACAAGTCTCCTCTTATTTTTGAGTGTTATTGCGCAATCAGTAAACCTCATAACTGCCAGAATTCGCTTGCCCCTAAAATATTCCATTCCTGTTTGTCCTGTTTGTTGTCTAAGCAGTTTTCCTCGCGGTGTTTTCTTTTCCGACGAGCACGAGGTAAATCAGTACTTAAAATTGCAATTAACAAATTTGTTAGTGCCGGCGGGAATCGATCCCGGGATTTGCGTGTACTGTGAAATTTCTCTTATCAAAAAATGTAAATCGGTAGTTTAAAAAAATCCGTGTAGTGGCGATGTAAGAATATCCAATACCTACCCTTATAGCATCCGGTGGATGTCGTAAGAGATAATAAAAAGGAAACAAACCCGGAAATGGGCAGAAGGGTCTTCCTGATAGCAACAGAAAAATAAAAAACCACGGTTGCCAATCCGCTTGCAAATGTAGCATTTATGACTAAAAGAAGAGAAGGAGAAAGAGACTTACATCCAGCTGTAAAGTAGTACAGTTTAAAAAATCTAAAACAAAAGTCTCACCTAAACAAAAAACAAAACCAACAGCGAATCAATGAACCTCCAAAAGTTATAAAATCACATAAAACCGAAAACATTGCGTGTGTAATAAAATTTTAAAGCCGTACAATCACGGGGCGACACGCTTTAATGAAGTTAAACAATCATTACTTCAAGTTGAACATTTTACTTGATCGTAAAAACTGTAATTAAGTGTTGCTAACCTTGTAGTTCTATTTGTAAGCTTAATTTAGAGATTATTCTGTTCTTTTTTATAGTATATGTCTTTTGTAGCCATCTACGGGTTCAACGTCATCTACCGCCTTTTTTAATGTGGTATAGTCACGCTGCAACTACATTATTATTAAATCACGCATAGGTCGGCTCAACCGGGAAGGACCACGCTCTCACAGAATACCAACGAAATCAGCTCACCATGCACATTACACATGCTTTTTCACTGGAAACGATGGGTTTCATGTTTTTGCTCAGGAATGACAACATGTCTATATTTTGATATTTAATGGTGGATAGCTAAAGGTGTCAATGGGCCAGAGCATCCACTTGTCATCATGTGGTTTGTGTGCTTGTTTGTCACGCTTATTCTATAAAAAAACAATAGGTGGGATTGTAATCAAGCATTGACTTATACCGATTTAAAAAATGCACACTCGCAGTCAGTACGAAACAAAAACGACTACGTTGCTCATAATCGTACGTTGTGACATAGTTTAAATGCGCTTTAAATTTTAATTCATGACCTCTTTGAAGTTATTCTATAATTTTCTATAAATTACCATGGTTAAGTTAATATGGTGACCTTAAAATTTGCCGCCCTATAAAACCAAAACTAGGAGGAGGACAGAGACAAAAACACAAAGCTTACTTTCACTGGTACATTAACAAAAAACAAACAAGCTTTGACAATAATTATCAGGAACACTTCGAAAAATCCATTTAAAAAAAATCTAACTACACTGCACTATACTAAACTCGACTTAAATATTTATTACAATGTCAGCTGTCAATTGGCGTCGATAAAGTAGCGCCCTTTTAACCCTTTACAATTTGATTGGCCGATGAAGAGTAGAGCTGAGTCTCGACCGGACCGCGCTAGCAAGCAGTCTCGTCCGCCGGTCGTCGACTCCCGCCCGAGTGGGAGAAGTACAGCGCGTCGCTTCGCAGTGGGTGCACGTGCTGTGGGGCCAACTCGGCTTGCGTAGAGCCTTGAGGACGCCCCTGACCCCACCCGGCATGTTGAGTACGTAACGCTGCGTTTAACCTACATGCTGGGAAGCGAACTCCGAAGGCCCGGTGCGCTGCTGGGAGCGCGCGCCTGTTGGTGACTTCGGCTCCGCGTCGAGATGCGTCTCCGTGGGACCTGGAGGTTGCTGACCCTTCGGCAGATCCCTTCCCAGAGGCGCGAGATACGCCAACTTCTGCCTAGGTATACCAGGCCGTCACCTAGAGCCAGGAAGGAGCACTGGAGGCCCGGAGAAGCTGCTGTCCGGAGCGCACTCCTGTCGGCAAGATTGGTCCTGAGTCGACTCCTTACCTCGTGACTCCACGGGGTTTTCAGACGGCCGAACCTCCGGTAGCACCTACCTGGTGGCGCGCAATACGCCAAGAAGATTACCGACAATGTCGTACACGTACGGCTCCCAAGACCGGCCCATAGATATGGGCTGTGAAAATTACCCGGGTAATGGGGAACTCCCCGAGGCCCGAAACCTGCATAGGATAAAGAATAGTAGTCCCATAATAGATGACAATACGAAGATGAAGAGCTAACGTATCATAAAGCCATCTTCTCAAACAAAGCTGTAGTTTTAAAGTTGTGAAAAAGTGACCATATTAACCGGATGACCATATTACCCTCAATAGGATTAATGTTTTACGTGGAAAAGTCATACTGTAGCTATATTATAGTTGTAGTCGGCTCGACCGGGGCAGGACCACGCTCTCACAGAATAACAGCGTAAAATATCAGCGTAATATTGCTGTGTTTCATATGGTGAGCGTAGAGAACCGGAGAGTTTTTTTACTGGAATCAAGGCATTCCATCTTATTCCTCAGGGGTGACAAAGCATTTGCATTTTGATGCTTAATTGAGGATAAATGTGGATATCTATGGGCCAGAGCATTCTAGTAATATAGTATGTAACCTTATAGTAATATAGAGCATTATAGTAATATAGTATGTAACCTTTTAAGTTTTATTTATTTATTAACCCTAGCTTATAAATTCTTTTTGTAATTACTAACCCACTCTATGGAAAGAAATTTCTGAAATAAAGAACAATAGTAATAATTCACTTACCACCAGGTGGACTGTGTCACCCAATGCTGTAAAAAAAATAGTTATATAGTTGTAGCACGAATGGGTTGGCTAAACCGGGGAAGAACCACGCACTCACAGAATATACGATAACGATACCAATTTTACTGAAAACGAGGCTTTCCATTTTAGTCCTCACGGGTGACTACGGATCTGGATTTTGATTCGTAATCGTGAATAGATGAAGATGTCTATGGGCCATAGCAACTACTAAATATCAGGTGGACTGTGTAATCGTTTGTCACCCCTATCCCATAAATAAAAAAGGACAAGAAAAATCTCAAATCAGATTCGTAAATATTCTCTATCGAACAGCAAAGCGTCCCTCGCAACCCGACCATCTTTTTAATATCTATTTGGTTCAATAGTTGTACGAGAGTTGTTTCATTTCACGTCACTCAAATAAAAATCAGTGACCGTAAAGTGAAGAGGTCGAGATATAGAGTATGGCATCACCTCGTAAATTTCGCCATACACTGGTATATAGGCGCGACGCACGCCTTCGCTTGCTGATGTCACATTTTCAGATCAACGGAGCGAGAAATAAGTACATTTTTGCTCACGCGCTGTAATAAAGAAATAATGACATGTTTTAAAAGTAAGCCCGGAGCCAGCGCCATTGACAGACAACGAAGTCTTAGCGACCTTGTTATATCTAGTCGTCGAGTCAGTGCTTTAAAATAACCATCGCCTCCCGCATCATCGGTCATAGATTAATACGAATGATAAGAACTATGGCATTGATATATAATTAATTAATGTAATAATAATAATTAATTAATAAAAATTAGGTATTCTGCTTCCATCCACAAAAGATTGAGAAATCATTTATAGTGTAGATCTCTACACTTTAAATGGTTTTTAATATGTTACATATATTATTAATTAGGTATTTGAGAATTATTTAATGATTTAACCACATGGCGAACTAAGTTTTGCAACTGCATGCACAATAGGGTAAATATTTGAATAAATAAAACTATTCATTTCATTTCACATACATAACGTTTTCACGTATTATATATATATATATATATATATATATATATATATATATATATATATATATATATATATATATGTGTGTGTGTGTGTGTGTGTGTGTGTTTTATATGTGTGTGCGTGTGTGTCATAAAAGAGCAGTTCTCCTATCTCTTTCTGTAGCTCCTTCTTAGCTATTATTATTATTATTAGTCAAACAGCGATACGTGCACTTTGTTCCGGTCTCAAATACATAGAGAACCAGTATAACTATAGACTAAGGTATCCCAAGAGGTGACAAGTTCTTTGTTTGCAGACGGTTGCTGGTGTTGGTAGGATGGGGTAACTACTTACCATCATACCATGCCAAGTTGAATGTTATCACCAAACTGTCACCGGTCCGTACGTTTGGCTTCGCATATTAAATATTAGCATGTAAATATATTTTCATATCTTTGTTGACTCAGGCGTCTCAAAACCTAATTAAATCACAAAAAATTTTTACTTACATAAAAAAGCCGTGAAATATCATGTCTGCCTTAAATTTTATAGTGTGCTTTTAGCTATAATTTGATATCTTTTGATGATATCTTGGAAAAATTAAGTGCAGAATTGATCGTTTACCGCTAAGTGAATGAAAAATATAAAAATATTTCGAAGATTTATTTAATAAGTCTCGTGGTTTTCTTTTCTCTATAACCTCACAAAAATGAAAAGAAGGCCTCCGTGCGTTTCCTACAGTCACGTTTTTTTTCATTTATGGTTTAAGGTTTAAGAACTTTATATACATTAAGAATATAAAAATTCACTTATCATGAGAACATAAAAATTTATAAGTTAGTAAGAAACGCTAAAATTGGGGGTACATTACAAATACAGTTAAAACAGTCACAACGTCAGAAATAGATACAATCACAGGTATAAAGTTGAACTATTAAATATAACTATTTATGGTTTATGGGTTATTATGGGTAGATGCGTTGTCACCCCTTTTGAACTCAGATTGAATATCTCGTTATACGTGTATCATAGTATATAATAGTCTCCGGTTCTCTAAGCTAAACTTACAAAATACAAAACCAAAGGCGTTGTATTTTCTCTACGAGTATCTATTAGTCTTAATGCGTGCTGCAGACAAAAAAGAATTGCAGGTTAGCTCACGTTGTTACTTCTAGTCAATTTAATACATAAAAATCTCTTTGAGATAGTACTAACGACTTATTTAAACGCAATGTTGTAGGATTTTTTTATATATCCGAAGACTGTACAAACTTTTACAGAAGTCGATCACACGACGTGCCCCACTCTAAAACTAACAAGAACATGACGTACCGTGGAACGTGAGCGAGTTCGTTTAAACAACAGAAAATGTCATTATTTACTTTCCGAGCGATCTACCGCCGACTACCTTATAAATTGGGGCGAATTCTTTCACAAAGCACTTTTAATGAGACCTTTACGGACGCAGAGACTTTCATGCGATAACTTTTTTCTATATTTTCGTCTCTCCATTGAAAAATATGTCGCATCTTTGTCCCACATGCGAGGTTGACGGATAACCCTGTCTCGTTCACTCTTCCCGACTGCAAAAGAATACCGTTCACAGCATCTGCAATCAATGGAGCGTTTAAATTGCAATAAGATAGCAAAAATACCACGTTTCATAATAAGACACTCCTCTTCATACATAGCGTATTTCATACGAAAAGATTTGTATAACGCTCTCTCAGATGTTCCCTTCGTATGATACTCGAGACTCCTTTGCGTCGTTTGTGACGTCTAAGATTATTGGCTCGTACGTGAAAGTAAATTACTATCTTTATACCTCGTGACTTGTTATAACACGTCCTTTGCCTTACGTTACGTGTAATTTGTTTCCATCGTTCGATCTCTCATATTTCGGCAGACACAGGCGTGTGTTATTAAATTTTCTGATTAAAAGCATACGTTAACTTTCTTTTGATTTGTAATTAAAATCTTGCTTATAATTATTTTCACTTGAACGTATAGTGACGATGTAAGAATTCATATATTTCCGTGGGTATATCATAAGACGCGACAGAGGGAAACTTACCAGAAGATGGGCAGCATTTTCCTAATATCAAAAAAAATAAAAATCTGCAGTTTCCAACCTTTTTTTTAATATGGGATAAAGTGACGAACGAGCACACAGTCCACCTGATGGTAAGTGGTTGCTGTGGCCCATAGACACCTACATCCATCCTCGATTACGAATCAAAATACAGATGCGTTGTCACCCGTGAGGACTAAGATGAAATGCCTCGTTTCCAGTAAAAAGGGTCTCCGGTTCTCTACACTCACCATACGAAACACAGCAGCATTAAGCTACTATTTGACGTTGGTATTCTGTGAGAGCGTGGTCCTTCCCCGGTCGAGCCGACCCAATCGTGCTAAAACTATACTACTAATATAACTGCAGCATGGCTCTACCACGTATAGAAACCTGCTTGCCAAGCGTGGCAACTATGGCAAATATTTTGAGGTAATATGAGGCAATCTATACAAGAGGCGTGTATCAGGAGTGGACTTTTGATAGGCTATAACGGTAACGGTGACGGTGACTGTGATGGTAATTATTTTCATTACGATATCACATTACGAAAATGTATAGTGGTAGCTATTTCACATTGAATTACTAATCAGAACAACTAAGGAATTTATTGAGACCTGCTAATCTGAAACTGTGTTAAAAGGCAACCCTACTGTAATAATAATATACGAGTAGTCTACTTTATCAGGGGTCCAAATACTATATTTCTAAAAGAATATAATAGATGAAACTGCTATATTTTATTATAGTATGAAGCTGTTAATAATGGAACTTCAACATTATTTAAAAATATGAAATATCAATTTAAAGCAGCATTATCAACATCATTGTTACCACCCTCGCCCTTTACAATGCTGAACAAAAGATAAAGCTTAGCCAAGCTTCCCGTAAGAAATACCACAAATTACAGTACAGTGTCACATGCATCCACAACTCCCTGCATTTTTGTAGTTACTACTTAGCTCGTCACAATCTTTTGCAAATCATACTTGTTTTCGCTATTTATATTTTTACTGCAAACAATCTCGGAAATACCATATTTGAAATAAAAATTTGGCAACCCTAACTATAAGTAAAAATTTGTTTCTTCTAAATTGAAACCAATACTAATATAGAAAAATGCCTTCACAGTCAATAAGAATACAAGTTACGTTTACCAGTCAGCTCACCACTAATAACTTTAAGCCCCTCCTATGGCGTACCACTTAACTTCGGTACACCTTAGTAAAAGGCTCATCCATTTCGTCATCTCCCTTCTATAACAACAAATCACTAATACCATATAAATGAAGTTACAGTAGCCTAACAGTTCATGGTGTGGAATACAAGCTCGGAAAGTCGTGGGTTCAAATTATCGAAACCAATGCTAACAATTTAAGCTTACTTAGAATGGTTATAGGAATTATTAATGTTAATAGCGTTAGCAGTATTTAACCCCCAACGAAAAAGAGGGGTGTTATATGTTTAACCTGTGTATCTGTGTGTCTGTCTGTGATATCGAAGCTTCCAAACAGATGAACCAAATGAGATTTAGTTTTTTTTTTTGTTTCAAAAACGACTTGATCGAGAGTGTTCTTAGATATGATTCAAGAAAATCTTTTCAGTCGTTTTAAGATAATTAGTTCTTTTCGTTTCGGGGTATTTTTTAATTTTAAATTTAAGTTGTTAATTTTGTTTCACTTTCGCTCGTTTGATTTTGTTTTCTCGTCTGTGCGACATACGAGTACACACGTGCGCTGTGTGCCGGACTGAAAATGTTTAATACGAAGCTTAAAAATACTGTTCACTTTATTAGTCTATTAGCGAACAAATTATATTCTTAAACACTATTTTATCCCACCCTAGTCTGTATAATGACTTTTTTTTTTCACAATAATAATACGTTTCTTTTTTTTCGGAAAAAGTTTTTTTTTTATTTTTATTTTAATTTTGTTGTGGCATTATTAAAAAAAAACTGTAATATTATGTATAATAACCGTGCAAACAGTAATTAAACTTTAAAAGAAAAGTTGAACCTTCTTCAAATATAAAACGAAATAATTTCCACACTAGCTAAGACATTGATTTATCAAATAATTAAAGTCCCTTCAAAAGCTAGGTGCGATGTGAAATTTTTTAAACTTTTATTTTTATTTTTGAAATAGGTTCACTTTTTTTAAGTTTAATATTTACGCTTACGAGAAGACTATATAATATCACTAGTTTAAGGAAATATCTATAATTTCGATTAAATACTTATTTATTATTATATTAAAATTTTCACCTCCATTTTCCTCCCTTAGGAGTGATATTATTTAATTTATATAGAACCATATCTAAATTGTAGTCTATTTATTAAAAGAAGAATCATAAAAATGGGATTTACAAAATCGTTGAACATACGTATTCAACGATTTTGCGAAAAGAGCTAACCCGATAAAAACATACACAGCGATTATAAAACCATCTTGTTTTGAAACTTTATTAAAACAAATACAACAAATACTAGACTGACTGAGGCTAATCATATAAAAATATTCTGAACCTCATAGTTAATTTTTTTAAACAAGAATACTTTACAAATGTTACCAGTAATAATTTACTAAAGCGTTCATAAAATTTCAAGAAAATAATTGTTCACAAATCCCGTTTCAATTACCTTACGTCTACCTTTAAAGTCGACGACTGGAGGTTACGGCTTTTGGACGATCTTAGTACCCGTACATTTCTTTATATTCAATGCATGTCTGAGCTTCCAGAAAACTTTTATATTTGATAATATATGATTATTTTCACTTATACTCTGAAGTTTCTGTTGAAGTTGCTCTTTCGAGTTATTTCAATGTATTTAGGAGCGAGCTTTGGAACTCTGTTCACTTTAAAATGTGCACTAGTCTTTTGTAATCTTTAGACGTTGGCATATTATTTCTTTATGACTTACTAGTTCGTTCTTCTTTAAGTACCTTCTCTCATTGAGATTACATTCCTAAGAGTCTTATGATGTCAAAATGAATGTTTTTACTATGACATTAATGAGTGCTTTGAGTCATGTTTACTTTGTTTATTAAAGTACTAACTAAATTACTTTAAATGTTCGTGCCTCTTTAATTAGTATGTAATTTCATTTAGTTGAAGTGAAATTGGTGTTTGATGAGTTTGTTTATTATGTTTATAGAGCGATTATTACGTGCTAAACTTTTGTTTTATACAGAATATGAGTGACAAACGAGCAAACAATCCAACCGATGGTAAGTGGATACTGTGCCCCATAGACATCTAAAGTTTTCTCAATTAAGCATTAAAATGCAAATGTGTTGCCACCCCTGTGGACTAAGAAGGGACATCTCTTTCCAGTAAAAAGGATATCTAGTTCTCCACACTATATGAAACACAGCAGCATTAAGTTGCTATCTTACTCCTGTATTCAAACTACAGCTGCAGCATGGCTCTACTACGTAAAAACATGCTAAGAGTGGGTACTGGATTTGAATTTTCATCATCCAATATTTGAAAAAAAATTAGGTATTACATTTCAGGAAGTTTTTCAAAATTGTTAATTAATTCATCGCAACATCTCTAAATAACTATTTATAAATTTCCTTTGAATTGATATTAATATAATTGTCGAGCGAAAATCAGTAATGCGATGAGGACAACCAACGTGAGAACACTGGCTGGAGCGGGTGTGATCAAATAGGAATAAAAACGATTTTAAAAAATGTGTTTTCAACATGACCTCACAAGTAATAAGCCTTCTTATTTTATATAAATATATAACTATTACACAGTTTCTTATTATGGAATATCTGCGAAATACGTATTTAAAAAGCAATTTAGTTTTATCTTTCACATAACACTAATCCAATATACACATATTACGTTAAAGGAGATGGCCAAAAATTGTATGAACCTGTGCTCCAGACTGTACAGAGATGAAATCTATGTCATTTGAAAGTACAGATCTTCTATATAAAGAATTAGAAAAGTGCATGTAGCTACGCAATAGTGGACAAAGGTTATGAAGATTTAAAAAATTAGATTTTGGCCCTCGGTTTTGTCATTATTACACAATGTAGATATTAATCATGTTCTAACTCAAGAGTTTTATGTAGGTTAATGTATATCATGATGATTAGGATGTAATCTAACTGGTTTAGCTAAAAAACAAGGACAGAAGTTTTTTCAGCCTTTGAAATTATTATTTGTATCTAGTTTTTGTAACATAACTAAGTATTATATTGATCGAAGTATATTAGACAGAAAATAATTAAACTTACGTATTACGCACCCGCATGGGGCTACGGCACTTATGAAATAAAAGTTAAATACGAAGGAAAAGCGTACATATATCATATACCGAAAAACGGCGCGAAAGTCGGTAAACGTAAATCGGATCAAGTCCGACATTGACACTTTGACTGTTTTGATGCTTGACGGACGGATTCAGTGTTGCAAGTACTAAAGTAAGATAACCCTATCCTATAATGTAACGCTACATGTTTAAGCTGTTGCTGTATTAAACAAATAAATAAAATCCCATCCTTTAATGTATTTCGATTATTTTGATGTACTAATTCATTAACTGAAGGCTTGTTTTCATACATAACTTATCATAAATAAAGTATTTTTATGACTTTAGCTATTGTTTTTCCCTACTCTGATCTTTTTAAGTATTTATATGGCCACATTAAAAGTACTATAGAGTAACTTCAAAGAGAATTTCATCACTTTAAATACTTTTAAACTTGATTATTTTTCAACAACTACTATGAAATATTAATAGTTATTCAAAATTCTTTTTTTATTTTATTTAAATTAATAGCAATAGTCTTGTTTTTGTACAGCTTGTGGTACATTTTGGCCCTCTCATTTCAATAAAATGATTTTTGCAATAATTTTATTTTAATAGATTTAAAAGGTTCAAAAAATTTAAAAGTACATACTACATCATAAAGTACTACGGTGCCTTCAATCTAAATTCATCTGTGTAATTTACGTCCACAGAGCTAAAATTAAATTAGTTTTCAATTTAAAACGTTCGTTATTATTCAACATTGTGTAACTTTGCAAGTTCAATATAATATAATGTTTTATTTAACCTTTAAGCTTAATGGGATTTATGATTACACGTACATCCAAAGTGAAATGAATCTCTCCCGAAACGAGTGAGTTGAGCGGATTAAGCACTTATTAGTTAAAACAAGCCGGTGCTTTGTTATCGCGATAAACAATCGCGTGTCCGGAGTATACTGTAATCAGTGCGAGTAACGAGTCCCTTGCATTTAGATCATCAGTAGTGATAAGAATGTTTTGTTCCGGTGTCTGCGGGAGATGGAGGCGACAAGGGGCCGCCTCGCAACTTCATTAGCATAGCAAGTCAATGTCAGCAACTCGGTCCTGCTGACTACACAACCCACCTTTTATTTGGAGATTTAACTCACTTAACTTTCCGCGGAAAACGAATTTCGTGTTTCAGTCCCTTTTGCGCTCGCTTGATAAATATAATTCCGCCTCGAGTTGATGCGCATTTGCGTACACATTCATCAAGTGAGTGCGTGAGTTTGCCGTATAATTTGATCGAAGACAGGAGACTGCCATCAGCAATTTCACAAGAACAGAGTCGGGTGACGAGGAGTGAATTTAATATTGTAATAAGGTTGCTTTGAGAAACCTTTGCAATTGGATCGTAACTAAATAAAATAAAATCGAACTTTCGGTGAATAGAAAGGTTTAATAACATGGTTAAAACTACTTTTACGGATTTTATCGCGTTTATTTTTACTTTTTATTTTTAATTCCCGACGTTTCGGGTGCTTTCCAGCACCCATGGTCACGGGGGACTGAGATGACTGACGTCCCGATGTCATTGTTAAACCCGGAGTACCTTCAGCTTTTTTAATTATTGTTTATGGTCCGATCTATGCAAAATGAACTGACTATGTCTTGAGGTCTTGCAGTGGTATGCTTGGGTTTAGTTTTAATTTTATTGATTATAGGATCCCAAGCAGGTGGTAGTACCCAGCCTCCTTCTCTATTGAAATTAGGATGTTTTTTAATGAAAATGCATCTGGAGCTTATTTTGGTAAAAGTTGGTTGCAAGTGTTCATGTTCTGCAGAATCCATTGGATGGACTGTAAGTTCAATTATCACTTCGATTTTGTAAAAAAGGAAGACCAGGGATACGTTGTCACTCTGGGAGAACTTAGATAAAATGATAACTTGTAATTATGGTGATAGTAATACCCTACTAACAAGAACATAGCAGTGGACGTAATACTGATGGTATTTGGAAAATAAATAGGTTAGAGCATGATACAAACCTAAACGGACTCTTAGGTTAGAACCCACCCTAGAAACTTAGCAGATTAAAGTGATAGAACCATCTTGCTGTATATTATGGTTGCAGCACGAATAGGTTAGCTCAATCGGTTAAAGATCACACTCTTAGAATACCAGCGTAAAATGATTGCATCATGTTGCTGTGTTTTGTATGGTGTGTCTAGAGAATCCATAGAATACTATAATTACATACATAATAGAACGGGGGAGTAGGCGGAGCCCGCGTAGCCACTAAAATGTCACGAACTGCTTGAAAACCCTTACAGAAATTAGAAGAGTTGTGAGCTCCGTGGTGGGACTTATATGGAACATTATCTGACTTTTAATTTTTATGTGTTTATTTACTGGGTACTTTATGTGTCCCTCAAATGATGCAGACATAAAGATATAAAATATGATATAATGTTCAATATCGTATTTACGATCTTAGGCAAGTCGTCGTAGTATTATTTCCTTTTCTCCTAAGATAAAACTTTGATCAGGATCTACTTCATGTATAAAACCAAAGCGATTTTTAAATTTACTATTTTCTTATTCTATTTATAAAATTTATTTTATTAAACATTATTTTCATTTACATACATAAAAAAGAAGTTACAACTGTTCAAGCCGCAGTAACTCAGGGAGAGTTATATTTTGTTTATTTTATTACTACCGTCGTCATCGTAGTCATTACAATCACCACCATCATCATCATAATACACTTATAATATACAATCACAATAATCACAGCTCGTCATCATCATAAGTCCACTGCAGAACACAGGGCTCAAGTTTACTTTTTATTTAAAAAGAAAAATGTGAACTACCGCACATGAGCTCCTAGTTATTTCTGAGAGGTTACTCAGGAGCTAAGTTTTCGCCGCATGTTTTACAGTACACAATCAAACTGTATCTGAACCCAGCCGGTACCAATGATATTAAGTATTAAGTTTACTACGCGCCACGAAGGCGGTGAATGATAAAAACGTGACGAAACCTGCATTTCTGAGAAATATTTTTAAAATTAATTTATTTTAGAAACAATATTTTCAAAATATGCTAACTCAGCTAAACGCAATGGAATAGCGAAGCTGACTGATAGCTCCATAGATCTTTCAGAAATCCAATGAAACACATCTTGAATTTAAATTATCACGGAGTGTGGAGTAATCCGTCTGACTGATTTCTGATGATGTTAATTCTGTTAGCCTTTTGGTTTTTACAGGTTTATAGGTCTTAGGGCCTATAACTGTAAAAGTATTCCGTCTGTGTACTTATAAATGCCTTTTACGATTTTACATACCTTACATTCTTTAGAAAAGATTACAAAGGGCGGACTTAACTCCTATTGGTATCCTCTGCCAGTTAACACAAGTGGTGAGAATTGTTGACAGGTGAAGTTATATAAAAATCACAATAAATACATATCTACTTTACTCGTACAAATATAAATAAACACACATACTAGCTTGATCAATAAGTTTTTGAAAACGCTGTGACTTGCTAGGATAAGTGAGTGTAAGTGAAATAGTATTTATTTTTCAAAGTGATCGCCTATTAAGATAATACCTTCAATAACGTTTTGTAAGTTGGTTAATTTCTTGAGAAATAAAGACTTAATCCTGGGACTCGAAAAAGACCTTTACATCACACATGACTTCATCGTCGCGGTCGTACTTTATACCATGCAAGTGCTTATTCAGGTGAGTAAAAAGTTGAAAATCACTCGGAGCTAGGTCCGGAGAATGTGGTGGGTATCGACTGAAACCCAACAGTTCAGATAGGAATGGGGCATTATTTGATGATAAAGCACTATAGTACGCAATTTTCCTCAACGATTATTCTTCAGTCCTCCGTGTAGTTTTTTGATTGATGATGCGTAATAATCTCCGGTTATTGTTTCCCCTTTACTTAAACAGTTTGGTTTTGTTTTTGTTTATTTTATACATAATAGTAATTGTAATTATACCTTCCGCAGCCCAGAAGACAGAGACCATATTTCCAGCGGACGCAGAAACCTTGAACCTCTTGGCTGGCGGAGAAGATGGTCTTTTACACCACACCTTGCTTTGGTTTTTTTTCTTTGGGTCAAAATACCCACGTTTCATCTTCGGTTATTGTAACACGAGCGCACAAAGAATCTAGATTTTCTTCAATTATTGCTAAATTTAACTTTGAAATTTCAGCTCTTGCTTTCTTATTGGAGTCTGTTAACATTCAAGGAAACCAGCGGGTGACCACATTTTATAATTTTAAGGTATGAGTTAAAATAAACAGAATGGTCCCAAACGAAAGCTCTAGAATTTCACCTAAATAACGAATGGACGACACGTCGATCCATCTTAACCATTTCTTCAATTTTTAACGTTTTCTTGCTTAGCGGCCGCTGTTGCCCGCCTGCGAGTGTCGTCCTTGCAGGCGGTTCTGCCGCTAGACTGCAGCTCTTCAAAAACACTTTTTGTATACATTTTTTTCATGCAGAAATATTTAACAACCTCAAGAAGTCCGAGTTTCTCCATTAATACGAATCAAATTCCCGCCAAATGTAAAGTATGAAAAAAATAGAATTAATTTAATTTTTTCTGGCCTTGGCTACTAACGAATTTAAGATCCGAAAAAAATTTAACGCATTTCTATGACTCATTGATAAATGTGCCAATCTGGGAAGTTATTGATCAACTTAGTATACAAATATACTACGTAAATCTAGATGTTTTTTTCCTTTTTTATACGTCTTTGATGTAAATAAATAGATTCATACAACAACAGCCAACGACAATGTACTGTCAATAAAGAAAAGGTTTACTTAAAATATATTCACGTAGGTACCAACCTCTTGAAAGAGATTCCCTTACTAGGTGTTTTTTTTTTCTGTGTTTATTTTGCTAAATTAGAAATATTCTACCTACTGGTAATATAAGAACTTATGCAATCTTTTTAACTTTACACAAAACTCAACCCCCCATGTTTTGCAATAAAGCTTTTATGCCCGAAACTATTAAGCCATCCGAAATGCGCCCCGCCAGAAGATTAAACTATACCCATTACGTTGTAAAGAAAGGTCCTTATACGCTACGTACAGAATTCTAATGCGTTTGTTTTGTTCGTTATCACGGCAGTAGATGATAATCGCTAGGAACGCGTGCGTTTTATGACTTAGTTTATAATAACCTAACAAATATAATATATGCACTTAACAGCAGTCTTCGTATTGTTCCCGTCACAAATGATACTTCAGATCACGAAACTTCGGCTTGATACGTAAATTATTTTTACCCGGCTAATAAATTTATATCAAAGGAGGTTTTATAAGTTTTTAATAATTCAAGCTTATAATGTTAAAAAATTTAGTTACAACTTATATAGGTCTCGTTATTGGGCAAAGGTATCCTGTCATTTTTGAGAGGTTTTTAGAGCTATTCCCGTCCGCCGGGCTGATACGTGTTGGCGGACTACACATGTTCCCGAAAATAATTCCTTAAACATGCGCGTTTCTTCGTTATGCTTTCTTTCTTTCACAGACAAACAGAGCAATTTATAAATTATATTTGCATTGCACTTAGTTTAACAAATTTTTTCAATACCACACAAAAAATAATTTTAAGAAAAATTTCAAATAATCTTAACTAAATAAAAACGGTGAAGAAATGACTGGTAATTTTATAAATACACTCTTAATTAGCTCATTTTATTTAATTTCAATTCATTTGAACTTTTTGTTTTTATTTAGCTCGATTTCAATATATATATTTACTTGATATTTTTTCTACAGATGATAAATAAATTTAAAAACATATGTGCAGTTCACATGCGGTAGAAGTGAGACCTTGAAAAGAAATGAAAAATAAAAAAAAATTGACATAAAATAATTTAATAAATAAGATAATTATTATTAAATATATACGATAAAAGTTTAATTTTATAACAAATAAATGTTACAATCCTTATTTTTAATCAAAATATTGTTTTCTTGCGCTCAATATTTTTTGTAAGAGCGCCATCTACTTCATTGTGTAGGTAAAGTGATTTAAACGAATAAAAATTGATAGACCTTTGACTCGCAAGGTAGTACATATAAAGACACTACATAGCCTGAACTTATAAAATCGAGGGTTGTTAAGAATGGTTGGTTAAATTAATTTTTTTAATGTGGTAAAAAATTTATTTGATATTTTTTTTCTAATTTTTAAATTATTTAATGTCACTATTAAAATTTATATGAACCATTATTAGCGATTCTTGCTCAAAGAAGAGATCAAGGTGATACGAAACACTGTTTTTTTAACCAACCTATCATTTAACCATCACTGGTAAGCTGTGTAAGGAGTTGTTTACGACAGTAGATGAATGGCGGATTCGTACCCACGACCTTTTTAGTTTGCGGTCCACGCCCTGGCTACTGTCGCTCACTAGACTGTATTGTGGTACAATATTCTCTCGCGGGCTAAATCTTATAAAAGTATCATTTTAAATCACAACGATTGTAAAGAAGTTATTACACTTACTATATATATATTACACTACAAAATTATATTAAGGACATTATACTCAATGATTAGTGTCATAGTAGTATACAACCGTAGAATTCATATCAAGCTATCGGTACCTGACACTCAGGACGATGGCAATATAGTAAGAGGTATATTATCTCCCATGAAACTAATAAACATCAAAGTCTATGAATAGATACCTCACAAGGTCTGAACTAAGCCTCAGTATATGATTATAATGTAATCCTTAATAACGGGCATAAATAGCTTACGATAGCGTTCTACACGTCAATGGAAAGATGGTGGTGGGCGTACGTCACGTACGTTATAACGTAGGAAACTATTTGGGAACACACGGCCTCCAACTTAATCAAGTGAGATTATGAACTGACTTAGATAAATACACTCGTAGTTATGTTTCTATATTGATATTATACAATTAAGTAAAAAAAAGTTAAAGTAACAGCCTATATACTCTGCACAGTCCTGCCCTCATTACTTTCAATTTTACCTGTTCCAAAACTCTCTAGGCTTTAGCACACAGACCCAATAGTAAGTGGATGTTGAGACCCATAGATATCTACATTTATCTTCGATTAAATATCAAAACGCCGATCCGTTGTCACTCCTGACGACTACGATTGACACTCACCATATGAAACACAACAGCATTAAGCTGCTTTATTACGCTGCTATTCTGTGAGAGCGTGGGCCTTCCCCGATTGAGCCGACCCATTCATGCTCTAAAACCATCATATAGCTGCAGCGTGATTCTACCACTTAAAAAATTGCTATCCAATTATTGGATTAATGAAACCTGATGAGTCAAGTCATAATTAGGGTACATAGACCTGTTAGTATCTTAAATAATATGTTTATGGCAATACAATATTGTATGGCAAATATAAGTATAGAATTCCAAAGTCAAATATTCATAAAAGTAAATAAAAATATGGAAAAACCTTAAATAATAACGCGGGATTTGCCACCAACATTCTTACCCATATTATACATTTTAAATGCAAACAAAACATTTTATTGACTACTTAACTAACTTCCCAAAAAATAACATTTAGAAATATTAAAAAATCGTGAATATTGAGATTTGCAGTCGATATAGATAGAGCCTTTATTAAAATACAAAGTTCTCGTATAATAAATTACATCAATCATCATTTTTCACACTCGTCAACTATTATTTTACTTAACGCTGTAACCGTATGTATCGGTAATAGCTCGATTGCAGAAACCAGTAACTTCAGTTAAGGATAAGTAGTTTCTAGCGGTAGATAAAGATTTACTCACTATACGTGGGATTAGTTACGACTCGTCCGCCCTGGCTTACACTCCAGCGCGTGTTCCCAAATACCTTAATCGGTGGAAAATCGTTTTCATGATTTACGTAACGATATTTATTAAAGTTTCCCCTAAAATACTGACATTAATGCTTCTTCACGTAAGGGAAACAAACGAGTAAACAGCTCACCTGATGGTAAGTGGATGCTGTAGCTTTTAGCTACACACATCTATTTTTTATATAATAGTCTATAGTAGAATACTGTCTCATAATATTGTTGCGCAACATAATTAATGCCTGTTACGTGGCGAATGGTAACTCGCGCCATCTAGTATCGAGTAGCAGAAGCAGAAGAGCTTTCTAGAAAATGTCATACCAGAACTTTCTACGCCTAGTCAGTCGGGACCGGTCTGTACTCGAACATTGTAGATATTTCAGTAGAAGAGGACCTATATAAAGCCGGTAAGAACCGCGACCGAGTCAGAATTGGCCATCAAGCGAATACTTCAAAGCGATATAACTGCGAATTGTGTTTTATTATTAGTATGTTTTAAGTTGTAATTGGTGTTCGGTAATTAAAGTGTCAATTTTGGTAATTCAATCGGCAGTTTTTATTGTCACGAAGCCCAAGCTCGTAATAATATATTTTGTTACATAAAATGTGTATTTATTTTAGTTTATTTTCTTTTAATTGCTACACCTACGTCAAAGTCTCGATACTTCGTGGGTTAACTGGTAAAGAATGCCTTCAGGCATTAATCTACCCTTCGTATCCTTTTTCTAAGGGAATGCATATGAAAATTTTAAATAAAAAATAGAATAAAGAATGTTGTTAAATAACTTAAATGTATTTCCTCGGCAAAACGTGCAAATTTAAAAACAGAACACGACATATTTAATTTAAATAATACTTTAAACAACATATAAATATAAATAAACTATACACATATCAAATATTAGTTAAATCAAAATATCAATTAAGCGTAGCAAATAAGTAATTATCCGTGTGCAAATATTAATTTATTCAAAATGTCAAATCAGTCTATAAATCTATAAATTAATAGATTCATGTCGTAAAAACATTTTTCCATAAGCTATCTGTGCAGTTTGTTTTAGAACTACTTAATAGGCAAACTCTCTTTGTTTTGGAATCTCATTATATACTTTCTTAGCCATCACGTAGCGGTTTTTAGCGTAACTTGGTTCAACAATTTGGCATTTGTGACTTTTTTATTGTATCTATATATTTTACCCTGAAATTTATATTTAAATACCTACCTAAGATCTAACCAAATTGTTCATGCGTTGCAAACAGTGTCAACTAAGATGGAATGTCAGTTGATGATTTTGACAGAGCAACAGTGTAAAAGTCGATAAAAATATAAGGCAATCAGTGAGCAAAGCCTATATTCCGCTGTTGGATTTTGAAAGGCTGTAACGTATAATGAAAAATTGGACATAATAACTGATATGAAGAACGAAATTGATACCTACTATATGTATAGTAGGTATCAATTTTGTTCTTCTTTTCTGTCAACCCATAAATAGTCTTAATGCGAGCCTCTAACAGTACAAGAGGATTTACCATAATTATTGTACAGTACCACTACGTTTTTTTTTATAGAAGAGGGGGCAAACGAGCATGCGGCTCACCTGATGGTAAGTGACTACCGCCGCCCATGAATAATCGCAGCACCAGGGGAATTGCAGGTGCGTTGCCGGCCTTTTATAAAGGAGTAAGCTCTTTTCTTGAAAGTTCCTAAGTCGTATCGGTCCGGATAAATCGCCGGTGGTAGACAATTGCACAGAGAAGTTATACGAGGAAGAAAACTCCTACGTCTCGAGAACGTCGCAATAGGCGAGTATAGGATAATCCGAAAAGATATATTGGCTTTCGATGGGAGGCAGTTTAATTTATAAATAAGCCCAGACGGGAATGGGCTGCATCATACAAAGGTGCTAGACATACGCCTGCCAAACATGGTGATAAAGGCAAATTCCCTCAACCGAGGCCTATTTTCAGCTGTGGATTTTAGGCTAATGAAGACGAAGAATCAACATCAGACGTCGTTAATAGTTGATCATGCTCCTCGTTACCGGCCTAGTTCATCTAGCATTTTTTACGGGATGGTGAACAAAATGGAGTGACGCTTTTACGACACCTTGGGTGAACAAAATGGAGTGATAGGGTCCCTTACGACGATTTACTGTATAAAATTTAAATAAGTTTCATTCTAAATAATATCCGTTGGAGAATTTAAAAGCAGTATTTATTGAATTCGCCTTTCTAGCTCTTAACCTACATTCACCTTATTGAGATAAGAGGACGTTACGGTCGTTAAATTGTTTATAAAACAAGTAGTATTTTTAGCAGCAAGTGGCTTATTGTAAAGCTTATATTTTTTTTTAAATATTAAAATCACAAAGGAACTTGAAATTTACCTGATGGTTAGTGACTGCTGCTGCCAACGAACTTCAAACAAAGAAAGCTTCATATGCGTTACCGCTACAGCATTAAAGTCCACTGTTAAATATTATCCTCCCCCATAGATTAAGGAATAAGCCACTACTTGTTAAAATCATCAAACAGAGAAAAGTTGCGTACCTAGGACACGTGCTAAGGCATGAACGTTACCAACTGCTGCAGACTATTATAATGCGCAAAGTAGCGGGTAAAAGAAGTGTTGGTAGAAGGAAAATGTCCTGGCTCTGTAACATCCCTAAATGGACCGTGATAAAGAAAGTAGAAGATCTATTCAGGCTCGCCCTGTACAAAGAAGAATTTAGGAGGATGACTGCCAACCTTCAGTAATGGAGAGGCACTTAAAGAAGAGGATGGATTGCTTCATAGGGGAGGTATTTGCTATAACTGCCACGCTTGACAAGCTGGTTAGAAATCTATGTTTTTTTTAATTCTGCCCATCTCCTGCTTGTCTCCCTCTGTCGCCTCTTACGACACCCACGGGATGACATGGGTTAGAGGATATTCTTACACCGCCACTACACGGACAGGTGCGTTATTACTTCTGAAAACTTAGATTGAATGCCTTGCAGCTTGTAGTTATTCTGGCTATCTATTACATGCAGACCGGAACTCAACAGTGCATGTACTGCTACTTGACAGCAGAAGTTGGTATTAGGGAAGTTTCTAACAAATCGGATTTCTAGACAGTGGACGAGTTTATTAATTTAATTCTTACATCAATAGAACAATATTGAAACTATCTAGTAAGCAAATAAGTACTTGCAGCAAAAGGTCTGTATCTTTCAATAACATTTTTTTATTAAGTAAACAAGAATTTTTTACATGGTAGAGCTACGCTGCAGCTATATTATAGTTGTAGCATGAATGGGTCGGCTCGACCTGGACAGGAACACGCTCTCACAAAATACCAGCGTAAAATGGCGGTGTAATTCTGCTGTGTTTCGTATGGTGAGTGTAAAGAACCCGCGACCCTTTTTACTGGAATCGAGGCATTTCATCTTAGTCCTCAGGGGTGATAACGCATTTGCATTTTGATTCTTAATTGAGGATAAATGTGAATGTCTATGGGCAACAGCATCCACTAATCATCAGGTAGAATTTGTGTGATCGTTTGTTACCCAATGCTATAAGACAAACATAATAATTCGGCAAATAAAATAACAAATACTTAAGAAAAATAAAGTTACCGTTTAGAACTAAAAGTAATTGATTTAAGTTTAATAATCTAGTGTACCTATAATTTAATTAGCCTATCGACAACTTTGATTAAAATAATTTTATAAATATTATATTTTTTTATTAATATTATATAATATTAATACTGAATATAATTTTATAAATATTATATAATATTAATACTGAATAACACTAAAATACTTTTACCAACGTCTTTAGGTTCACTAATTTACCCACGGCAGCGTAGTGTATATTTCGCGTAGTGTATATTTTCTTTGCCCACGGGGCAGCCTAACTGAAAGCGCAAAGAAGACATAGTAGCTTAGTAACTTTAGCTCTGTAAAAAGTAAGCGATATTCACTCTTATTGTAAATAGAGTTAGTTATTGCTTTTTGTAAATTGTTTAGCCCATCTTCACCAATTCGGTCGACAACTAGTAACTACAAACTAGAAAGCAATTGAATAAAGTATAAAGAACATACTTTATTGAGGACACACAAGATAAACGTGTACAATAAGGGTATTACACAAGGCATTCTACATACCCCCTCGACGGATATTGCATTGAGTATGTGCAAATTAATGGTATATATATATATATATATATATATATATATATATATATATATATATAAATATATATATATATAGATTTTATGTTAAATATATTAAAAAATGTCATAATTTTAATTTTATATCTTGAGTAACCGTAACAAACTTTTCTAAAACCCTTTTAAAATTAAAATGATCTGTGAGTATAAAAAATAGGGTGTCGTTTTCTTCCACAGCTTTGTATGCACATAATTTATATCAACCTATTTCTAAGAAATTTTATTTAGGTTCATTTTACGGACTCGAGAGGCTCTTTTAAATTTTACGACGTTGAAATAAGAAGTTTTCTTTTATAGCATTGAGCTAGTAAATAGATAAACGCTGTTTCCAATAGAGCGTTGTTTACTCGCTTGTATTGGTTGTCTGCGCTAGAATTTCGTAATATGTTTGTGAAAATACTTCGTTTTTATCGTCTGCGTGATTAAAGAAATGAGATTGTACAATTGTATTAAATGAAACCAATTTCACGGATTTTATAGCTTTTAATTTTAACTTTTTAATTCTGAACATTTCAGGCGCTTTACAGCACCCGCAGCCACGGGGGTGACTGAGGAATTTGACGTCCTGATATCATAGTTTAGGAAGGCTACCTTTAATTCTAAATATTAATCTTTATTCCAATTTACGCAGGACGAGCTTACAGTATCTTGAAGTCTTGCAATAGTAGCGTTGAGCTAGGATTTAATTTTATTAAATATAGGATACCATGTAGATGTTAGCAACCAGCCATCTTCTTTATTGACATTAAGATATTTTTAATAATTTATTCTCGCAAATCATCCTTGGTAGGAATCGGTGCTTTTTGATAGGATTTGTGGTCTATCAAATCTGAGGTAATAGTTGCGATGGTCTTGGATAGGTTGTTATACTGCAGTTTTCTCGGGGCGCCGTTGCTTCACATCAGCTATATGTTCTATGTTCTTGTTGCACAATTGTTTTTTTTATAATTTTCTTTGTTTTATAATTTGTGCATTGTAATTCAGTGACGTACTCGTTTTCCGTGTGCTAGCGGCTTAAAAGAATCCATCACCACTTACAATCAAGTGTGATAGCAGTCGGGCAATGCCTGATAATAGATTAAAAAGTATCAACGGCTTTATGTGCTTTCCTAGCCACCGGGTGAGTCACCGCAAGCTTTCTAACACAAGGCTGCTATAGAATGGCAAATAAAGATAAGCAATCACGCTTACAGAGATCAGACAACACTAAAGTATCGCCTGCATAGATAATCGTTTTTATTAGTATTCGAAAGTGTTCGCTGTGGGTACAATCTATCATAGAGATTTATTGCTGATCGAGCAGAAGTCGAAATTTAGGGTCAGTTCACACAGAGACGCGAGGCGACGCGACAATTCTTGAAGAGGCAAGTGGTTACGCACTGCGCAGCGCGACGCCGAGAGATACATCGTGACGTCGCGAGGCGCATAATGAAGTCGCTGGCAGGGCATCGATGAAGCGCCGCTGCGTCGGGATGCGTCGCGCTGTAAATTTTCAAATTATCTCAATAGAATGTGTATCTTATAGAGTAGTAAATAAAGTTAAATTTCTTATACTACTATATTACTATGTGCGCGCCGCTTCGCGTCGCGTCACTTCTCAGTGTGAACTGACCTTTAATCTCTGAAATGAGATAAACGAAAAAAGAGGGCAAACCCTAACAATGGTTTAATTCAACACAACAGCAATTGTCAACATGTTTCAAATTAATATTTTTATCAGTACGTTTAAAAAAGGTTACGATTAAAAATAATTCTTGTTCGCAATTAAATTTTTACCGTCTACGTTTTGCTTGTACTCCAATCGCCTTTATGAAAAGATCCCGCAGCGTAAACCGATGATTTCAATCTTGTGAACTGAAATACATTTTCGTTTCATTCAAATAAGCCTTTTCAAACTCGACCACTCGTAAAAAATTCAATCTACGGATAAACACTTCACCGATAAAGAGATTCAAACGGACTCCCAACATCCAATTTGGATACAGGTTTCTATTTTACAAATATACAAACAGCGGGAAAATATTTTCAGATAGCTTTATTTAACACCCGTACAGACATAATAGTCAGCGGTTTGACATAAATGACATTTCTCTGACATAAATTAATAGCTCCATAATCACTTTCAGTATTCTACACGACGACTTCCTTAAAGTATAACTAATGTAGGTAATAGATACTCCTGAATATTGTTGAATATCGAAAATACTTTTGGTTTTTGAAAAACAATTGAAGAAAAATTGTTCATTATTATTTTCCATACTTATAAAACAAAAAACAAAAGATGACATATCCATAAACCAAAAAAAATGTCATATCCATATTAAGACAATAATAAAGCCAGGAAAAAATATGTGTTAAAATAAAAAGAAACTAAATGCTAATTACAACTAATAAAGCCATAAAATCTCCAAGCTTACGATAAAATGTTTCAAAATCAATGTCACTGAGAATAATTTATGTGGAAAGAAAATTCCTCTGTTGTTAATCGCGATTTAATCACCGAATAGCCAAATACTCAAAAAGTATACAATATAGCCAGTAAAGGAAACTATCACGAATTTCTAAGAGCAAATAAATATATTTTGACAAGATGTTCAGTTTACCACACCGTATTCAAGAAAATATTTCCTATTATCATAACCCGCACAGAATTGAGGGCAAATCTCTACCTACACGACAAGGTGAAACGCCGTACAGATTGTTAACTTTAATTTTAGCAATTCAATACGGTACATGCCCTTAAAAATCACATTATACCGATGACAAAAGAACACATAGTCCACCTGATGGTAAGCTTGTGGCCCGTGGACATCTCCTTAATTCATCATCAAAACACAGAAGCGTTGTCACTCCTGTGGACTAAGATGAAATGCCTCGTTTCCAGTAAAAAAGAGTCTCCAGATCTCTACATTCATAATACGAAACACAGCAGCATCAAGCTGTTATTTCACGCTGGTTTTCTGTGAGAACGTGATTCTTGCCCGGTCGAGCCGACCCATTCGTGCTACAGCCATAATATAGCTGCAGCGTGCTCTACTACGTATACCACATATATATTTATAAAAACCATTTGAAATGTCATGTTAATAAATTATTTTTATTCAGTGTTTTCCGAACAAAATCAACAGCGTTCCTTGGTAGGTTGGCGGGCAGCCAAACAGTGAAAGTTAGCAACTTGCCCTTACAAATTTATTTATACACCAACGTCCTGGCAAACGTCGAAAACGTGAGGGAAACGCGGTCGAAATGGAAAGTGAAGGCGGATTTGTGAATAAACAAACAAACATTATAGCCTCGCGATGGAAATTCTACGTGGCTCCGGGAGAACTTCTAATTCAAATATCTCGACAAATAATCTGCCTTTGACGTCACCAGTGTGGCTTTGGAGAGGTTTTATTGCTTTTTACTGACATTTTTGATTCAACCTATGATTGCTATATTTCAATTCATAAAAAACATTTTTATAACTATATTTATATATATATATTCTTCGGGTATGCGAGGCAGGCATATCAGTTACGAAACCCTTCTTAAGCGCTTTAACATGACCAGTTTATCCAAACGAAGAGGGGTTTTAGATTTGTTATTTTTATTTAAATTACTCCACAATATCATAGACTGCTCAGAACTTTTACAAAAGATTAATTTTAGAGTTCCCTTCAGGCCTCCACGAAAACCTATTACTCCACTCAGTCCTCCATTACGACGAACTGTTTTGGGATCACATTCGCCAATTTGTAGGATGATCAGACTTTTTAACCAAATTAGCGATCTCGTCGACATTAACCATGTTTCATTGGGAAAGTTTCGAAAGGATGTCTATATGATAGGTACCTCAGGTTATAAACATTTGCCTTGTTAAACACTTTTTCCTTTTTTTTAATTTTTTTCATTTTTTTAAATATTGTAAATCCATACCTTGCCGCTCTGTTTTTGGTCAGTTTGTTTTATAATAGCAATACTACAGTGTTTCTATTCAATAAGTATAAATTCGTCTTGTAATTGTCGCGATTAAAGTTATGCATGTGGTGTTTACCTGTAATTGACTGGGTACTTAGTTTTTTTTTTACTATATCGCTTGATTTATACGGAAAGATGTTAGTGCATAAGTTGTTGGTAAACCAATTTAAATAAAATAAAAATAAAATAACGATTTCTTAAATTTACGCGAACACTACACATTGAATAAAAGTATATTTACGGATTTTATCGCGTTTAATTATTATAACTTATTTTTAAAAACAAACACAGATAATAAACAAGTACATAACCCACCTTATTGGTATACAATTTCTGTGATCCGTGGACATCTTCTACATCTATTCTCAATTAAGAAAAAATGTAATGCCTCGCTATCAATAGAAAGTGCCTTCCAGGTCTCGTTATTGACCTTTAAGGGAGTATGCTGCATTATTCTGCCGTGTAACGCTGGTATGATGTTCAAGGTAATCCTTATCTGGTCGAGAAAACTTTAATAGTGAAATATAGCTAGAAATCAAAATTAGACAAATGAATTCTATAAGCCTATCAAAAAACACTAAAATACATATTTATACTTGTGATTGTTGTTATTGGTATAATAACTCCATCTTTATTTATAAAAAGGATCAACACACGTGACCGTGCAGTTCTGGAGTAAAAATATCTACTACCCCATATCGCCCCAAGGTGGTCGTAAGATGTGACGGAGAAAACAAGCCAGGAAAATCAAAAATGCACAACGTTAATATTCAAATTTTCACTTCTGCCGGCACTCCCGAAATGCAACCCGTCGTTTTTTTTATTATCATAACTGTTTACTTGCATATCCTATGGCTGTTTTAAGGGGCAATATAGGGAAACTAAGATAGAAAATGGACAGGAGCATTTTCCTGATAAAAAAATTGAATCCCGGATCGGGCTAAAAATCAATTATTGAGTTTTCCGTCAAGAAATTATCAGTAGCTGCCCGGAGTGAGGATGTTGGCGGTGTCTCCCCCCCGTGCCTCGGAAAGCACGTAAAGCCGTTGTCCTGCGTCTTATCTCTCTCCGGTCGTGTCGGTTTACCGTACTACCGGGTTATGAGAGTGAGGGAATAGAGAGTGCACCTGTGCTTGCACATACACTTGGGCGCTATAATCCTGTCCTGTGGCGATGGCTAGTCTCAGTTGAAGCCGACTGCCGTGACCAAAATTCGGTCTGGAAGATATTATTATTCTCCAATATTTAAAATGACTGGTTTCGCCCTACGCCATCATTAGCTTAATCATTTGCAAGTATGTTCTAAGAGTAGTATTAAAAATATACGTAATCATGTACCAAAATAAATCATTGTGTACTCGAAATTTATGCGGCTTTTAAATGTCCGCAAAAGTTTTTAACTACATTTTGTGTCATGCTCCTAAATCCTAGAATTACATGAATTCAAAACTTATCCTCAGTTATTTGCATAATATTTTGTAAAATAACGTTAAAACATAGAGAGCAGCGGTATAATTTAAAAATAAATAATCTTGTGATTTTTAAGCTATTGATTCGGTTTCGACGGCCTCGTTAGTCTAGTGGTTATAAGCGCAACTGTTGGTCATATGGTCCCGGATTCGAATTCCGGATCGAACTAAAATCAATTATTGAGTTTTTCAAGAAATTAACACAGCAACCCTGAGTCTCTATCACGCAAGCCGTTGGCTCTGCCCCTGATCTCTCTTAGTTTGTTCTCGGATTACCGTCCCATTGGGAGCGAAGCAAAAGTAAGTGCTGTGTTTGTGCATACACTTGGGCATTTTAATCCTGTCCTGTCCTAGGGACTAGTTGACCTGACCCAAATTTAGTCCGAAATTCATCATTATAATATTGTGATCTTCAAAATTGTCATAATTACATACTTAAAACATACAGTTTAACTTCTCTTCAAGTGGCAACCCAATATAGAACACAACCAAATATAGAACGTACTATTCATACACGGACGGAAACGTCCATGACGGAGAACTATAGAATTCCCCACATTGTGGAACAAAATGAGACATTGAAGGCACTAAAATGACAAGCAATAATTTAACCGACAATGTAGGCAGAGGTGCGCTCGACGCGTCCCCGTTCCTCTAAACAGAAGTTATGGTGTTAAGTAATGGCCTGCCTTATATATGCTTTAGGGCGCGCACGCCTTTGTGCGAAGCTTTATACGGTCGTAAAGTCGACTGTCTGCCGTCACAAACCGTGCCCACCTTAGTAAATGAGAAACAGAATCGTAAATATGTTTTTATGTGCAAGGACAGTGCATCAGCGCGTTGATATTGAGTTATGAATTAGCTGAAACAACTCCGCAGTGTTGTGGACGAGTTTCTTATTACGAGTCTCTCTTACAGGGTTGTAATAAGAAACATAATGAACGTGAAAGTGTGTCCTTTTTCTTCTTTTGCAATCTAAACCGCAGAACCAAGTTCTCTCGTATCTTTACCAGAGACAAGTGAAATTTTTTAAAGTTATTTATTTTTTTTTACATACCACTTTTACTTTTCTTACATTGTCATCAATTTCTAAGCTACGTTAAAAATTTCAAGTCTCACTCTCATCGGGATGTTATGTTAAAATCAGTTACTAAGTTCCATCCGAACAGATACATATAAAAGCGTTAGTTAGTTAGTAAAAACGTGGTAAAATAGCTGGTTTCGTGAGTTTAGTTAGGGCCTAATTTTTACAATTATTTTTGTTAATCAAATGCGGTTGAATTTACAGGACGTTAACAATACATGAAAAAAAGCATTTTAACATAGATCCACACTGTAGCTATATTATGGTTTCCGGACGAATGGGTCCACCCGACCGGGGGAAAACCACGTTCTCACAGATCACTAATGTACTCGTAAAACAACATTTTTTATATAATACGGGTGACAAACGAGTACACAGTTCACCTGATGGTAAGTGGATACTATGGCCCATAGACATCTAAATTTATCCTCGATTAAGAATAAAAATGCAAATACGTTGTCACCCCTGAAGACTGATATGGAACGCTTCGTTTCCAATAAAAAGGTATTCTGTGTTAGCGTGGTCCTATCCCGGTCGAGCTGACATATTCGTGCTACAACCATATTAAAGCTGCAGCTTAGCTCTACCACGTATAAAGCAACTTAGTGCTGCTGTGTTTCCTATGGTTAGTTTTTACTTAGTCCTAGGGTCGACAACATTTTGATTCTTAATCGGAATTAGTTAAGTTGTCAATGGGCCACAACCGCCTTTATGGGTTACCGCATTCACTTACCTGTGTATGGTAAACTGTATGCACCTTTGAAAACTTTTATAATTAAGATCTTCTTTTAAAAAATTAGCAACTGATATGTGAATACAAAATGTATTCACCATCAGTTTGATCCACTGCCGCAACTGTCTACTCACTAGGAAGGGTTAGCTGCAATATCTGAACTAGGCAGACGGATCAGTATCAAACGTATCTCAATTTCGCCGCTGCTTTCTCTCCCCAATCTGAATGTGTTTCGTCTGTCACCAACCCGTAGCAAGAACGTAGCCTATTGCTTGAGTCAAGCATATTGCATAATGTTTGCGTTGGTGAATCATCTACGTATTTGCCTCTTGCTTAATACGATTCTTTATTTTTTGTTTGACATTACGTTTTGACAGCGATTGCGAGGGACTTGATTAAGTAGAGTAATCTTTAGTCGGGCAGCCAAAAATACTTTGTGCTTGCTCAAGCGTCTGGATGCGAGCATCAAGCTCCTTGAGGCATTTTTTACCGTCGACTCTTGCAATAGCCCAAGACACTAAGACCAAAAAATTAATAAAAAAACCGCAGTTGCCTGCCAAGCGTGGCAAATATGATATATCCTAGCCCCACCCCTCACCCCATACTCCCGATTATAATCTGTGGGGATCATGTTTAGCAGTGGAATTTTGCTCAGCTTTAATGAATTGGTAATGGCATTGTATTAGTTAAAAAGATTGATAGCTACTTAATTAAACAAAAAATATCTAAAAATGGCGTATAAAGTAGATTAATCTTCTAATGTGAGAATACTGATATATATACTTTCATATTAAAATGTTAAATAATATTTTATGTAAAATGTTAAATAATGATATGTTATGTAATATTTATAAAATTTCTGGAGCCATAAACCTAACATACTTTGTAAAAAGCTGTATAATTGCGGAAAATGTAGATATGACTCTTCACAATTTTCAACTTCATCAACGCATAAAAGATGAGCATTTTTGAGGTTTCCTACAAACAGAGAAAGTTTTTTTAACGATGTCGACAGACCGAGATTATTTGGAGCTTCGGTAAAAGTTCCGCTAGCATAAAAACTGCAAGTGCCGACTCTGTCTAGAATTTGTTTTGGAGCAAAAAAATCAAATCACTCAACTATATTTTAAATTATGGTGTTTTAATAAACATCAGATACGTACATACTTAAATATACTTAATACTTTTTATTATTTTGTACACTCATTCCGTTTCACCGTGAATACTCTATGAGCATCGAAGGCTAGCTCAAATTTCATAGGATTCGAGTTCGATCCCCGCTTACACAGTTATTTTACGGAATATGGTTGATAAATGAGCACAAAGGCTCTATATCTATTTATCTCTAAATCTGTTTATTTGAAACATAAAAGATTTTTAATATTGATATGGTCACTATAAGATGTTGTTAGGTTAGCTAATTACGCAAAAACTTAAGACAGAAGAACACTTAAGTAAGGACTGTAACTAACTTTGTAATCCTATATGTTTATATTGAATTACAAAGTTATTTGCGCAGTTGGTGTATCTAGAAAACTGCGTCGAATTTGCAAAATATTTTGGCTTTTTCTTAATCTATACACTAAAAACTAATGGCAATCTATATTTGAAGCTTCTATGTCTGCTAGAAGTGCCTCAGAGTTTTGATAATTGGTCAGTCAGTGAGTGACAAAATTAAAAAAACTTTGACTAGTAATCATTGTTAAACTACTAGTTCGAATTGAATAAAATTTTAAATTCTTCTAGTTTTGTCCACGACGAAGTTATAGGGAGTCGAAAATGGCCTGAACTGCTTTGAGTAAAGTATGGTACGGCCGTGCCGCTTTTTTGCTCGACTTGGCGGGGGCACTACCGTGCCCTCATAATCGGCTCCGTAATACAGAAAACTCTAGGAAGAAATTATCTTTTTCATGTTGCGTTTACCAAAAAAAAGCCAAAAATAAAAGAAAAGGATTGCAACCCAGCAACGTTACATACTTTTCGTTTGTTACTTTTGTTCTCAAGGACAATTTGATTGTTAGGATTTTCATAATCGTTAGATACCTTTGTTGTACTAATCATCATCATCATTACCGACATTTAAAAGTCCACTGCTAAACATGGGCCTCCCCCAAGTAACGCCAAAATACATCTGCATTTATCGACTACAGGCACGTTTTACCGGGTCGTCACTCAACACTCGTTTTTAGATAATTCTTAGAAGGACAAAATTCAGAAGCACAAAGATAAACTTGTTACTCGCACCAAGTTTACTCAACTTGTAGTGTAAAGTTAATTATATAGGTGCGTCCATCTCAAATACGCTGCCTGAATTTGATGACAGGAAAATAAACAAGCGGCTCTGTGACACAGCTTCTATGTAAATGGTGCGGCCTTGACCACAACACAATTAAGTTTCACGCGGAAAGTGTTACGAACAGTATTATATAATAAAAATATTCATTTGTTTATTGCCAATTTTCCTTTCTAAACTTTTTAAAGAAACGTTCACAAATAATAGTCACGGTCTGGCAAACACAGCTTTAAGTAACCCCTCCACTATATGAGTGAGAACCTGATGTATCATGCAGAGATTCGATAGATGCAAGCTGCTGAAGGCAGTGTTGCCAATCCGAAGTTTATCTCCAAGGTAGATATTAATTCAGGTAATAGTGGTTTTCTGCCAATCCTACTTTTTTATAGAATTAGGGTGACAAACGAGCACACAGTCCACCTGAGCGTAAGTGGACGCTGTGGACCATAGACGTCTACATTCGGCCTCGATTAAGAATCAAAATCCAGATGGGTTGTCGCCCCTGAGGACTAAGATGGAATACCTCAATTCCAATAAAACGGGTTCCTCGATTGTCTACACTCACCATACGAAACACAGCAGCATCAAGCTGCTATTTTACGCTGGTATTCTGTGAGAGCGTGGTCTTACCCCAGCGAACCGACCCATTCATGCTACAACCATAACATAGCTGCAGCGTGTCTCTACCACGTCAAAGTATTATACTTTGAAAAGTTAGTAGATCTAACACCTATATTTCTTTTAAGTTTTTTATTAACCTCCAATAACAATGTGATACCAATAATTAATGTTTCATTTGGGTAACAAATATTTCACCACTTTTTATAAGGAGCCCCATGCAGGATCATTGATCATCAATTCCCAAAATAAAATCCGAAACAAATCCAAAATTGGAAAACGTAGATATATCATGATAAGTTTAGTGTATCCCAATTTACTAGTTTTTACATATAAATATTCCATTCCTTTATTCGTATAAATAAACTTAATTGAACCTGAAGACAATTTACAGCAATGACAATTGAAAATTTACTTGAGATTTTATGGTATTTTAATATTAGAATCAATTAATGTAAAATCTTCAATACGATATCCTTGAGAGCAATTCTTTTATTTTTCTATACTAAAATTAGTTTGAGTTGCGAAACGTTCATACATTTACTTTCACTAAGGAATTCCCGCCTCTTAAATGTAGTGATTATATTCTCTTTGGTCAGAGCATAAAGTAATGTGCTCTCTCTATTCTTTATTATATTCAATGAACCCTTTGAAGGATTAGGTAAATAGAAAGATTAATGAAAAAAAATTGAAGGCATTCGAAATGTTGGTAGATTTTTTCTGCAAAGTAGAAGTATAAAAAGTAGTAAGGTAAGAGTTAGATACTAAAAGTTGGTAAATCTACCGAAAATTTGGTAGAGTTGGTAACACTGCGCTGAAGACTGTGTGTGAGGCAATGCTATGGGTAAAGTCTTTATTCAGCATTGGATGACTTGTGATAGACTGTAATGATTTTAAGACAGAACGTAGGTATTTTGTTGTCTTCTTTGTTTTTATGATTAGATTTTTTCTCGGTTTGCACTAACAGCTAACTTGCAATGGAAACTCACTGACTGTCTAAAATGTACTGAAAGTAATTAGTGGTTGTACAGTATGTTACTTGAGGAAGGTTTGTTTCGTACACCCCTACAGTGAGCTATGAAGTGAATGACGTGAAGTTACTTTTTATTCATTCGTTCGAAGCGGTTAAATTGAATACTTATACCACAACTTCTATTACAAATACCAACTTTATCTACACACAGTGCACTCATTTCTTACCAATGAACTGGCTACCGACAAACGGTGGTATGGTCGAAAATGCCAAGCCTAAAGCAAACGGATTGGTGATTGGTGCTTCATCAGTAAAACGAAAGCTTCAATTCTGGTCTCAACAACCCACCTGTCCAGAAGAATGTGTATTTCCATATAATATAAACTAACACACAGTTCACATGGTAAGTAGATGGTTTGGCCTATAGACATCTCTATACACCCTCTATTAAGAATCAAAATGTATACACGATGTCACCCCTGAGGACTAAGATATAATGCCTCGTTTCCAGTAAAAGGTTATAAGATTTTCGAAATTTTGATACTCATTTTACGAAACACATCAACATTAGGATGGTATATATATCGATACAAACATCTCGAATCGCCTATTGTAAGCTCAAAATTAACCGTTTGAAACATGGTAAAACATCGTATGAGAACGCTTTATGTCTAATATCTATCAATCCTTCAAACGCCAAGTGCAATACGAAAAATAGAACTGTCGGAAAAAATCGCAAGACCGATCTTTTGAACTCCCGACGAAAAGAAAAGGAAGGGTCTTTAGTTATAAGTTTTTATCCTTGTATCTGTATTTGTATGTGGCATCATAGCTCCTGAACGGATGAACTGGTTTTGATTAAGTTTTTTTTTCGTTTTAAAGGTGTCTTGATCGAGATTTTTCTTAGCTATGTTTCAAGAAAATCTATTCAGCTATATGAAATTAAGCGTGGAATAGTTCTCATCTAAAGCGAAAGCGAAAGCGAAAGCAAGCTCTTCGCTAAGTGACACCTCGTGCTTTACAAGTCATCATTATATCACACATGGGATCGAAATCGACAAAAGATTTAAGGTACGATGAAGCTTCAAATCTAACGCAGAAATAAAATATTACATCTAGTAATGAACAGGAAAATATAGTCCGACGGTAAATAAACCCAACACTACCAAATTTGCCGCAATAAAATATTTCCCCTAATACAACCCAGATCGTAAAAATATCAAAATATAGAATTCGTACACACCTGCACACTCATAATTCACGCACCATAATAATTTCAGCCCCTCGTCCTACTGTCACTTAGACCGTCCTTTTATATATTTTAAACATCGCCCTGCACACGACACACGTCCGTCACAAGGAATAAAACTTACGCGGCACCGCAAACACATTATATCGTCGGAATGTGTATTTGTTTGGTGGAGATTGTGTACCTATTTATTTTTCTCACCCCTCTTGCCTCTCGTCCCTATCCCTCGTCGCCCTTTCGTGACACTCACATTATTTGCCCACCCCGGGGCGCTTGCCCACGTGAGCCTGTGCGGGTGCCAAAACGTATTATATCGGTGACCACAATCAAAATTATTTATGCCTTACAAAACTCCGGCTTTGTCCCAAACGCTAGAGCTTGTGTGTTTCGTCCTAAATAATTGCTTTATTCGACTGCCTTAATAATATTTCTGTAATTAAAAATTCGCCTGAATTTTTTCATCGCGGAAGGGTGTTTTGGGACAATTTATGCATATTTTTTGGTAAACATTTTCCGAGCAACGATTCATCGTGGAACGTCCGTTTTAGAATTATATAGTTTTTATGACTTTTAAAAATAGCTCGTCATAATAACTTTCAATTTTAGAGGCATAACAATACTGAAATCATAGTAACTAAAAATTATGAAAGTTTTTAATTTTATTAAACGTATTATTGATGCCTGCTTTAGAATTTTAATGAAACTTCATTGATACTGCTGCTAAAGAAATTCTGAGAACAAAAATCTATCAACTTTTGATAAAAGCATAATCTGTGGCCCTATTGTAGTCAGGTCGGAATTTTTTGTGTAAAAGCTTATCCAAATTAGGAAAAAATAAGAATCAGCAGATAATTAATATCTGATGAGATCGATAAATGACGAAAGTTTACGAGACAAAGCTCTTATTTTTAAATAGTCCATTATACAAAGCGCTGAGGAGTTATAATGCAGAAGTAATGTAATAGAAAAATTGTGGAGCCTATAAATCTTGTCTATTGTCAATAAATATTATCCTGTTCCATAAAAGTCGTTAGTATTGTGCGTGCCCTATGGGCAGTAACGTTGCCTCGAGGTAACATGTTTAAATATATACCTTAGACCCAGCAGTATTTAAAAAAATTACAACTGTCTGATATGACATAAATTTAAATATGGAATTTGAAAAATAAAGCATGACGTTTAATATCTAACCAGGCAATTAAAAAAAACTTATTACATAAAATATCGCCGTCTGTCTCGAATATAATATAATAATACAAAACTCTGAAATATCTATACAAGTTTCCTGAACCCATTGAATGAGTTGGATGATTGATTCTCTGAAGCCAGTATCACACAACGGTTGTGTAATATTGTGCGCACAGTTTTGCGATTTTGATTAAGAAGTAAACAAAACAAACAAAATTTCTGTTATATATGCAATAGGAAGCAATCGATCAACACCGATATAGCCCGAGGAGAACAAACATACCTCACTCGGTCGGGGCCCGCTCGTCTCATTGATTCGGGATTATCCGTCAAGATTAGACCCCCGCTTACGATCACTAACTATTCACACTGATGCCTCTTTTATTATACTTATACATCCCTCATATAGACATAGCCTGATTGTTTTTTCTTAAAAGAAACTTTTCAACACAGAAAATAATGCTGGCGGTAATATGCAAGAAAGATATTAAAATAATATTGCTCAATACTTATTAAAATAGTCCAAAACTGAATCTTAAATTTCATAGCATGCAAGCAGCCTAGTTTGATACCCGTTAACACTAAAACTGTCAATTAAAAGTTTCATTGGAGACATCTCAGAGAAAAGAATATTTCGAGGCAAGAATTTTTACGTGTTAGAGCTACGCTGCAGCTATATCATGGTTGTAGCACGAATGGGTCGGCTCAAACGGGGAAGGATCACGCTCTCACAGAATACCACCGTAAAATAGTAGCTTAATACTGCTGTGTTTCGTATGGTGAGTGTAGCGATTGGGAGACTCTTTTTTACTGGAAACGAGGCATTCCGCCTAAGTCCTCAGGGGTGACAACGCATCTGTGTTTTGATTCTTAATCGAGAATAAATGTAGATGTCTATGGGCCACAGCATCCACTTACCATCAGGTGGACTGTGTGCTGGTTGTCATCGTCATTCTATAAAAAAACATGTTAAGTTCAACAAACGGAGTGGTATAGCAGACTCTTCTCTGCTCGACAATCTTCAAAAACTAAAGGGAGACCTGTGTCAAACAATTTCGTTGTCGCTCTAGTTTATAAGGGACTTCTTTTTGAAATTTTACCAACCTGAACAAAAGAAGTATTTTTTCATTTCGGCTGTAAGTTTTTTGTAAATGTGTTACGCGACATATATGTCAAATGAGGACGTATTTTGTTGATTCTTCTTTCATTAAATAATTTATGCTGCAGGGTTCCTCCAATTTTAAAGCTTTTCCCATATAAATTTGGAGGAAAATTCTACGCTTAAGACAGGCTAAATAAGAGATGGAATTTCTAAGTAAAATAACTATTTAGACGACAATGAGATTGTGACATTTCTTAAATTTATTTTTACTAAAAAGTGTAAGTCGATTTCAAAAAACTAATAGTATGCATTTCTTTTTTACATTCTGATGTCAGGGGATTGAATACTTCTATACTTTTTATACCTATCTATATTCTATACTCTAATGTCTTGGCACAGACTTGAAGTTATTATGTTACATGTTTTATTCTTTTTAGTACTTTGAAATCAGCTTTTACTTTTAGAAGACAGTTTTCCTGAGTAACTTTAGTGACACGTACGTTACAATACATGGATTCCCTTACATCGCCAGCAAATATACAGTTCTTAGAAACTTTACTTGAGTATATATTTTGAATGACCTAATTCCTAAACTTCGTTTAGATCCCTCATATCCCAAACAATTTGTGACGTTATTATAATGAAATCAAATTGAACTCAAGTTGCCTTAATGTATTACTAATTTTAGCTTCAACAGCTCCATATTTATGAATTCGGCACATCTCTGTTAATAATACTAATGCATCTGATAACTACATTTTCAATATAAAATATTTGAAATAAATAATCAAACGTAATTCTTTATGTTTATGTGATTCGATACCGGTGGAGGACCGTGCTTTGTGATGTTCGTTGGTGAAAGCCTTTTAAAGTAGTTTTAGTTCTAGTCCGCACCAGTGGACTTGTGGAGCAGTGCAATGATGATGGTGATGGTGTTATTCGATGACCTTATTCTTATTTTTATATAAACCCTTACCTATTTTAATAATTTATTGCTTCTGCGTACTATATTCATAACCTAAGAAAAACAACAGCGAGAGTATAAAAGTGTCTATATCTAGGTTTGAGTCATGTCAAGATTTACCACATGAACATTATAAAAAGTTCTGACATATAACCTGATTTTCATTAATAAGGGTTGACATTTTCTTGCAAACGTAATTAACTAATGTGAGTTACTACTTACGCCATCAATTCATGTTGCAGATATCCTTACTCTCGCGTAGGATATCTACAGTATTTTATTGAAGTATTGAAAAAGTCTAAAATGTCTTAAATTCTACCGCATTCCTGACAAAAGTCCAAAAGTTCTGACATGTCATTAAGAATCCTGACATATGGTACATCATGTCAGACTTAATAATTTTTTAATAAATGGAGGTGTGTCACACGAACACACAGTCCACCTTATCTTGAGTCCCATAGGTAACTTTGTGCATTCTCAATTAAGATAATGTTGTCAAATCTGATGAAATCGTAACAACTTTTGTATGTGGAAAAGCCATACTGCAGCCATAATACAGCTGTAGCACTAATGGGTCGGTAAGACCAGGGAAGTACCGCGCTCTCCCAGAATACCAGCGTAAAATAGTATATGTGCTGATATATAGGCTGATGTGTTTTGTATGGTGAGTACTGAGAACTGGTACACCTTTTTACTGGAAACGAGGCATTTCTTCTTAGTCCTCAGGGGTGACAACGCATATCCATATTGATTCTTAATCGAGGATAGGTGTAGGAGTCTATAATCCACAGCATCCACTTACCGCCAGGTGGACTATATGCTCCTTTCTCACCATTATTCTATAAAAAAACTGCCAATTATTACGTGCAATAGTCCTAATTCAGGACCAACTACAAATCATTATTTTCGGAATGGTCGTCGATGATGACATAATACAGGTCATTTGTTCTGTAGAGTGTTTATTGATTAATTGTTGTAGTCGAATACGTAGAATTAAAATAAACTAATTTACGTACTTATAAGGGTTAAAAAATTAAAGATAGTTACAGTAACAATTTTGATTTTAAATCTTAAACAATGTCTTTACTCTTTTTCTTCTTTTAAATTATGGCTCTTCTTGACAGAATTCGGCCAGTGTCAAGTCATTCATGTCTTTACTCGGTCGCGACTAGCGGGAAGAGTGCGCAAGAGCGTGGCAACGTTGCCAACGTCACTGCCTTATATTTAACTTTCGAAAACACCACAACAATTTTATCGAAAATGTCATATATACTGTCATAATACTTAGTAAAACTGAAATTATAGTCAATTGCTTCGATTATAGCCCTAAGGTTAAATAAGCACGACTGTCAATTTTCTTAATTATATTCCCTTAACCTTAGATTTCATTTAGCGCATTAAAGTGCCGATAAAAATTGGTTACGACGATATTTTCAAACCTAATTATACGTCGACGTTAGTTAATTATTAATTTTTGGCCATGTTGATAATTAACTTTTCAATCTACATAATCATAACCAAAAATATTCAGATATTAACTTAAAGGTTAGATCGTAAAGCGTAGTGAAATTACAAAACCAATAAACGTGAAGGAAAGTCACAAAATTAAATCTATTTCATTTTAATTTCACACCATTGAGTTTAAATATTCATTTGACCATTAAAAGGATCCATTAAGTTAAACCGTGAACTCCGTATAACTCTCGACGGTGAAATTTAAAAATTGTCAGACTCCGAGCGCTAATAACGGGTAAGCGTTAAACGAACCACGGCGTGTGAAAAACAGGGTTATTTTAAAAATTAACGATAACGATTGCATTTGAATTACGTAAAAAAAGAAAAAAGAAATAACTTTATTTTTGTTTTTACAAACCACATGAAAAAGAAGCAGAAATCTTAAATACACATAATATTTAACTAAGTATAGATTTTTTTTAATTTATATAACATTAAAATAAACATGCTATTTCCAATTTGTTTTGTGTTGTTAATTATAGTGTTACTTCAATAATTGTAAACTGTTTTTTTTTTTTTTTTCAAAAAGCATCCCGCTAAGTTTCCTGCTGGTTCTTCCCAGGACAGCGGTAATTTCCGAACCAGTGATAAATAAGAGTGACTTTCAATTAGTATTATTTATAATCTATATTGAATAAAACATTTCTATTTCGATCTCTACAATACTTATTATCATAATGAAAAAGTTAAACTGAAAACTTAAATTATCATGCAGCCCTACTCCTTGGGGTATAGTACCATGATATAGTAAATTATTAAAATAGGTAAGGGTTTATATAAAAATAAAAATAAGGTCATCGAATAACACCATCACCATCATCATTGCACTGCTCCACAACTCCAATGGTGCGGACTAGAACTAAAACTACTTTAAAAGGCTTTCACCAACCAACATCACAAAGCACGGTCCTGAGCCACCGGTATCTAATCACATATACATAAAGAATAATTACGTTTGATTATTTATTTCATATATTTTATATTGAAAATGTAGTTATCAGATGCATTAGTATTATCAACAGAGATGTGCCGAATTCATAAATATGGTGCTGTTCAAGCTAAAATTAGTAATACATTAAGGCAACTTGAGTTCAATTTATTTCATTATAATAATGTCACAAATTGTTTGGGATACGAGGGATCTAAACGAAGTTTAGGAATTAAGTCATTCAAAATATATACTCAAGTAAACTTTCTAAGAACTGTATATTTAACTGTATATCGATGTGAAGGAATCCATGTATTATAACGTACGTGTCACTAAAGTTACTCAGGAAAACTGTCTTCTAAAGGTAAAAGCTGATTTCAAAGTACTAAAAAGAATAAAACATGTAACATAATAACTTCAAGTCTGTGCCAAGACATTAGAGTATAGAATATTGATAGGTATAAAAATTATAGAAGTATTCATTCCCTTGTCATCAGAATGTAAAAAAGAAATGTATACTTATTAGTTTTTTGAAGTCGGTTTACAATTTTTAGTAAAAATTAATTTAAGAAATGTCACAATCTCAGTGTCGTCTAAATAGTTATTTTACTTAGAAATTTCATCTCTTATTTAGCCTGTCTTAAGCGTAGAATTTTCCTCCAAATTTGCCAGGCCAGCCACCTGATGTCGACGACAAATCTCAGATACAGTTCCTTTAGGAACTACACCGCGAATGGACCCCTACCCACCGAAACGATGTCAATACAAAATGTTTGCGTACATACCTATGGCAAATACATATATATATCATCATCATCATCATTACAGCCTTTCACAAGTCCACTGCTGAACATAGGCCTCCCCCAAGTAATGCCACAAAGCACGGTCCTGAGCCACCTGCATCCATCGACTTCCTGCATGTCTTACCAGGTCGTCACTCCATCTAGTGGGGGGTCGCCCTACACTACGCCTACCGGTACGAGGCTGCCACTCGAGAACCTTTCTTCCCCACCGGTTATCGGTTCTTCGAGCTATATGGCCGGCCCATTGCCACTTCAGCTTACTAATCCGTTGGGCTATGTCGGTCACTCTGGTTTTACTGCGGATATCCTCATTTCTGAGTCTATCACGCAGAGAAACTCCGAGCATAGCCCTCTCCATAGCTCGCTGAGCGACCTTAAGCGTCCTCATACGGCCAGCAGTGAAGGACCACGTCTCAGATCCATAAGTCATCACTGGCAACACGCACTGGTTGTACAATCTAGTTTTTAGAGATTGAGGTATACCTGACGAAAAGATATGTCGTAATTTCCCGAACGCTGCCCAGCCGAGTTGAATCCGTCGATTGACCTCTCGGTCGAAGTTGGACTTACCTAGTCGGACTATTTGTCCCAGGTAAACGTACTCGTCAACAATATATATATATATATATATATATATATATATATATATATATATATATATATATATATATATATATATATATATATATATATATATATATATATTATGATTTTATTGCAATGATGAATAAATATTCAATCATTGCAATAATCTAACAATAATTTAAATAATTTATTAACTAAAAATAATAAACGTTAGTGCGACGAGTGCATTTAGGACTAACCATTTGTATTTTTATAAAGACATTTTATCGAGACATGTAAGTTCGCCAACACGCATTGGGGCAGCGCAACGAATAATTCCTTGCCCTAAAAACCCTCTCAGAAATGAGCGGAGACCTGTGCCCAGTAGTGGGACGTATATAGGCTGTAACTTTACTTAGGTTATTGCAATGATTGAATTGAATACTAATGACCCTCAATTTCAACCCGCTTGCCAAGCGTGGCAACTATGTTCGGCAGTGGGCTTTAATAGTATTAATTTTCGATTTCATTGAATATCATTAAATTATTATAATAATGACATTCAATGAAATCTTGTAATGGTTTTTTATAAATACATTTTATTCATTTGACCTTTATTTATCATGTGATATTTGCACACCGATTTAAATAGTATGTTAGACATAACTTTAATTATGTAAAACCATTATTTAACAGATATTCTATGCAAATAGACGGTTTTGAATTTGAATTAAATATTAAAATTGTAAAGAATAAAACCACAATACACAATACTTTTAACAATTATAAACGTAGTACATAATATGACGTTGTAATATAACGCAACAAAAGGGTCTACACTCCGAATAAGCTGCGGTTACCCACAACACTCATTTTCAGGGCAATCCACTTAAGATCCTAAGAAGATAGTGCATTTATAGTTTGAGAAAAAGGAGATTACTACCTAGCATTAAAAAAAAATTAGCGATTTAGTACGCGTATAAGCGTAATTTCAAATGATATAGCGATGAAATTATAGATGATAAAGTAACTAAGCAGATAAGTCTGAAATAAAGTCTTTCTATATTATATCAATAATTATAATATAATATAAGAATACGGAATATATAATTATCTTAATAAGTAAGAAAACTAAAAAAATAATCGAACAACGTAAGTTAGAAAATAGATGGAAACTACATAAAAAATAAATAAACATTCTTTCACGTAACAAAAGTGAGACATCTTTAAAACGCTACATGGCAAGAGTATATCAGCTTATGTTGTGCTAAGTCATTTTACCATCCTAGGCTTTATCACCACTCGCCACTAGATTAAGACAATAGTAATAATTTTGGAATCCAATGTGACTAAAAATTCTTTCAACATTTTCATACAGTAGTAGCATAGTAGCATGTTTTTAAATTTTTTTAAAGCTTCCTAAAAATTATTAATAAAAATTAAAAATAAATTAATTTTACAGTAAAAAGTTTTTTTTAAATATAAATTCAAACGCCAGTGACGTCATTATATCACTTTAGTAACACCACTGCAAGGTGAAATGATAAAACACTCCTGTTTACGATGTCAAAATTAAAAAACATATGCCATTGTTTGCAATGACATTTCTTCATAGAGGTTATACGAGTATATGTTTCATTATAACTCATGATGATCCTAATGTAAAATAAAAGTCAGAAAGCGAGATTTTATAACAGCGTAATATACAATTTTCGATAGTTTCAAAATCAGTTCCTCTATAAAGCATCTCAAAGAATAACATCAGAGCTGATATTACTCTCCATTTTATTTAATTCATTTTTTCATGTAAAATATGTAGCAATCTATATAGACACCTAAGAACTTCACCGATCGTGCAAATGGTATGCATTTCTCATAGAATCTGATATTCAAGGTGTCTCGTTTCTGTTTAGGTTTTAAATAATATAGCATTATTTTTTTCTGTAATTTCTTTAACCAGTCATGCATGAAAACTAGATAAATAACAAGTAAATAATACAGCACGATAAATTGCAATAGTATAAAATTAAATTTATACCTAAAATAAAATAAACAAAGGTCCGAATCAAATTTGTTCCTAAATCATCAAAATGGTCGCAAATCATCGGCCTGCAAGCAGTCTTATCACTTCCTAGGTATGGGCATAGTAGATAATAAACATATTTTTTTAATTTTTATTAAAAAAAAATATAAACCACGTCTCTTTATTATATTCTTGTACTGTCATCCGAATTTGAGCAATATCTAGCAATATCAATATTTCAAGTTTCGGAACGATAAACAAATAAACACGAAAGTGACTTAATAAAACGTGGTTAATAAAACGACTTAATAAAAATGCTGTAGTTTGTTTACGAGTCGAGTCGTGGTAGCACAAGCTAAACGCTTGCTATGTATTTCACATATACAGGTAATTTAAATTAATAGTATGAAATTTAATTCACATCCAAAAGAAATCCTCTCGATAGATTATCAATTCATACCAATAATGATACGCGAGGCTATTGAAATTAAAAAACATAATATTTTCAATGGAGAAGGAGGCTGAATAACTACCACCTGCTTGGTATCCTGTAATTTATAAAATTAAAATTAAACCCAAGCATAGCACTGCAATACTTCAAAACACAGTAAGTGCATTCTGCGTAGATCGGACCATAAATAATAATTAAAAATCTGAAAGTACTCCGGGTTAATATTGACATGGGGCCGTCAGTCACTTTAGTCCCACGTGACCATTTCGGATGCTGGAAAGCGTCCCAAACATCGGGAATTAAAAATCAAATAAATTAAATGCGTAAAAGTAGTTTTAATAAAAATACATATAGTTCAATACATGGAAACATTTCTTTATTATAGCAAACAAATAGCGCAAAGACTAAATCTTAAATTATTAAAAATGTTCACAAATCGTGATTATCGTCTGCCCGCAATCTGTTTACTGTGAAGGGCTGACGATAATCATGAGGGTTTACTGCGAACTTCCTTTGGTGCGCATAGAAAAGAATAAATAATGGTACTTCGTACTCGTAAATCAAGCGCTCATCGTAAATACGCCGCTTTCTGGGTTCGATCCCCAATTCGAACACATTGAAAGTAAAGATCGTGAGGAATAAATAAAGGTCAGCGCGACGGACTGACTAATTGTTCCACAACCCTCTTAAGGCTGATTTACACATGGTCAGTATCAAAAGTCAGTTATAATTAGGGCCCGGATTAATATGTAAATCCATATTTTTAATTGAAATGGTTTTTGTTCTTGAATATGTTTTCTACATATATTATGATATTTTGATCAAGAAAATGCAATTTCTATTTTCCATATTTTTCCATATTTCAAGTATAAATCCATATTCCACAAGAAATTAAATAAATTTATCCATATCTTCATTATTTTATGTTAGGTTGATGAGAAGGTATGTGAAATGACTAAAAATTAGTTTTAGATGACGAAAATGCCAGCAAATCCTTTTTATTGGCGTGTGAAGAACTTCTTTAATGCAACCACCAAACGTCAGTAAAGCTTTTTAATGATGCAATGAGAGTTTTGTGGCCTTATGGAGTTAAACATGACCAAGTTGTCTTGCTACTTAGTGATGCTGCTCCTTGTATGGTAAAAGCTGTAGATTTCCTACAAGTTTTGTATCCAAAAATTATTCATATGAAGTGCTTGGCTCATGGTATGAATAGATTTGCTGAATGAATAAGGTCTCAGTTTAAAAAGGCTGACAGTTTAGTATGAAACGTAAAGAAAAAGTTTTTGAAAGCAGCAAGCAGGATCTTAAAATTTAAAGAGTTGGTATCCCGACATTTCTTTACCGCTAGAGCCAGTGCTGAACCGCTGGGGAACTTAGCTGAGAGCAAATGAATACTATGCCCAGTATTACACTGAAATCAAAATGATTATCTTTGAATTGGAGAATAAAGCTGCTGATATTTCAATCTCAAAAGAACTTCTCCAAGATTACCCTACGTAACTATTTGCTTTATGTACATAAACACTAATTATTGCTTTTTATCATACCATATAAAGGCACTCGAAAATTCTTCCACTTCTCTAAATGATAATTTGATGACTATCGAAAATATTTTTAGAATCAGAAGGTCCCGTTGCTGAAGTAGCGAGGCAAAAATTACTCTATGTACTGAAAAAAAAACAAAGGATTTCCACACAGCATGCTGTTGATTTTCTTTAGGAAAGGATCCTAAAGAAAATCAACAGCATGCTGTGTGGAACATTAGAAGGCACCATAGATGTGCCCTACTCACTTGCAGAATTATGCAAATTTAAATAAGCTCCAATCACATCCTATGATGAAAAATCATTCAGCTAGAATAAAGCATTATTTCGTCCAAACAGAAAATTTAAGGAAACACGTAATTATATACTGTAATTTAAATAATAATGAACCTAAGCTAAGTAAAATCGTATTTTTTTTGTTTTTTCTTAATAGGAAATCGTTTTAATGTACAATGTCGTTATCTTTTATTACACATATTTTTTCCATATTTTAGGATTTTAAGTCCATATTAAATGTACATATTTTGATATTATATATACATATTAATCCGGGCCCTAGTTATAATAAATAACATTATTTTAACTGACTTTAAATTTCAGGCCAGTCAGTGCAGACCCGATAACGATATAGTGTAAATTGATTTAAAGTCGGTATTAGCCTTGTCTAAACGGCCAAGTCAGTAGCTGATCAGCCGCTGGCGTAAGGTTGTAGGGTGACAACAATTCGTCAATATTCTTCGGTGCTATTCTCAAAGCTAGTTTGTATTCTGCAGGATCGTCAAATCTCAATTGATTTAACAACAAAACAGAACCTCTTGTTTCTCTTCTGTCTTCTATACATTTTCTTATTCAATGTCGTTTCTTTTGAATATCCCTTCTTCTAACATTTTGTTCAACTCTTCCAAGAGCAGATAAGTACGTTTCCGTGAATTTATTTTGGTCAGCTGACGTCAATAACGTGCGTACACCGTGAAGAAATTATTACGGCTAGGTACTGACCGCATGTAAACAGTGAGAGTCAGCTTTCGGCGTCAGCACTGACACCTGTTATTGACCCTGTGTAAATCACCCTTTAGAAACATGTGCTTGTACTATACTTCTGTAACTTCATACTCAATAAATACTTAATAAAAACGTAAATCTCATTCTAAAATTTTATTTCCTGGTCAGCATATTTGTAAGTATTGTGGACTTCATTTATGCATGCAGGCATGTATAATCCATAAATAAAGTCTGCGTGCATGGAACGTAACCTATATTTTTCACACAGTATTTTAAAGTTTTGCCAAACATGTCACAACATGTTTTAAACGTGCTTGTGATCGAAAATTCGATACTCGTTCCTCGTAAATGACCCATTACACAAATCGCAACATATGGATCGTGCCATGGCAATCATTGCGATCAAATAATGCTGAATGTTTCAAAATTCACGAACCTACGTGCGCATTTATGTATATACATATATGTATTCTTACGTTAAAAATTAAAATCTGTTGTTCGATATATTGTTAAATATACATACACAAAACATTAATACAATAATAAAAGTAGTTCTGCCTTGTTTAATATTGTTTTTTTTATGGAATGAACATTTACTACGCTCGAAAATTTTAAACGAATAATAAAAATTTAAAACGAAATATTTTATATATAAATTTACATATATAATTCTAGTTTTATAAACGTCACATTTATTGTGAAAAATTGACATTATTAGTGTTAAATTAAAAAATATGTAAGGTTACCCGAACAAGTAATTATTAAAAACCTTTACTCGATCAATAATTAAATGAATATAACTACGAATATAATATATAACTACTACATTCCCCATTAGATAAATTTTTTAACTGCTCGCCACTTCGTCACTGGAGCTTTAAAGGGTGACTAAAATTTTTCTCTGGCTCCGCTTGCGAACATTAATATCAACATGCCAGCTGCCCGCGGACAACGAATGAAATAGGTAATAAAAGTAATTAAGTGTATTGTTTGCTTCCAGATCGATCAGCAAAGACTCGTTTAATTAATGACCAATCTCCCAAGACTCACCGGCACTTACACTAATTAATTAAAGTCGGCAAACGGAGTAATAAAGCGGGTTCCCGTGTCGCCTCGCTGGCTATTGTTGTCTTTATAAGCAAAGGAACAGACAGACGAAACTGCGAGACTGTAATCGTTTTCAGGCTTCCTTTGGTTCCAAAAGAGTTTTGAAGACTTAAATTACTGACTGAGGTTCCTCTAGGGAGATACAATAAAATAGAATAAAAAATTATGTACTGTTTGCAACAATAAACAATTACAGGTAGCCAACAAAATGCCAGTGGCATTATTGTTTTGCAATAATTTCGTAATAAATTCAAATTAGTGGTATAATTTATATATTAGGGGACGTCCCCCGTGGCCATGGGTGCTGGAAAGCGCTCGAAACGTCGGGAATTAAAAATAAAAGTAATTAAAAGCAAAAATAAACGCGATAAAATCCGTAAAAGTAGTTTTAATCATAAATTAGTTGTACTAATTCCGGAAGAATGTTGTGGGCACAGTACAAATCCACGAACGCAAAGATTTTAACTTGCTTGAAATAAGGTTAATTTTTCTTTATTTCATATTGAATGACGGAATTTGTATTAATACAAATAAAACAGCTCTTTTAAAAGTCTCATTGCTTTAAATTACGGTCCATTTCAGTTTGTTTTGACTGTACAAGTTTAGTGTGACTGTAATTTACGTGGTTTTAATAATTTTTGGGATAAAAAATTACTTATGTTAATAATTATAGAAATCGATTCAGTAAGCGATTCTGAACAAACTACTTTCAGGATGTGCGTTAATTATATTACGTGTTGTATATTTAACAAACACTCTTGCGAAATATTAAAGAATTTTTGGTAACACTTTATGGTAAATTGAAGCTATAACACACATTCATTAACAGACCCCTACATCTATCTCGATTAAAAGTTCTTGAATGCCCTTCTTCAGTGAAGAGATCCTCTGATTTTCACCGCTGACCACACGAAACATAACAGCACTTTGCTGCTATTCCACATTCAGCAGCGTATTCCGTGCAAACGAAGTCCTTCCCCGATCGAGCCGAACCATTCTTACTTCAGCCATAACGCGCTACTGCGTGGGTCTACCACAGTTTAAAGAGAGTTTAAACTCTACAACGTATAGTCATTTTTTCGACAGATGATGACTCATTTCATTCTGTAGGTACGTTGGAAGCGACTATGAGATCTTACGGTTAAATTAATAACGATCTTACGGTGTTAGACATATGAGGGATAGATCAAGACGCGAAGACAACAGAACTGTGAAGAATAGCAGCGGCAAGAACTTACGAATTTTTTACGTGGTAGAGCCACGCTGCTACTATATTATAGTGGTACCATTAATGGGTCGGCTCGACTGGGATAGGATCACGCTCTCACAGAATACCAACGTAAAATAGCAGCTCCATGCTGCTGTGTTTCGGATGGTGAATGTACGAGTAGATAATCGGAGACCCTTGTTAGTGGAAATGAGGAATTTCATCTTAATCCATATGGGTGACAATGCATTTGTAGTTTGATTCATAATCCACGTATGTGGAAGGAAGAGGTGGAATGTGTGCTCGTTTGTCACCCTATTCTATAAAAAAGACGCCTCATACTTATACATACACCAAGCGTCGTAAATATTTTAATTATTTAAACTCTTTACAACAGGAAAGGTCCATATTCACCAATGGACCTACGATCTTATCTAATACTTCATTTTACTTAATTCAAGGTGGCAGGCCTACGCTGCAGTTATATAATGGTTGCAGCAGAAATGGATTGTCTCTGACAGAGAAGGAGCACCTACCGGTATAAGTCATTCTATTTTAGTTTTCTTACGACGACTCCACGGCTTTACTCTCAATAACACACCGCACGTCACCCCGCAATGTGAGTGCTCCATATCGAGTGTGACATGACAACGCATTCTACATTTTTATTCTTAATGGATTATAATAAATAAAGGTGTCAGTGGGACACAGTTTCCACATACCATCAGGTGGACTGTGTGCTGATTTGACACCCCTCTTCTGTTACTAAAAATTCAACTTGTGCTTCAAAAAATAGTTCAAATTATCACGTAATAGAACGATAAAGGTAATGTGGGAAACACTGGTCAGTGTTAATGTAATTCCAACAGAGTTTCAAAAATAAAATAATATCCACACAGCTGTATTACACATGTCGATAAAATTTCCGTACGTTTCGTCAGTTGAATCAATCAAGGTGATTCAATTTAAAGCAAAATTGAGCCGTGCCTGGGATCAAATGAAGCTGAAACCCCTCCCGTGTGATTGCTCCCTACTTCCAATGGGATTTTCAAGGATGTAGTGGTTTATTCGCGATGGCCTAGTTATTATAATATCTACCATAAAATAATGTTCCTGTTATGGAAACAGGAAGATTATTTTCTAAATGTTGTTCAAGATAAAATTTAGGCACAAAAATATATGCGTGTCACTAAATATATGTATTTACTTTATGATTAATTATTTTATAAAAGTTAACTCGTCAAGTTACTTTTAACAGCACAAACAATATTCATTTAAACGAGGTTTTATACAGCTATCGAAAAGTTAAAGCATAGAAATTGTGAAATATGACTATAAAAAACTTTTAGTTTTTGGGCGTTCGTGACTATTTTAGCTGCCTTGTTTTTTATTATATATCGTTCATTTTTTAAATAAATACATCAATAATTATAAATCAACCAACAATATTCCCATTCCATATATTGGAATATGCGAAACACGTTTGAAATAGGTGAACCAGGGCCAAATATAAGAGCATCACACGTCACGCGGTTACACATACCTCGAAAGTGGATTCAGACGCGAATTGAAACAGAAAAAATGTTCCATCGCGTATGTATTGCGTACAATTCGAGCCAATAATATGAACCTTTGATGTTGGCTTATTTAAACAGAGGGTTCTCGACTTCTCGATGCCTTTATTGCGTCACTTTCGATGTTTCTAGATGTATATTTGAAAATGAATTTCATATGGAAAAACATTTCTCTGGTAGCGGCTTTCAACTATTTGTTTGTTGACTTCTTTCAATGATAACGGTGTATGAAGCCTTCTAAATTGCTTTTGGTCTTGTCAATTTTATACGCTCGAAAAGTGGAGCGTGTGATTTGCTCCAATTTTGATAGGAACTTCTTAATTACCTGTCTTACATTATAAACATAGATATACGGATATTCAAAGTATTCCGCGACCATTAATTATTTTAATATATATATATATATATATATATATATATATATATTATTAGAATTATTTTATACAAATAATTCTAATAATACATATAAAACATTTTAGAGCCATGCTGCAGCTATATTCGTGGTATAGTTGTAGCAGTGATGGGTCGTTTCGACCGTGGAAAGATCACGATCTCGCCAGAATATCATTGTTAAATAGCAGCGTAACGCTGCTGTGTTTCGTATGGTGAGTGTAGACAACCGGAGATCCTTTTTATTGGAAGTGAGGCATTCCATCTTAGTGCTCACGGGTGACAACGCATCTGCATTTTTATTTGTAATCGAGAATAGATGCTTACTACCAGATGGACTGTGTGCTCGTTTGCCACCCTTATTCTATAGCAAAAATATTTATAAAATCTCTTTGGTTTCTTATTAGGTTGTAGGCCAGAAAAGCGGAGGAGCAAACCCGAGTCACACCAATGTCAAAAATGGCAATTACGGTGCATCCCCCATATTATTTACAACATAATATTACTATTTCTTGAGTTTATTATTACTCATTCTTGAAAAAAATTTAATTATAATAATTAATTTATATCAGACTAAAGATGGCGATATTTTTACCATATTATATATATATATATATATATATATATATATATATATATATATATATATATATATATATATCATGGTGAAATATCGCTTTTAAGGCATTACATATCCAGAATTGTAACCCTGTCACTATGAATGCCAATATTGCAAAATGTGGCAATAAGAGGCAAATAGCTATAACCCTCTGGCTAAATACCAGTCTATGTCGGCAGTACATTAATGTGTCACCTCATAACTTTTCTCATAGTGAACTGATCTTGACTATTCTTTTTTATGTGAAAAATGATGCTACTCGTATGGTCCCATATAAAGTAAAGAGTTATCTCTAATAATGCGTATTTAATTGACTTAGAATATATTGATTCGGTCGTGTAAAATTTTTAAATTTACCAATTCTATGATGCCGCAATAGACGACTATAAGAAATACCAGAGAATCCACCTTGCTACCGAGAGATGGCTACATATCGTCTGGTATATGCCTAACATGAAATAGCCAGAGTAGAGACGGTGCAATACAAAGGTGCAAGGTATCTAGCATCGGCAATTCTCTAGTTAAGCAAGGAGTGTTCATCAACAAGGGCAAGCACGGTAGAGGATAAGAATAGAATATTTTTATTCAATATAGATTAGAAACAATTCTCATAGGGAGATGGACGACCTGGTAAGGCATGTAGGAAGTTGATGGATGCGGGTGGCCCAGGGCCGTGCATTGTGGCGTGACTTGACGGAGGCCTATGTTCAGCAGTACTCTTGTGAAGAATGATGATGATGATCAATACTTATTTTTTTACTTAATTTCTTACTTTTACCACTGGCTCGGAAAAAACCTATGTCCCGCAAGAACTTGCAAGAAACCGGACGGAACTTTTTCTTCTAAAGTAATAGTAGATATACAATTAAAATAGGTAGTACATTACATTATTCATTTAAGAAACAGCTAATCTATAGAACTTAATAAAATATTATATTAATTTTTATTAATTTTTATTGAAATATTTGTAGTAAAGCATTTCTTTTAGTTATAATATTTGGCCTTAACTCTACGTTGAGATTTTACTTACATACACTTATTAGCGGCAGTAGATTATAATTAAGTAGGGTAAATAGAAAAAACGGTAAAATTTTTACGTTGTAGAACCACACTACAACAATATTAGTAATATAGTTGAGCCAACCCATTCGTGCTACAACTATATTAGTAATATAGTTGTATCACGAATGGGTTGCCTCGACCGGGGAAGGACCACACTCTCACAGAATACCAGCGTAAAATAGCAGCTCAACACTGCTGTGTATCGTATGGTGAGTGTGGAGGACCGGAGACCCTATTTACTGGGAAGGAGGCATTCCATCTTATTCCTCACGGGAGGTAACGCATATGCATTTTGATTCGTAATCGAGGATAAAAGTAGATGTCTATGGGCCACAGCATCCACTTACCATCAGGTGGACTGTGTGCTCGTTTGTCACCCTTATCCTATAAAAAAACGGTATTACTACAATGAATACTACAGGAGGAAGAACATTTCTTACGAAGTTAACTAAAATTTGAAACATCCATATTGCACAGTTTTTGTTTTAAACTAACGAATCTACAGCAAAAAAGAAACTCCGTTCGAATTTCCGTCGTTGCTGAATATTCCTATTTTACAAATATGCTTGGGAAAAATTTCGAAATATCCCAATAGATAATGGATGCGCTTTTTATGAGCACGTTTTGTTCCGTGCATTTTGTCTCCTTACTTTGTAATAACTAAAGCGGCTACATTTTCGTAATATCTTTTAATTTTTATAAATTTTCTTAAAATATTGGAAAGCTTCGAACCATAAACAAAGAAAAGACCCTATGCAAACTCATGTTCTTGATGATAAATTGGACAAGGTGCACAGTTGTACAATTAGTAGTTAGTAGGACGTCTTTTTCTACCTGGGAGTCTGACCAGGTAGGACTACTCCCTTAAAGACTTCTGCCACAAAGTAGCAATGCTTGCGCCGATATGTTTCGGTCTAAAAAGTATAGAAATTTCATGTTAAATACATGACATTTTACACCATAGTCCCCTAATACTATTTAATGATGCATGACTATTACGTGGTGGAGTCACGCTGCAGCTATATTATGGTTGTAGCGAAAGTGTCGGCTCGACCGGGCAAGGACCACACTGTCACAGAATACCAGCGTAAAATATCAGCCGGATGCGGCTGTGTTTCATATGGTGAGTGTAGAGAACTGCAGACCCGTTTTACTGAGATCGATACATTCCATTTTAGTCCTCAGTGGTGACAACGTATCTGCACTTTGAACCTTAATCGAGGTTAAATGTAGTTATATTTTATTAATTGTATTATATTTAACATTTAGAGTGTTAAATTTATTTATATTTTATTAATTTTTTGAAGGGAGATTAATTCCAACTTTAATATTAATTGTTGGTTGGGGTTTTCAACCTAAACGAATTCAAGCTGGGATAGTAGATGTCTATGGGCCACAGCATTCATTTACCATCAGGTGGACTGTGTGCTCGTTTGTCGCCCTAATTTTATATTTAAAAAAAATTGGCTAAAAGTTTTGTAGGCTACAATAGCCACATACCATCCGAACTGGAAGTTTGTTTTTCACTTCAATATTTTCATAGCTATTCCACCCGCAGTGTTTACAGCCATTTCCGCTAAGCAATTGAAAATCGAACTGAAGAAATATAACACTAGGCAGATGTTAGCACTAAGTTGCACTGGCGATAAAACAGTGTGCCTACCTGGCGTGAGTTTAACCATCTACCCCAACTTACGAAGACTTCGAAAACTCGTGTTATTCGTAAGCGTTAAGGGTGAATTTTACTTGTTTGCATTCACGAGAGTTATTACTTGCGTCGCCCAACGTACATAGCGGATCGCTCGGTTGGTTCCCGCCCATTATTTTTACGGTCGTCGGCCACCGCTCATCGAGATCGCGCTGCAACCACACGGGGTTAATGTACACTGCAACAGTCATACTAATTGATCTTATTATAATAACGTTCTCTAGACGAAATACCACTTAATGGAGACTAATCATCTAGACAGGGCAGGATTATAGTGCACGCAAACAATGGTGCACGCTATAGTCCGCCCTTTGAAAGTCGAATGACAATTCGACACGATCAGATAAATATCAGCCGCACAACCAACGCTTTACGTGCTTTCAGAGGCACTAGGGTAAAACACCGACAACTTCAAGACTCCGGGCTCCTAATTTCTCTACAACTCTCACAGAAATATAAAACGAATTTACACAATATGTATACCTTTTAATTGTTAATTTTAGAACATAAAAGACTGCTTTTACAATCTTCAGATAAAATTTATTCATCAAATAAATTAATAATAATAATTTCCTCCAGACCAAATTTCAGTCACGGCGGCTAGCCTCAACGGAGTTTAGCCATCGGCGCAGGACAGTATTATAGTGCCCAAGTGTATGCGCAAGTACAGGTGCACTCTCTATTCCCTCACTCTCATAATCCGAAGGGACGGTAAACCGACACGACCGAAGAGAGATCAGGCGTAGGACCCAACGGCTTTACGTGCTTTTCGAGGCACGGGGGTGAGACACCGCCAACTTCCTGACTCCGGACAGCTACAGAGAATTTCTTGACAGAAAAACTTTTTTGGCCCGACCCGGGATTCGAACCCAGGATTTTATGATCAGCAGTCCCACTAATACAACCACTAGACCAACGAGGCAGTTAAATATAACCTTGTCGAAAAGAGTAAAATAATTGAACTACTTTATTCATACATTCATGTAGTGACGGTGTAAGAATATCTACCACCCTATATCGCACCCTGTACAGCATCTTCCTGATAACAATTTGAAGCGATAACAAAACACCGGATACCAATACACATGCAAAGCTTGGCAACCATGGCAAAATCCCCTATGGGCAGTAGTGGACTTTCAAAGGCTGTAATAGAATGGATGGATTCACACAGATGTACAGTGTAATTTGTTTAATCTATATTTTTTCTGGAGAACAACTTGTATCTGATGATTGAAAAATCAGTCCCAAATAAAACAGTAAATTTTAGAATATGTTGTAGACCTGATCGATTGGTGGATTCCATGTTTAGTTAAGTATCTAAAGAAACTATATCCGTGACATGCGTCGCCGCTGATGATAAGAGGGCTGGTTGTTTTCACGCTCAAAGGCTAAATATAGCCAGCTATTCAGCGAGGAAACATTCGGCGCGTCTGACTGTATAATAATTTAAGTTTTTTTTAACTTGTTTTCATTAATTATATAACGGAATAATTGCTGTATTATTTAATTGTAGTAATATAAATTTACATTATATCATAACAAACATATATTAAAATTTATAAGTTACTTGATTTAGCCACGTCCGTTCGTTTACGACTCCTTTTTATTTACCGCAATAGTCAGAGTAGTAAGCAGTGTACGCGCTCCGTGTTTTTATGTCCGCAAGATCGCAGTAATTCCGCATTACTTCTGCCTTTTCTTTTTCTTCTAATGATTGGTGTTTACCGTCTAGCTCTCGGTTGAAGATTATACCTACATAAATACGGGTAATTTCAAAGTAATTCCCGGTTTTGGATTACATCGAATTAAATTACCCTTTTTTCATTTAATCCCGTGAAATTAAGAGTTTTTACGAAGCACGTTTCAAGTCACCACTAAAAATAGTGATTAAAATTTCAATCGAGCAACAAGGGTCAAAGACTACTTGCTATTTGTGAACCACCAATTTCATATTGTAAATGAAAGTAAAGATATAGTGCCCTTGTGTATTTTATTTTGTATATTATACTTTACAAGCATTCTAATTGGAATAGCGACAGCAACTTTCCATATGTATTAACATATTTTAAAAGTCCATCTTTAATGTCCACTCCTCCATAATATCATCCCGTGGGTGACGTTAGAGGCGACAGAGTGAAACAAATCAGGAGGTGGGAAGCAGCGTCTTCAAAATTACGATTAAAAATAAAAAACTTCGGTTTGGAACAGGCTACTGGGTTCCAGTCCCAACAGCCTGTTCCAAAATATCAGTCTGTTATCAGAAGCCTTTTTATTCAATATAGATTATAAATAATACTTATTGGAAGTCACATTTTCAGACCACTGGTTCGGAAAAATACCTCTGTCCTGAGAAGAACCAGCCTGAAACCCAACGGGTTTTTATTACATAACAGCTTACAAGCATGTAAGTTATAATTAACAACACCAAAGAAATTGGAAATATCTTAGTAGGGATTACCTTTTGCAAGAAATTTCGATAGGAACCCAACCACTCGGTTTTGTCAACCAATGGTTTAGTCATGTAGAAAGAATGAATGAGGAAAGAGTGACAAAGCAAATTTATGTTGCAGAAATATATGGAAGAGTCGGAAAAGTACGTCCTAGGCGAAAGTTTATCTACCAAATGCGATTTATTGAAAATGGGCCAAATTAGGAGTACCCTTAACCGACGAGCATGTATGCGTAGGTATATGAATGTGCCAAATGGTAGTCTGTAGTCTCTGCCTACCACTCTGGGCGGCAGGCGTGAGTGTGTATTTTTGTTCGATAGGAACTATATATATTGTACCATGTGTCCCTGTTACATCTATTCCGTTCCTTCCTGTGGAACACTTACTATCACTACTGTTGAGCTGCTATTTTACGGTGAAATTCTTGAGATTGCGGTTCCTCCTCGACAAAGCTAAATACGGTTTTACCGTGGCTCCACCGCGTTTAAGTTAACTCCTTATGACAAAAATGTATCGAATGTGTTTAAATAAACCAATAAACACCAGTTTTCTAACATATTCAATTGGCAAACAAATTTTGACCTGTTTGCGCTAATTAGGGTGTTAAAAGTTTAATGTTTTGTATACATGACTGATAATAATCCCTGGGGATGAGGTGTATCACTACCATGCTATTTTTAATGTAGCCCAATTGTAATTCAATTGGGCTACATTTTTTATTTAAAAAAGAGTCCCGTTGTTGTTGCACTGATCTGCAAGAAAACTAGTCATCCCATTGCACAATTTCTTGGGAAGCCCATAAGAACGAAGCTTCGAAAGAAGCGCTATGTGCTAAAGTCAAACTAAGGCCTTCGCTTTGTCGAAATTAACTCTACTACCTCCGCCTATCTATGAGTGAGGTAGCCCAGAAGATCACCAACTGAGCGACCCTGACGGAAACCGTACTAACGATATAAGTTGGTGATTCTCAAAGTACAAAAAAGGACAAGGAGGTGACAGCGATAGGCCTGTAGTTGGACGGATCTGAGTGGTCGCCTTTTCCAGGGATCGGGTTTCTCGTTGGATCTTCTCAGGACAATAATAAATCAACAAACTGTAGTTGTAGAGAATCTGATTTTCATGTAACTGTATATTAATTAGCACGTTATTCTATGTTTGCTTTTAAAAAAAATTACTTCGCTAAATATCTAGGTCAGTTGTGATTACCAATAAGAGGATGAATACGTAGCATGTAACTCTCACAGGTGTGTCATCTGCTGGTAATCCAAATAAGGAGAAAAAAATGAGTTGAAATAAGTAATACCTTTTCATGCAATCTATGCTTTAAATTAAGAATAAAAATTTAATACATCGTTTATTATATGTAAAAGTATAGCAAAACATTTTTATCTTTACCACATAAAAAATGGGAAAGGAAATGGTTCGTGCTGCGATCTTGTCTTGCCCATAAATTAGTTTAGTTGTATTCGTTGGTTTAATACTGCTTTCGTTATCAAAAGTTTAGGTTTTCCGTTGTAAGTGGCCATCGTGAGAGGTAGAAAAATAGTGAAATTGCGTGTCTGGATGACGACAACTGATAAGAAAGAAGTAAAAGGCTACCATAGTTTTAAATATGTACTAACGGTTAATTTAATTATTTATTTAAAGTTATATTCTAAATGTTATGCATATAACCAGACTTAATGCCTGAGGTATTCTTTTCTTGTACACATACAGTTCTACGAAAAGGCAATCCATCTAAAAGAAACAATTTAAAAATGTTGCACTGCGAACCAACACACAGCCAAAGAACACCAGCCATTAGCACTGGACAGTATTATAGTGGATGGGTGTGTGCGCAAACACAAGGGCCGCGTTTACGGCCACTAGATCACAGGCAGTGGATTTAAACAATTAATATAAGTAGATACTACCATATGTCAGTAGATAATGGTTAACGTAGAAATTTTACCGTACGCAAGCATTGAATCAAATAAACACCTGCAGCCAATTTCAAACAAAGAAGTCTACTACAGATGCGTTGACACCTGTGAGGGACTTAAGTAGAACGCTTCGCTGTCTGTAACATACTGGCTCGTTATACCTTTCAGGACGGAACACTGTAGTACACGTGTAGTGGTAAAAAATTGGAAGATATTGACAAACACATCAACTATACATACCTATATGTGAAATTCAAGTATCAGTCTGGAATACTAAAAATCTAGCTTCTATTAAACTCAAGGAATTATTTGTATGCTACGCTATAAAAATATAAATAACAATTTTTAAGACTTTTGTCTGTCTCTGTATCCCGGCTAATCTTAAGTCTTCTAAGCGGCTGACCGGTTGTGATGAAACTTCAGGAACAAATAGAGAGCAATCCCAGAAGGGGTCTGAACTATATTTTATCCTAAAGCATTTTTTAAAGTACATAGTCTTTGATTATTTAAAATCTAAATATCGCCACATTAATGGACTTTATCCAGGCGAATCCGGGATAAGTCGCTATTTTAATAAAAATAACAAATATTGTCCCGGCAGAAATTAAAATTACACTTGGTACTAAATACACGAGAATATTTTTTCGTTACATTTCTTATATTTTAAATTTTAAGTCATCTGTTCCAAAATTAAAACAATGAAATCCTGGAATCACCTCAGAATCTATGTGTCTATCTCAGGCATTTTTCATAGAGAAGACTACACGTATTGAAATTCTGTCTAGAGTTAAAGAATGGGATGACTTAAATACAGACATCATCACCATTATTACAGCCCTTATTAAATTTGAATTTGAACCTTAAACTGTACAGCATTTACCTCAATTGATGCGGCTGGCTCAGGACCATGTTTTGAGTCATTCTTTAGGGGAGGCCTAAACACAGACAGTAAATTACGAAGTCATTATTTTGACGACTCCGTGGCGCAGTGGCTTAGCAATGAGTGGCTGTGCTGGGGGTCGCGGGTTCGAATCCCGCACGGAATAAGTATTTGTATGGCCTACAAGTAGTTGTTCCGGGTTTGTAAACTGCCCCTAACTACCTAAACTAACGTAAAAAAAACATAATTTTATATTTAAATACAGTCTATACGGGGCTATTTTTCAAAGAGTACAAAAACTTTAAACTTAAATTCAAATATATAAGCAAAGATATACCGTCGTTGCAGTTTTTTGAAAATTCCGGTAAATAAGGCTTCTAATTTTATTTCAAATTATCCCAAATCGAATGTTTTTTCCGACCGATCGAACCTTTCGAATGTGTGCGTGCATTGTAAAATAGAAGCGTTCGATATTTATGAATGATGCATTTTGAAGTTAGAAGATAAAAAGGACAGAATTTGAAAGATTGTTTCAATAAGTTTTTCTTCACAAGTATACGCAAACATAATAATGTCACACATTATTAGTATTCACCCGCAATTTTAAAAAAAATTGTCAGAAATTGCATTATATTTATAAAATAAGCAAGACAAACATAATTTTAAGTTCTTACATTGAAAGGTAAAGATTTTTCATTTCATTACGTTCTATATCACTAAGGAAACGGCCTGTACCTAGTAAATACGTTAGTCCGCTCGACGCTTAAGACACGAACAGTAACAACAGTATTTATCGTAAGCAATTAACCGGTCAGGGCGCGCGTGCTGGTCTTATCTCTGCGGTGCGTCCTAGGCCGGAGCGCTATCTGAATACGATTGTAGCTTAAACGGTATTGCCTTTTAAAATACACTCACATAAGTGTAATTATTTTCCTTGTTAATCTGTACATAGATATAAAATTCTACCGGTAGGCGAAGTGTAGGGCGACTACTGGATTGAGTGACGACCTGGTCCTGGTATGACAGGCAGGAAGTCGATGGATGCAGCTGGTTTAGGACCGTGTTTTGTAGCTTTCCTTGGGGGAGACCTATGTTCAGCAGTGGACTTGTGAAGGGCTGTAATGATGATAATGATGATGAATGTATCCAATTATCATCAAGTGAACTATTTGCTCGTTTGTCACCCTTATTGTATGAAAGAACCACCCAGACGGAATTCTAGACAGAAAAAATCCTACCATCTAGTTACTTTACTTATATTACCACTTACATATTGTTACAAATTTCGTATGGAGAACAAATAATTGTTCCGGAAATTGATGTTTGTCTATATATGTTTGTAAAACGCCTCCACTATGCAAGAGCTACTAGTGCAGAGGAAAAGTTGTTTAATTCCCTTTTCAATATGATCTCTATTTTTATATTTTTTTAAAGTATCATTATCAAAACATATACGGTAAAGCGACGCTGCAGCTATGTTATAGTTTCCACACGTATGAGTCAGCTCGACCGGGGAAGGACCACGCTCTGACAGAATACCAATATAAAATACTTTTTTACTGAAAACGAGGAATTTCATCTCAGTCTTCAGGGGTGACAACGCATCTCCATTTAGATTCTTAATCGGAGATAAATGTAGATATCTATGGGCCACAGCATCCACTTAACATCAGGTGGACTGTGTGCTCGTTTGTCACCCTTATTGTATAAAAAATATTTTTAAACGCCTATAAAATGCACGCCATGATGTGTTTCTTGGATTATCAGTATCATAGGCGTGTGTGGTTACGACTAATGGTTTCCGAGCGTGTAGTTGTCGATACTCCGATAAGAACTTTGCAAATGTTCAAGCCACTGAAACGAGCTGTACGTACATATACGAGATTATCGAAATTATTTAATGGAGTTCATGTTCGTAATACAGCCAACATAAGTCAGATTAATCCATCTGATATTATTCGAAATTATACAGGTGTCGGCGTTCCATTCACAGAAGAGACGAGTGTCGACGAATTTTCTGAGTGATATAGCCAGCTGTTGAATTCTATAAAAGGTATATTTCTAGAATTAAACTTAAAAGGCTGTTTATGATTAAAATACTCTGATTGAAAATTGTGTTTAAAAATTATATTACCGTTTTATTTCTTTCAAATTCACCAACCAAAAACCAAAACAACTCTCATAGTTAATCAATAATCAATAAGGCTCACATAAGAAACACAGTGAGCCTTAATATGGGCCCATTTAAGGCGCTGACCTACTTCCTAAGGAGTCTTATAATACGGGGATAGTTTTGTATTAAGAAGGGCTGGCACTGAAGATAACGGGGACGAGCGCAACCGACCGGCTAATTGTCCGGATAGATCCCCGCTCACCCAGCTATACTCGGCTCTGTTCTAGCAATCGAATTGACTATTTCGACAGTTACGAGTGTTCTCGGTTGAACAGTTATTTATTATTGTTGTTTTAGAAGTATTTGATAGGTAGTTAGAAGCGCATGATTGCAAATTGAAATTGAAATTTTTCGGGAAAAGAAAAGATTTATTGTTGTTTATGTTTCGATGTTATGATTTAAAACTGTAAAACCTTAAATAGGTTATGGTTATGAATGCAACCAAAATTTTTTTCTAATAATATTAAAGTCACAAACAAACTTACAGTGGTAACACTCATGGTAAGTGACTACTGCAGTCTCCATGGACACCTGCCACCAACTTCATACAAAAAGTCTACAGATGCGTCCTTGACTCAGGGCTAAAATAGAATGCCTCATTTTCAATAAAAAATTTCTCCGGTTCTCTACACCTACCATACGAAACACAGCAGTATTAGTCTGTTATTTAACGCTAGTATTTTGCGCGTGGTTCTACCCGGGTCGAGCCGACCCATTCATGCTACATCCATAATATAGCAGCAGCATGACTCTACCACGTGCAAGTAGGTATATAAGCTTTACTCGCGACGAGGCATTTCATCCTCGTCAAAATGAAAAGCATGTTCAATTTGATCCTTATTAATAGATGGCTAATTTGTGAGTTCGTTCGTCATCCTGACTCATTTCTACTCAAACTTTAATTAGTGTCGCATAACTTTGGCGACCATTTAAAAGGTTAAAGTGTTTTGTATGAAAAATCAAAGGTTAATGTTCGCTTTATTTTACTCGTATATATATCTTAACAGCAACACACACATAGCTTCTTCTATTACATTATTTTTTCTTCTTTATTTTAAACTTTTTTTTATTTTAAGTGACACTTTGCCTTTTTTTATTCTCAATTAAAAATATTGAGGGTCACTTATTGGGATAAAAATTATCATATTTCTCTATTTTGAATAAACACGTACACATTTATAAAATAACATTAAAATCGGTTGAGCGGTTTCGGAGTTCGCGGACAAACAATGTAACACGTAGTTTTTATATATAAAAATAGGTACTCAAATAAGTACGACAATTTTCGTTGTCACGTATTAATATATAGATCTTATAGCAATAACTTAAATTAACGGTCATCTACACTCTTTCAGTCAAACGTTTTCGACGGCGAAATATTTTCCAAGTATTCCGTCTTAATCTAAGATCACGATCTTTCATCTGCACATTAACGCCCCGAGCTCTGCCCTCCCTCCATTCGCGATAAGTACACTCAATATAAAAACCGACCGCAATAACTCTGTCCATCTGAACGTTCCATTCTCACATAATTCGTATTCCGCGCGAGTGCGACTGTGCTCAGCTATATCTTTTCACTGCCTTATTAAGGGTGCTAGGTGGCCTGCCGCGGTTGCAAAGTGGTTATAAAGTGGTCTTAAAGTTAGGGTTGTCACCTGCAGAAACAATTATATGATATAAATATATAAAATCGAAACTATACTGAACTTATGATTGTATTAGTAAAAATTTGTATAAATATTAAAATATTGTACCCATCGAAAGTATCGCATTAAAATAATAACACATAGACTATGAGAAACAGATCTATTAGTTTCTTCTGTTTGATATTTGGAACAGAGAAAAACAGAAACTTTTATTTTATTTAATATAGATTAAATATAGATAATATGTATTCAAAGTCACTCTTTTCTTAATTTACCTCTGTGCTGGTTTAGAAGAAAAACCTCTGTCCTAGGAAGTCGCAATTTTATCTTCGACCAGCTTTACAGTCTGAAATGAAATTATAATCTAGGCAGACTGTCTAGAAATCTCCGTTCCAAACGCATGTAGGGTCACTTCATCGCTTTTCTTTACAGCTTTAGAGCTTTATTACACTTCTATGAAAGCATGGTCCTTCTCCGGTAAAGCCGACCCATTCGTGCTGAAGTCATAATATTTATTTGCAGCGTATCTCTCTTTTTTTTTATAGAAGAGGGGGCAAACGAGCATGCGGCTCACCTGATGTTAAGTGACTACCGCCGCCCATGATCAACCGCAACACCAGGAGAATTGCGGGTGCGTTGCCGGCCCTTTAGAAAGGAGTAAGCTCTTTTCTTGAAGGTCCCCAGGTCGTATCGGTCCGGAAAAATCGCCGGTGATAAACTATTCCACAGAGAGGATGTACGTGGAAGAAAACTCCTTGTGAAACGTACAGTGGTGGACCGCCAAGCATCCAGATGGTGTGGATGGTATCGGGACGTTTGCCGTGTCGTGCGTTCACGAAATTTGGCGGCTGGGATTAATCCGAACAATTCCTCAGAGCACTCCCCGTGATAGATGCGATAAAATACGCAAAGAGATGCAACATCTCTTCGCAACGCCAGTGAATCGAGCCGATCGGAAAGCACTCGGTCGTCGACGATTCGAGCCGCTCTGCGCTGGATGCGGTCAAGTGGAAGGAGCTGGTACTGGGGAGCCCCAGCCCAGAGATGGGAACAGTATTCCATGTGCGGCCGAACCTGCGCCTTGTAAAGTTGCAGGCGGTGTGCCGGCATGAAATACTGTCCCGCTCTGCTGAGCACGCCAAGCTTTTTAGAGGTCAATTTGGCCTTCCCTTCCAAGTGACCACGAAACTGCACGTCACTCGAGATGTCGACGCCGAGGATTCCGATACTGGCTGAGGCAACAAGGGGAGTGCCTTGAAACTGAGGGGATACGACAAAGGGGTTCTTTTTAGCGGTTAACGCGCAAACTTGTGTCTTCTGGGGGTTAAACTGGACTAGATTTAGTCGTCCCCAATCTAATCTCTACTATATACAAATTCTTCTGCGCTTATTTTTAGTACAGACCGTCTTATTTACACCTTGGAATGCATTATCTTCATTTACATCATCACGCTATGGGCCACTGCTGCAATTCCTGCACTCAATCCTGCTTTTATATTCAGCTCTCTTACAAACAAAGTGCCAACCCTACCTAGTCTAAATACGAGCTTACCTCTCGTTAACCTAAAGTCACTTTTAGCCACACGTGAGAAATCCGTTATGTTCAGTCGTTAAAACATATAATATAACAATTTTGTTTAAAGGTAACGACCGTTTAATTCTTAGAGGATTCCTTTTCTTTTTCTTTTTTAGATTATCATCACAAGGCATTGTGTAGGTTTTTACAGGCATTGTGGTGGCGTAAGAGCCGTGATGGCTTAGATGGTTAGCGCTCGTGACAATTATAACAATTATTATAATAGCGACGTGAAATTTGCTAACACGCATTGGGACAGTGCGGCTGACCTTGCTGTAATATAAAAACCATCTCAAAAATGAGGGAAGGCCTGTGCCCTAGTAGTGGCACGTATATAGGCTGTAACTTTACTTTTAAGATCATTCACTACCCCATATCTTTCCTTTGGTGTTCTAAGGGTGACGGAGATAGAACTATAAAAAATTGAGATAGAACTATAGAAAACCTGCCTACCAAGCATGAAAACTAGGGCAAATATAGCCTCTTGAAGCAATCCATGGGGAGGCTTATATTCTCTAGAGTTATTGCCTATTGATTACAAACATCCAGACCGGAGACAATTATTTGCAGTGGTGCGTAAAAGAATCCACTACCCCATAACATGCCACAGGTGTCAAAAAAAGAAACAAAAAGGAAAGGAGGGAATTGTAACATGAGATGGACAGCAACATTTTCCTTACAGCAACTCATAGTAAAAAAAAATATTTTATAGAATAAGGGTGGCAAACGACACCACAGTCCACATGATGGTAAGTGGATGCTGTGGCCCATAGACATCCACATTAATCCTCGATTGAGAATCAAAACGCAGATGCGTTGTCACCCATGATGACCAAGATTGAAATCCTTGTTACAAGTAAAACAGGGTCTCCGGATCTCTACACTCAGTATACGAAATACAGCAGTATTAAGCTGCTATTTTACGCTGGTATTCTGTGAGAGTGTGCTCCTTCCCCGGTCGAGCCCACCCATTCGTGCTACAACAACAATATAGCCGCAGAGTGGCTCTACCACGTAAAAGTCGTAACATATGTTTAAGTCAAGCACGTTATCGAACTAATAAAGAATTTTACGAGTTATTTTACTTAAAGTACAAACATCAACACCTGCTTGATTTCTTGAAAACCTAATCACAATAAATGGTTACTAATAGCCGAAGAGGATTACAGATAAAGGTGTCAGAGGGATCCAAGCAACAAAGGTATCATAACAATGTTAAACTTATTGTGGGAAAATATGTGGTATTGCTTAGACGTACAGCCGATGTTAGTTTAAATAGAGGTAAAGCGAGCTGGGTAATGATGTTGCCTAGTGTACAATAAGACGGCTTGCTAGAGGCAATTGCGCGATAACACAACGATTACCGGTCACGCAATAGTTCACTTTCTGAGATTAGTCGCTGTTAGCATAGATTTTTTTCGTTCAGTTAATAAATGAATTATTTAAAATATATATAAACAGATTTAAATTATCATCTGATTTCTCCATGATGACTGGCGGTCCACTACTGTGCGATTTGCACGGAATTTTGTGTCTCGCACGACCACAGTATGGAGTTTGTTATCATACGAAATTTTCGGTACGGATACGACTTGGCAACCTTCAAGAAAAGAGCCTACTCCTTTCTAAAATACGTTAATAAACGATGATGATACCTACCATCACGTGAACCGTACACTCATTTGACTGCTCTTCCATAATAAAAACCGGCCAAGAGCGTGTCGGGCCACGCTCAGTGTAGGGTTCCGTAGTTTCCCGTCCGTCACAATAAGTGTTCCCACTTATGAGTTTAAAGGTGTGTATCCATTATGTTCGCGCTCCAGCAGCGCTCCGCGCTCCTGCAACTGCTCCCGGTAGTGGGTACGTGTGCGAACATGGAGGGTGCAACATTGCACGCTCCGCGGCAGGCGCTCCGACTTTCCATCCAAGTTCAAAATGATTTTCCTAGAAAGTCCTTATAAAGTTCTACTTTTCAGATTTTTTTCATATTTTCTAAACTTATGGTTCAAAAGTTAGAGGGGGGGGGGGACACATTGTTTTTTACTTTTGGAGCGATTATTTCCGAATTTATTGAGATTATCAAAAAATGATCTTAGTAAACCCCTATTCATTTTTAAATACCTTTCTAACAATATATCACACGTTAGGGTTGAAATTAAAAAAAAATCACTTACCACTTTACATATAGGGGGGCTACCCTAATAAAACATTTTTTTCCATTTTTTATTTTACCACTTTGTCGGCGTAATTGATACACATATTGGTACCAAATTTCAGTTTTCTAGTGCTAACGGTCACAGAGATTAAGCGAAGACGGACAGACGGACAGACAGACATGGCGAAACTATAAGGGTTCCTAGTTGACTACGGAACCCTAAAAAAGAGATTTGGTTGTAATTTATGCAAAACTACCGCGCAAATAAACGTAAATAGCTTTCAAATTAAACCTGGGGTACATTGAGTTACATATTTTAAAACAGTAAGCGAATTTTATTTAGATTTCACTTAAAATTAACATAAGTTTTTCCGGTTTAGATAGGAAATGAAATTCAATCTAAACTGTCTGAGAACAGAGTTATTTACCAACCAACCTTAGGCCGCCGTTACATTATCTTGTGTAAATAATCATATAGGATTCATAGTAATATGAGAGAACTGTGACAGTGTAGTTTTTGTGTTTGCCCCCTCTTCTATAAAAAAACATGTAAGTCAAATTTACAAATTAAACTCTAATAGTTTTCTAATACATCTCTGATCATGCCTGCTGTTAAATAAAGCTTCTTAGAACTGTGACAAATACTTGTATATTTTTGATAAAATTACAGTAGCAGTAACGAACGTAAAAGTATTTATATATTTGAATTGAATTGGAAGTATAAACTATGTACAGTTATTATAAACTAATTATCTATAGGTATAATAGATTATACAGATAATATATGCACAGATATTACAGTTTGTACAAAAGAGCGTGAAATAAAACAAGTATGTTCGCGACGGAGATGTATTTTAGAAGAATATTTCAATGACAAAAGGGAATAGACAATTAAAACAGTTTTTGAGTCATGGATTAAAATAATTTTCCCAAAAAAAAACCTCAACAGGGAAAACAAAAGGGAGTACTGCGTGAATATCAAACAAAAGTTCTTTATTAGTTTAAGTGCATTTTTACATTAATTTATTTGTGTTATTCATGCATCAAAAAAGGTCCTGACTGAAAATCGGCACCGTAGTACCCCACTGAAGCAGGATTCTTTTTGACATCACACAACTGCTAAATTACGAATTTCTAATTTGCCTACGGATTTCTATGTTTCTAAATGTTGAGTGGGTTTTTAGTGGTTTCTTTTTTTCTTTCTATTGTATCAGGCCAGTATTCAGAGACAAACTCGAGTTTAAGCTCAAACATTACAATACCAAAATTTGAGTCATGAGCATGCTTTCTTGCATAAATGTTGACATTGTGGAGTTTAAGCTTAAACTCGAGATCATCTCCGAATATTGGCACAGCAGCAAATAAGATCAGGGGATAAAACTCGCTATAAATTTCACAGTACGTGAATAAAGAAATTGTCATTTAAAATCACCAATTAACCCTGATTTACCATGTACTCTTCGGTGAAAGAAAAGATCGTGAGAAAACTTACACGTAGGTATGAGAAACACTAAAAATAGAGTATTTCAAATAAATTTGAAATCCGCCAGGAAGTAGTAAAAGTAAAAAAGTAAAGTTACAGCCTATATACAGCAGTGGGAGCAGTGTTCATTTCTGAGAGGGTTTTAGGGCAAGGAAGTGTCCGCCGCGCTGCCCCAATGCGTGTTGGCGAACTTCACATGTCTTCGAAATATATTTTTTTCTTATTCCTCACGATGTTTTCCTTCACCGCAGAGCTCGTGGTAAATCAGCACTTAAAATTTCAATTAACAATTTCATTGGTGCCGGCGGGGATCGAACCCGGGTTACTCGCTTTCTGTTATATTTACAGCGAGCGTTAACCATCTGAGCTACCACGGCTCACACGACACGGCAAGAAGTAGTAGTGAATCTTTATTACCTTTGGATATCCCAATTTGTATAATTCTTTATTCGCCACTGATTAGATCTGTAGCATACACATTTAATACGTTATTTTAAGTTTAAACGTCCAGTACATAAATAAAAGAAGGCAAAATATAATTAATAAAACACTGATTAAATTATAATAATACTATTAAACAAAGAAAGTGGATCAATAATAAAATAGTAGTCAATAAATAATAATCATAGTTCTAATTAATACAATATTTATCGCAAAACCAAAGTTAATTAGTAAAAGTTTAAAACTAGAAATTATTCAGACACAATAAACATGATGTCATAAAAATTATAAGATAAAAGCTACTGGTAAAATTTATTTTTAAAAGGTATTAAGCAACAATTTATATCAGAGAGAATTTTATTCTAAACTTTGGTATACTTAAATGGAAAACTCTTGTAACATTGCTTCGATCTTGATGATCTGACTAAGATAATTCCATGAGATTATTCACGAAGACACAAATTTTCATAATATGTATAAAGAGACGACAGCGTTAGTAAGCCGAGTCTCTAAAAATATGGATTACGTTTTTCCTTGTCCTAAAACCCTCTCAAGAATGAGAGTAAGCCTATGCCCAGGTGTGGGACAAACATAACCTATAAAATATATATATAAAATATTTGCGTATCCTTCCCTTCCGAGTTTTCACAACTTTCAATATTATAATGGGAACTTTTATTTAACTTCAATTTCCTTATAAAGCCGCCAAATAAAAATAAATCATAAAATTAAGTAAACAAGAGAATAGCTAACGCTATTAAGTTCTTAAATAATCGAACACGAATTAGAGATTACGACGTAAGCGTTTACGCGAAAACAAAGGGATTCGGATAATAGGGGATGAAAGGGATGAAAAAAAACATTGCGAAGCAATTTTCGGGATGAGCAAAGGAGATAGCGAAGCTAACGAAGCAATTTTCGATAAGTTACGAGTGCTCGGGCGCTGCAGGTTTTACAGATGACGTCATTCCGACCCCGACTTCTATCGCTTTATGGCTCACCAATCGTGCGTAAATCGGTAAATGGCAAACTCGAACAAATGTTTGAAACTGCTGATAACCAAGAAAGCACAGACGTTCACCCCATAGCACAAGGTGTTTTAAATCTTAACTCCTACATGGAAGTTCAAATTTAATACACATTCGATCTTATTACCAATCGAAGTTTATTGGTAGTGTTGGACTTAAACTGTGATTTAGATAATTTTAAACGATATTTTAAATTGATGGATTAAGCCCAGACTATTAATTAACCGTGTTTGGTAATAAAACCGCTTATGACTATCCTATCTAGTAAAAACTTACAAGTTCATGATGAATGCAGATTTAACAGACCGGAAGAAATATCTTATGGACAGATGAGTCCAAATTTGATAAGGATGGTATTACCACAAGCCACAACTCTGATTATTGGGTCCCGAAAGTACAGGGAAATCCCAATAAGAAGCAGATAAAGGGATCACAAAGACGATTCTACTTGAATATATGTATTTTGATATATTTTATTTTTATTTAAAAAAGTTACGACTATAATCAAAATAATTTATTCAGTTTAATACGTCTATAGCTCTTATAAACTTTGCTATAAAATATTTTTCTCGAAAATGTTTGTGGCCAGTGTCCTTAACAGTAAAAAACCGGCCAAGAGCGTGTCGGGCCACGCTCAGTGTAGGGTTCCGTAGTTTCCCGTCCGTCACAATAAGTGTTCCCACTTATGAGTTTAAAGGTGGGTATCCGTTATGTTCGCGCTCCTGCAACTGCTCCCGGTAGTGGGTACGTGCGCGAAGATGGAGCGTGCAACATTGCACGCTCCGCGACATGCGATGCCAAGGAGAGACCAACCGAACAATTCGATAATACCCGACCCAATGTAATAAGTACCTACAGCGCCATCTCTCGGGGAATTGGGTTACTAATTAATACATAGACGTGCCAGAAGTTTTCGATGGTAATTTTGGATTGCGAGAACCGATTTTAATAATTCTTTTTTTGTTTGAAAAAAGATACGTTCAGGATAATAAAATATGTAAACGAAGTTAAAAAAAATGCCTGCTTAACGATTATACTACAAATTTAGTCCAGAAATTATTTTGTACAACTTTTTGTCTTTTTTGTACAAAAACTGTTTCCATCCAGGTTCAAAATAATTTTCCTAGAAAGTCCTTGTAAAGTTCTACCTTTCAGATTTTTTTCATATTTTCTAAACCTATGGTTCAAAAGTTAGAGGGGGGGGGACACATTGTTTTTTACTTTTGGAGCGATTATTTCTGAAATTATTGACATTATCAAAAAATGATTTTAGTAAACCCCTATTCATTTTTAAATACCTTTCCAACAATATATCACACGTAAGGGTTGAAATTAAAAAAAAAAATCACTTCCCACTTTACATATAGGGGGGCTACCCTAATAAAACATTTTTTTTTTTCCAATTTTTATTTTACCACTTTGTCGGCGTGATTGATACACATATTGGTACCAAATTTCAGCTTTCTAGTGCTAACGGTCACAGAGATTAAGCGAGGACGGACAGACGGACAGACAGACATGGCGAAACTATAAGGGTTCCTAGTTGACTACGGAACCCTAAAAAGGGCTCCCCCGTAGAGAGGATTTACCATAATTAGCACGTTTGGAAAGCGAATTGATGAGTATAATGTAATACCTGACGTATTTTGTGATGATTACATCTAATAAAAATAACAATAAACATCTACCAGAATATTATAATATATAGTTATTTTGCAATATACGGCGAAATTTGCAGAGAAGGTTCAGAATAAGTAATATAGGCAATAGAGAGGAAAAATTAATTTTAAAAAAATATTTTGTCTTTTTTATCTTTTAAATTTAGAATGTGTGGTAATGCGTTATTTTAACTGATTGTCACTCATAATTATCATGCATGCATGCATTCGTAAGGGTCGATTAGTCGGCAAAAACGTTGTGAATTATTACCTATAAATCACATTCCTTATTTACTATTATTTTCAAAAACTGCAATAACGTTATATCATTATTTATATAGTATAAAATTTGCTACTCTTTGAAACATAACCCTGTTTACTAAATTATTGTAATGCCAATAATTTTGAGTTGCTACCTAGACAATGCTGCTGCTCATTTGGTGTTTCAGTTTTCCTCCGTTGCTTCTTACGTCATCAAAAGGAAGTAATGGGGTAGTGGATATTCTTACACTGCCACTTCACGGTTTTTTAGCCCCGTGAGACCATTGCTAAATGAAATTCGTGACAATCCTACAGTATAGACAAAGCTTCTCTGACACAAAAGTTGTAATACACAGTGTTACTCTTTAATGTTGCATTATTGACGTATTTTGTTAGACAAGTATTTAAGTTGATGCTATTTAGTCTGTTTTAAATTAGATATTAAATTGTATTATTACATTTCCTTGTTTTACCTTGTTCAATTGTTTTGTGCATGCTTAATTTTTTTTAATGTATGTATGTATTTTGTTAAACCTTTTCCTTTTTATATTAATATCAGTCGAACCATTTGTACATCGTCTAAAGGCTTCTACAAAGGCACACGTGATCTAATAAAGTTTAAAATTACGTCTTCGAGTGTCCATTGTTTCTGTTTGGAACGGGTCGTTGTTATGTAAGTTGGTTGCGAAACAAAGAAGCGGTCTTGAAGAAACTCGAGAGCGGCAGCCTTTTGTCGTGACGTACAACTCTGAAAGTGAATGGATAATAAGGGGAAGCAGACTATAAACAAAATGCTTATAAGTCTTGCTGTTTTTTTTATTGCTGTTGAGATCTAATGATCTCAACGGCAATAAAAATACAGCAAAAACTAAAACTATATGTTTTTGTACTAAGATCATATTCTACACAGTTATGCAATAAATGAATCTTTATCTTTTAAGAAAAAGACCTGCGGTTGCCAGTCCGCCGTGGCAACTATAGCAAATATCTCCTCTATAAGGCAATCTATTGGGGAGGCCTACGTTAAGCAGTGGAATTTAATATTTCGTATATAATACATTATGTATGTATATAATATATTTGGTATATAATGTATATAATATTCAGTTACAGTCTGTGACCGTAACGATAATGAGTGTCATAATATGTGCCATACATTTCACGTTACGTATCCTCTGCACCGAAATACAAAATTAGTTTTTCACAAAACGTCTCAAAAACCTGGTAGTGGGCTTGCACCGTAAAAGAATTTACAACTACACGTCAAAAAAAAGACAGACTCAAGACCTTCGTTAGATAGATCCGGTACACTATTTCGTTATTTATACACTTGGGTTTACAAAAAGATTATTTTGCAAATGCCTAATCAAGTTTGCCCCGTTTTAGTATACTAAAAAAAATTAAATCTTTATTTAGGACCATCAACGAAATCGTTCCTAAATACACAACACAAAACAATATTAAAATAAGGGATATAATAGTTGTTCAAGCTTTTTTAATGTAGGATAGGGTGACGAACGCGCACACAGTCCACCTAAGAGTCCAGGTAAGTGGTTGCTGCGGCCCTTAGACATCTACATCTGTCCTCGATTGCAAATCAAAATGTAGATGTGTTGTCACCCGTAAGGACTAAGATGGATTGCCTGGTTTCCAGTATAAAGGTCTCCGGTTCTCTAGCACTCACCATACGAAACACAACAGCATTAAGCTACTATTTTACGCTGGTATTCTGTGAGAGCGTGGTCCTTCCCCGGTTGAGCCGACCCTTTCGTGATACAAATATACTACAACTAATATAACTGTAGCATGGCTCTACCAAAAATGATCTATAAAAATTATTGATAACTCATGTAGTGATTATCTTTTGAAATTACGTACAGATAGTCATTGTATGACTTATTGCCTTGACATATCACAATGCATCCCTTGTACGCTACGAAATTTATCAACTTCTAAGGTTGAGTAAAGTTTTGTCTGCGTAAGGAATTTCTGAAGACATTTTTGAAATTTTGTCACATTGCTAGCCGTGGCGCAGTGGCATTCCGTTGCGACGCTGAGGGTTGCAGGTTCTAATCGTGGACGGAATAAATATTATTAGGACCAACAAATAATTGATTCCAGTCTGGATCTTTGTTCTTATGCAATTTCAAAATAAGCTTGAATTTATGAAAATTGCCTACACGAGACAGAAAAAAGTCCTAGTAACCGTTTTATAATTTATTATAGAATAAAAATATTTAAAAAAATGTAAAAATATAGGACATATTAAACCCTCGTACGTAAAATACCTTTACCAAACTAAAAAGTTATGAACTAATAACAAGAAATCTTTCATTTGAAGAAAAATCCATTCAAAATGTGTAATTTCGCTACATAAGTATTTAGCAAGTCATACAAACTAAAACTCGAGTGCACTGCTGCACTCTAAACATAAATACCATATTTCAACGGCACAGAAATTCCTCGAAGAGGCTCTCTTATGTGCTACATAATAATGTTTTATAGGCAACGCTTAGCAGGCTGCACGACTAGCGGTATAAATCTCATGGGTGCGGATTTAATTAACTATCGTCTTACATGTACCTCGGGCTACGGGCAAAGAATTAACCTACTCCCCCTCCCTTCCCTTTCCCGTCGCCCTCGAGGAACTTGAGAGCCATAATAAGGCACTAAAAGGCAGCTAATTGAAAAGCTAATATTCACCGTATAATATTAATTATTCTCTGGAGGATCGCAGTAACCCTGGCGAAATCCTTATTATTTAAGAGATACATAAATTATTATTTAAGAGATAGTAGCAGTTTCGTACCGGTACGCTAAGTGTATTGAGGCCTCCATCTAAATAAAGTAATATACTGACAAAAGACGCAGGAAGTCGATGGCAGGCGGCTCAGGAACGTGCTTAGTGGCATTCCTTGAGGAACGCCAATGTTCAGCAGGGAATACAATGCAACTATGAAAAACTAAATTACACCACTACTACCTACTGCTAAAACCCTATCATAAGAGAGTGGAGGCCTGTGCCCAGCCATAGGACATATATAGGCTATAACTTTACAATGAAACTATGTAGATGATACACAATACAATTTATAACCTAGTTGCTAATCTACTGACGCTGACGCGACTCCAACTTTCGTATTGCGATCTGTATTTAGTACCGTTTTGCCTTCTTAGTCTCCGTTGTCTGTAACCAGACTAAATACAAACCTAAATAAAATGTTTTTCCTGGTGAATCTTACCCATTCGTGCCATACTTTAGCTGCAGCTTGGGTTTTGGTAACTTTAATTTAACATAGTTATTTAAAAAATGGCCAAATACATTTGATAATAACTCACATTACTCTCTTTATACTATTAGGTCTTCTTCGTCACTAGCATTGTACGGTATCAAATTAGGAAACCTATGTTTAAAATAGTTTCATCTTACAATATTACAAGATAAATCTTTACAGAATTTCTCACTATTTTTTCGACCGATATTTCCGCTTAGCGTAAACTTACTACCTTTTTCAGTGAGTCTTGTTTTCGAATGTCAAAAATTCGACGATAATTCAATGCGAACAAATTCTCTCTCGCCGATAACGGAACAGAAGTTAGTTGAGAGTGTTTCATTCGAGTTGTTATCAGTTGAGAGGCGCAAAGTTCGCTAGACCTGCGACGATCGTACAAGTCCATCGATGGCCCTTTATTCAAATATATTTTTTGGTATTAAATAAAAATTATTTGCTATTAGATTATGTATAAGGATAGTTTTAAAAAATAACGAAACTATTTTATCTTTAGCTACAGCTTTTCAATAATACACATACAATCGAACAATCCTTATGTACAATACGTACGAATTAACTTGAGACTCCGCTGGAATGCGACCCCCTTCCCGACTCCCCGCACCGCGTCCCGCGCTGGCCGTGCGCGCTCAGTACCGATAACCGATAGCATTTTTGTTACGGATACGCGTCTCGACTCTAGTTCGATATTTTTGATAACTGTTTGTTGTTTGGTTTGGACTTTTGTTTGTTTTTGTTATACTTGAACGTTATTTTATCTGTTTGTTGTTAATTGCGTTGTTTTATTGTTAAGTTTGGACGTTGTGTTGTGCCGTTTTCTTGTGACGCTTAGGAGTTACTCCGCCTTTTTTATTTTTAAAAAAAGATGGAAGGAAAGACAATACATAGCCAAGCACGGACACTTGCTCTAAAAGTTTAAAAATTTTTCGAAGATGAAAAATCAAATAAAAAGTTTCTTATTCCTGTGGACCAAGCTTTAAAGAGGGCTTGTGCAGCAACAGGCATATCAAAGGCAACACTACTAAGAATGAAAAACAAGATTGCTTTTTAGCAATAAGGTCGCCTGTTATGCTTTGTATTTTTATTGTGTACGAATCTGTAACACTTTTTATAGTGCAATAAAGTGTATAATAAATAAATTAATAATATTATAAATGAGAAAGTGTGTATTTTTATTTCTTTGTCCTTCCTTGACGCGTTAACTAAAAATAATATTATATATATTATAAAAAATAAATATTTAAAATATATAAAAATGGCAACAGTATATCACTTATTACTTCACCCCTTGCCGGAACATTTTATTTTGTTTTTATTAATAATCTCATGCAAATCTCAAAAATTTCAAATAAAAAAATATTACGACGCATTATTTTGCACATCGTACATTGACAATTACGTCATCGGCCCAGGTCTCAAGTTAATTCGTACGAGTTCTGTCATTAGCAATAATAAGAGCGTTGATTATTATTGTAATGAAAACTTTAAATATTAAAACTTTATAAATTGTAGAAATGATTTCAAATATTTAAAAAATATAATTTACACGTACATAACAACTTCTAAAGACGTTGTTATAACATAATGTATTGAATAAATATGAGTAAAGCCCAAAAAGCAAAATTTAAAGAAAAATTACTTTATTAATTTTTAAATTGTTTAAAAAGTTTATTTAACAATTTTAGAGGGATAAAAAATAGCACGAGCTCAAGTTAACAACTATAAAGTCGTTTAAATAGATACATCAAAGTCTTCATTCCCTGGTTTTCTTTTTTAGGGAGGATTTTTAAATGCACTAACCTTGAAGTATAACTTAATAATAAAAAAGGAATCATTTAAATTAGTTCAGCCGTTTCCGAGAAATTAGTGAACATACAAAAAAAACATACGCATCGAATATCGGAATATCTTAATATATATATATATATATATATAGATATATATATATATATATATATATATATATATATATATATATATATATATATATATATATATATATATTAAGCTCTGTTAGTGAAATACATAAAACTTCTTTAACAAGACAGTGAAATAGGTATATCATGTTAAATTAAAAAGGGCATGACACAGAAGTTGCGGGACTCATTGAAATGGCATATGGGAGCACTTGTTCCCTCAAGATGACTTATGTCAAAGATGTTAGATGTGCGTCGTTCGAGACAAGTACCGTACTGAGAACAAAGAACCTTTGATGAATTATCGTGTTTAGTTGACAAGTAAATATTTGGAAAACATTTTTATTTATCTGCCATACGCTTATTTTGTTTGTAGGAATGGTTGATGGATTTTTGAATCGGTTTGTTAATTTGTAATACAAAGTTTAATTGAAAAACTATTAAATTGTTAACAAAAAAAAATTAATTATTAAAAAGTTAACTATTAAAAAATCCACGCTGTAGCTATACTACGATTGTAATACGAATGGGTCGGCTCGACCGGGGCAGCACCACGCTCTAACAGAATACCAGCGTAAAATAGTTAATGTAGAGATCCGGAGAGACTTTCTACTAGAAAAGAAGCATCCCATCTTAGTTCTCATGGGTGACAACGCTTCCTGCATTTTAATTTTTAATCGAGGATAAATGTAGATATCTGTGGGCCGCAGCATCTACTTACCATCAGGTGGATTGTGTGCTCGTTTGTCACCCTCACTCTATAAAAAAAACGAATTTAAATTATTTTTAACTTACGCAATAAATTCTATAAGCAATATATTTCTTTTTAAAATATATATATTCTTTGCGGACAAAATTTATGTTATGAAAGTTTTACTTGTAACTCTTTATGCCCGCCGCTGACCAAGTTCGAAGTTACATCGAGTGCTCATAATGTTTACTGCCACAATCGAGACGTTTAATGTCTTTGAAATTTAACGAGCAAAACTCTATCGCGGGTTGTTTTCGTGTGTGTGAAGACAAAGAATGCCACATTAACCCCTGAGACACCCGCCATGCCCGCTTGGCTGCGCGCAGAATTGATATTCCGCGAGTTGCCAACTCACATCAAAATGTAGATGAGGGGTACTGTAGTCTTGACATTTGTCGTTGTTCTCAATAGAAATTCGTAACTACGTATCGCTTACCGTAGATTTAGGATATACTTCACCTGATAGTGCTGGTGGAACCTTTGTTATAGGAATTTAATAAAACTAAAATTTATTCATTAATTACAGCAGATTAAAAGTTCACTGCTGAAAATAGGTCTCATAGAGCGAGGAGAAGATATTCGCCATAGTTCGGTAGCCTCCAAGCGCGACTCTTGGAGGCTTCCTTGGTAACTGCAGTTCGTTAATTATTTTGAGTTTTTATCAGGAAGATGAATAGAATAGAATACTTTTTACAACTAATTTTTATTGAAAATCATTTTTTACTTTTACCAATGATTCGGAAAAACCTGTCCTGGTAAGAACCCAACTCAAAGTAAAATACCTATACAATAAGAACACAGGTGTACAAATTTTTACAGAACTTATTTAAGAGAGAGATAAGAAGCGACAGTCTTCTGTTTAATTTACATCTGTAGCCTCTTACGACACCCATGGAACGCTATGGAGTAGTGGTTCTCTTACACCGCCACCACACAGCTTTACCTATACAATAACAACACAGGTGTACAAATTTTTACAGAACTTATTTAAGAGAGAGATAAGAAGCGACAGTCTTCTGTTTAATTTACATCTGTAGCCTCTTACGACACCCATGGAACGCTATGGAGTAGTGGCTTCTCTTACACTGCCACCACACAGCTTTACCTATACAATAAGAACACAGGTGTACAAATTTTTACAGAACTTATTTAAGAGAGAGATAAGAAGCGACAGTCTTCTGTTTAATTTACATCTGTAGCCTCTTACGACACCCATGGAACGCTATGGAGTAGTGGCTTCTCTTACACTGCCACCACACAGCTTTACCTATACAATAAGAACACAGGTGTACAAATTTTTACAGAACTTATTTAAGAGAGAGATAAGAAGCGACAGTCTTCTGTTCAATTTACATCTGTAGCCTCTTACGACACCCATGGAACGCTATGGAGTAGTGGCTTCTCTTACACTGCCACCACACAGCTTTACCTATACAATAAGAACACAGGTGTACAAATTTTTACAGAACTTATTTAAGAGAGAGATAAGAAGCGACAGTCTTCTGTTTAATTTACATCTGTAGCCTCTTACGACACCCATGGAACGCTATGGAGTAGTGGCTTCTCTTACACTGCCACCACACAGCTTTACCTATACAATAAGAACACAGGTGTACAAATTTTTACAGAACTTATTTAAGAGAGAGATAAGAAGCGACAGTCTTCTGTTTAATTTACATCTGTAGCCTCTTACGACACCCATGGAACGCTATGGAGTAGTGGCTTCTCTTACACTGCCACCACACAGCTTTACCTATACAATAAGAACACAGGTGTACAAATTTTTACAGAACTTATTTAAGAGAGAGATAAGAAGCGACAGTCTTCTGTTTAATTTACATCTGTAGCCTCTTACGACACCCATGGAACGCTATGGAGCAGTGGCTTCTCTTACACTGCCACCACACAGCTTTACCTATACAATAAGAACACAGGTGTACAAATTTTTACAGAACTTATTTAAGAGAGAGATAAGAAGCGACAGTCTTCTGTTCAATTTACATCTGTAGCCTCTTACGACACCCATGGAACGCTATGGAGTAGTGGCTTCTCTTACACTGCCACCACACAGCTTTACCTATACAATAAGAACACAGGTGTACAAATTTTTACAGAACTTATTTAAGAGAGAGATAAGAAGCGACAGTCTTCTGTTTAATTTACATCTGTAGCCTCTTACGACACCCATGGAACGCTATGGAGTAGTGGCTTCTCTTACACTGCCACCACACAGCTTTACCTATACAATAAGAACACAGGTGTACAAATTTTTACAGAACTTATTTAAGAGAGAGATAAGAAGCGACAGTCTTCTGTTTAATTTACATCTGTAGCCTCTTACGACACCCATGGAACGCTATGGAGTAGTGGCTTCTCTTACACCGCCACCACACAGCTTTACCTATACAATAAGAACACAGGTGTACAAATTTTTACAGAACTTATTTAAGAGAGAGATAAGAAGCGACAGTCTTCTGTTTAATTTACATCTGTAGCCTCTTACGACACCCATGGAACGCTATGGAGTAGTGGCTTCTCTTACACCGCCACCACACAGCTTTACCTATACAATAAGAACACAGGTGTACAAATTTTTACAGAACTTATTTAAGAGAGAGATAAGAAGCGACAGTCTTCTGTTCAATTTACATCTGTAGCCTCTTACGACACCCATGGAACGCTATGGAGTAGTGGCTTCTCTTACACTGCCACCACACAGCTTTACCTATACAATAAGAACACAGGTGTACAAATTTTTACAGAACTTATTTAAGAGAGAGATAAGAAGCGACAGTCTTCTGTTTAATTTACATCTGTAGCCTCTTACGACACCCATGGAACGCTATGGAGTAGTGGCTTCTCTTACACTGCCACCACACAGCTTTACCTATACAATAAGAACACAGGTGTACAAATTTTTACAGAACTTATTTAAGAGAGAGATAAGAAGCGACAGTCTTCTGTTTAATTTACATCTGTAGCCTCTTACGACACCCATGGAACGCTATGGAGTAGTGGCTTCTCTTACACCGCCACCACACAGCTTTACCTATACAATAAGAACACAGGTGTACAAATTTTTACAGAACTTATTTAAGAGAGAGATAAGAAGCGACAGTCTTCTGTTTAATTTACATCTGTAGCCTCTTACGACACCCATGGAACGCTATGGAGTAGTGGCTTCTCTTACACCGCCACCACACAGCTTTACCTATACAATAAGAACACAGGTGTACAAATTTTTACAGAACTTATTTAAGAGAGAGATAAGAAGCGACAGTCTTCTGTTTAATTTACATCTGTAGCCTCTTACGACACCCATGGAACGCTATGGAGTAGTGGCTTCTCTTACACCGCCACCACACAGCTTTACCTATACAATAAGAACACAGGTGTACAAATTTTTACAGAACTTATTTAAGAGAGAGATAAGAAGCGACAGTCTTCTGTTCAATTTACATCTGTAGCCTCTTACGACACCCATGGAACGCTATGGAGTAGTGGCTTCTCTTACACTGCCACCACACAGCTTTACCTATACAATAAGAACACAGGTGTACAAATTTTTACAGAACTTATTTAAGAGAGAGATAAGAAGCGACAGTCTTCTGTTTAATTTACATCTGTAGCCTCTTACGACACCCATGGAACGCTATGGAGTAGTGGCTTCTCTTACACCGCCACCACACAGCTTTACCTATACAATAAGAACACAGGTGTACAAATTTTTACAGAACTTATTTAAGAGAGAGATAAGAAGCGACAGTCTTCTGTTCAATTTACATCTGTAGCCTCTTACGACACCCATGGAACGCTATGGAGTAGTGGCTTCTCTTACACTGCCACCACACAGCTTTACCTATACAATAAGAACACAGGTGTACAAATTTTTACAGAACTTATTTAAGAGAGAGATAAGAAGCGACAGTCTTCTGTTTAATTTACATCTGTAGCCTCTTACGACACCCATGGAACGCTATGGAGTAGTGGCTTCTCTTACACTGCCACCACACAGCTTTACCTATACAATAAGAACACAGGTGTACAAATTTTTACAGAACTTATTTAAGAGAGAGATAAGAAGCGACAGTCTTCTGTTTAATTTACATCTGTAGCCTCTTACGACACCCATGGAACGCTATGGAGTAGTGGCTTCTCTTACACCGCCACCACACAGCTTTACCTATACAATAAGAACACAGGTGTACAAATTTTTACAGAACTTATTTAAGAGAGAGATAAGAAGCGACAGTCTTCTGTTTAATTTACATCTGTAGCCTCTTACGACACCCATGGAACGCTATGGAGTAGTGGCTTCTCTTACACCGCCACCACACAGCTTTACCTATACAATAAGAACACAGGTGTACAAATTTTTACAGAACTTATTTAAGAGAGAGATAAGAAGCGACAGTCTTCTGTTTAATTTACATCTGTAGCCTCTTACGACACCCATGGAACGCTATGGAGTAGTGGCTTCTCTTACACCGCCACCACACAGCTTTACCTATACAATAAGAACACAGGTGTACAAATTTTTACAGAACTTATTTAAGAGAGAGATAAGAAGCGACAGTCTTCTGTTCAATTTACATCTGTAGCCTCTTACGACACCCATGGAACGCTATGGAGTAGTGGCTTCTCTTACACTGCCACCACACAGCTTTACCTATACAATAAGAACACAGGTGTACAAATTTTTACAGAACTTATTTAAGAGAGAGATAAGAAGCGACAGTCTTCTGTTTAATTTACATCTGTAGCCTCTTACGACACCCATGGAACGCTATGGAGTAGTGGCTTCTCTTACACCGCCACCACACAGCTTTACCTATACAATAAGAACACAGGTGTACAAATTTTTACAGAACTTATTTAAGAGAGAGATAAGAAGCGACAGTCTTCTGTTTAATTTACATCTGTAGCCTCTTACGACACCCATGGAACGCTATGGAGTAGTGGCTTCTCTTACACCGCCACCACACAGCTTTACCTATACAATAAGAACACAGGTGTACAAATTTTTACAGAACTTATTTAAGAGAGAGATAAGAAGCGACAGTCTTCTGTTTAATTTACATCTGTAGCCTCTTACGACACCCATGGAACGCTATGGAGTAGTGGCTTCTCTTACACCGCCACCACACAACTTTACCTATACAATAAGAACACAGGTGTACAAATTTTTACAGAACTTATTTAAGAGAGAGATAAGAAGCGACAGTCTTCTGATTAATTTACATCTGTAGCCTCTTACGACACCCATGGAACGCTATGGAGTAGTGGCTTCTCTTACACCGCCACCACACAGCTTTACCTATACAATAAGAACACAGGTGTACAAATTTTTACAGAACTTATTTAAGAGAGAGATAAGAAGCGACAGTCTTCTGTTTAATTTACATCTGTAGCCTCTTACGACACCCATGGAACGCTATGGAGTAGTGGCTTCTCTTACACCGCCACCACACAGCTTTACCTATACAATAACAACACAGGTGTACAAATTTTTACAGAACTTATTTAAGAGAGAGATAAGAAGCGACAGTCTTCTGTTTAATTTACATCTGTAGCCTCTTACGACACCCATGGAACGCTATGGAGTAGTGGCTTCTCTTACACCGCCACCACACAGCTTTACCTATACAATAAGAACACAGGTGTACAAATTTTTACAGAACTTATTTAAGAGAGAGATAAGAAGCGACAGTCTTCTGTTTAATTTACATCTGTAGCCTCTTACGACACCCATGGAACGCTATGGAGTAGTGGCTTCTCTTACACCGCCACCACACAGCTTTACCTATACAATAAGTACACAGGTGTACAAATTTTTACAGAACTTATTTAAGAGAGAGATAAGAAGCGACAGTCTTCTGTTTAATTTACATCTGTAGCCTCTTACGACACCCATGGAACGCTATGGAGTAGTGGCTTCTCTTACACCGCCACCACACAGCTTTACCTATACAATAAGAACACAGGTGTACAAATTTTTACAGAACTTATTTAAGAGAGAGATAAGAAGCGACAGTCTTCTGTTTAATTTACATCTGTAGCCTCTTACGACACCCATGGAACGCTATGGAGTAGTGGCTTCTCTTACACTGCCACCACACAGCTTTACCTATACAATAAGAACACAGGTGTACAAATTTTTACAGAACTTATTTAAGAGAGAGATAAGAAGCGACAGTCTTCTGTTTAATTTACATCTGTAGCCTCTTACGACACCCATGGAACGCTATGGAGTAGTGGCTTCTCTTACACTGCCACCACACAGCTTTACCTATACAATAAGAACACAGGTGTACAAATTTTTACAGAACTTATTTAAGAGAGAGATAAGAAGCGACAGTCTTCTGTTTAATTTACATCTGTAGCCTCTTACGACACCCATGGAACGCTATGGAGTAGTGGCTTCTCTTACACTGCCACCACACAGCTTTACCTATACAATAAGAACACAGGTGTACAAATTTTTACAGAACTTATTTAAGAGAGAGATAAGAAGCGACAGTCTTCTGTTTAATTTACATCTGTAGCCTCTTACGACACCCATGGAACGCTATGGAGTAGTGGCTTCTCTTACACCGCCACCACACAGCTTTACCTATACAATAAGAACACAGGTGTACAAATTTTTACAGAACTTATTTAAGAGAGAGATAAGAAGCGACAGTCTTCTGTTTAATTTACATCTGTAGCCTCTTACGACACCCATGGAACGCTATGGAGTAGTGGCTTCTCTTACACTGCCACCACACAGCTTTACCTATACAATAAGAACACAGGTGTACAAATTTTTACAGAACTTATTTAAGAGAGAGATAAGAAGCGACAGTCTTCTGTTTAATTTACATCTGTAGCCTCTTACGACACCCATGGAACGCTATGGAGTAGTGGCTTCTCTTACACCGCCACCACACAGCTTTACCTATACAATAAGAACACAGGTGTACAAATTTTTACAGAACTTATTTAAGAGAGAGATAAGAAGCGACAGTCTTCTGTTTAATTTACATCTGTAGCCTCTTACGACACCCATGGAACGCTATGGAGTAGTGGCTTCTCTTACACCGCCACCACACAGCTTTACCTATACAATAAGAACACAGGTGTACAAATTTTTACAGAACTTATTTAAGAGAGAGATAAGAAGCGACAGTCTTCTGTTTAATTTACATCTGTAGCCTCTTACGACACCCATGGAACGCTATGGAGTAGTGGCTTCTCTTACACCGCCACCACACAGCTTTACCTATACAATAAGAACACAGGTGTACAAATTTTTACAGAACTTATTTAAGAGAGAGATAAGAAGCGACAGTCTTCTGTTTAATTTACATCTGTAGCCTCTTACGACACCCATGGAACGCTATGGAGTAGTGGCTTCTCTTACACCGCCACCACACAGCTTTACCTATACAATAAGAACACAGGTGTACAAATTTTTACAGAACTTATTTAAGAGAGAGATAAGAAGCGACAGTCTTCTGTTTAATTTACATCTGTAACCTCTTACGACACCCATGGAACGCTATGGAGTAGTGGCTTCTCTTACACCGCCACCACACAGCTTTACCTATACAATAAGAACACAGGTGTACAAATTTTTACAGAACTTATTTAAGAGAGAGATAAGAAGCGACAGTCTTCTGTTTAATTTACATCTGTAGCCTCTTACGACACCCTGGAACGCTATGGAGTAGTGGCTTCTCTTACACCGCCACCACACAGCTTTACCTATACAATAAGAACACAGGTGTACAAATTTTTACAGAACTTATTTAAGAGAGAGATAAGAAGCGACAGTCTTCTGTTTAATTTACATCTGTAGCCTCTTACGACACCCATGGAACGCTATGGAGTAGTGGCTTCTCTTACACCGCCACCACACAGCTTTACCTATACAATAAGAACACAGGTGTACAAATTTTTACAGAACTTATTTAAGAGAGAGATAAGAAGCGACAGTCTTCTGTTTAATTTACATCTGTAGCCTCTTACGACACCCATGGAACGCTATGGAGTAGTGGCTTCTCTTACACCGCCACCACACAGCTTTACCTATACAATAAGAACACAGGTGTACAAATTTTTACAGAACTTATTTAAGAGAGAGATAAGAAGCGACAGTCTTCTGTTTAATTTACATCTGTAGCCTCTTACGACACCCATGGAACGCTATGGAGTAGTGGCTTCTCTTACACCGCCACCACACAGCTTTACCTATACAATAAGAACACAGGTGTACAAATTTTTACAGAACTTATTTAAGAGAGAGATAAGAAGCGACAGTCTTCTGTTTAATTTACATCTGTAGCCTCTTACGACACCCATGGAACGCTATGGAGTAGTGGCTTCTCTTACACCGCCACCACACAGCTTTACCTATACAATAACAACACAGGTGTACAAATTTTTACAGAACTTATTTAAGAGAGAGATAAGAAGCGACAGTCTTCTGTTTAATTTACATCTGTAGCCTCTTACGACACCCATGGAACGCTATGGAGTAGTGGCTTCTCTTACACCGCCACCACACAGCTTTACCTATACAATAAGAACACAGGTGTACAAATTTTTACAGAACTTATTTAAGAGAGAGATAAGAAGCGACAGTCTTCTGTTTAATTTACATCTGTAGCCTCTTACGACACCCATGGAA